>OW679194.1:144662171-144874673 GCA_940337035.1 Agriotes lineatus
GTTCACAAAGTTGTAAATAATTTGTTATAAAAACGTTTGAAGAAAAAATACTATATGTTATTCGGAGCAAAAGTATCTTTATGTGGCTCGTCTGTACTTTTCTGCCTCGCAAGCTCGGCAGATAAACCGTCCAGCCTCGCCACATAAAGTATAACTTTTGCTCCTAATAACATAATATACTATTATGTATGACAGGGCAGAATTGGGTCACTTTATAGCTTATTTCTGAGGACGTAATATGTCACTTTACAGCCCAACGGCCATCAAGTGCTTTACTTAGCTTAAGTGTCTTGTTTGTCACTTTGACAAACGATGACATCATAGGTTTCCAACATTTATAAAAATGAGAAATTTGCTTTTAATTGTGAATATTTCGGTCTATATAAATATTGTATGCACCTCATGCATAACTGGCATTTATGGACCTTGTCAAGTTAGAGCCCGTGGCTATGTCTTGGGCTGTAACTTTCATGCCGCGGGCCATAAACACCTTTTTACACCCTTGATACATAAATAACTATTATGCCAGTAATGATCGCCCAATTTTATAATCACTATATTTGCCTTTAGATGTGAAAATGTATAATAAAACACAACTGTAGTAACAAAATTTATATGTACGACCTGTACTCAAGCATTTTTTTTGGACAATAGCAAACAAATGACATCCAATTATGTTTTTGGTGTTAAATCAAATTTATGAAAAGTATATAAAGATATAAAGAATATCCTGGAGTCAATAAATTAAAAATGTACATTGACAAGGCGGTCTATATTGTTCCAAGCCATGACATTGGCTCTGTTGCCAGATTGTGTGCTAGGCCATTCCAAGACACACCTAAGTTTTGTTTGTTTGAAATATATTTGACGTTAAAAACTATTTTGACAAGGCAGTTCTTATAAGTTATAAATATGCATTTGAAGTGTTGCGTACCAAGCTGCAAGTCAACTTACGCTTTATCAGTTGCTCCATATGTTAGCATGTTCAAGTTTTCATCCAATGAAACGGTGGCATAAAAATGGAAAGAAGATTTGCATTTAGAGAACTGGCGGATTGGAAAGGCTACTGTTGTGTGTGAAAAGCACTTTAAAAGAGCGGATAAGGGTAATAAGATGAAGAAACTTGTTCCGACTGCAATATCACTAGTTATTTTGAAAAATTACTGTTTTAGATAAAATCTAAATTAGTAGTAATCAAGAATTAAATACCTACCCATTAGGAAATGTCTACAATGTAAATAGCAGCGATTTTATAGATTTTTTTCAACTGGCATGCATCACAATGACAGACAGAGCGCACTGACAGATTGGTCATTTAGTGCCCAAAACTAGTCATTTTTTGTTAAAGGTTGGCGCAGCCATGTTGCCAGATTGTGGTAGGCCATTCCAAAGGTCACTTTATAGGCCCAGTGTCATGGCCTGGAACAATATAGACCGCCTTGATATTGATCATTTTCAGTTTAACAATTTTCGTTATAAACTACTCCGTGTACTCTACTGAGATATTTGTCTACACTATTAATCATTATCAACGCCCTTTATAAATGGTATGTTAAATCATCTATTTCCATTTAGGAATAAAGACCAAAATACTGATTTTCCTTTAAAAACATGCGTCACTATTTTGTTGAATTAACTATAAAAATTCACTACTTGCAAATAGATGATGCAATTACTATGAATGATTTTCTTTTAAGTGCAAAGGCTCTTGAGTTTAAAAATATGTATCTAGCTGATGAATCTGGTCACTTTAATTTCCAGTATATAACTGGTTTACAGTTATTTAATAATTAATAGGTATAAAACTGAATACTAAAAAAAATGATTACTTGAAACATTCTAATGTATTTATTATTTTCACCTTATTAAACATGATGAAAGAGGGAAAATTATAGATATGCAAATAATTTTAATTTTCACATCTTATTTACAAATTAGTTGCTACAATATTGATAGTTATAAAAAATTATTTTTTGCAATTGCATATTATAACCAATATAATTTTTCTTAAAATCATTATATACATTCCAAATTTGGTAATCTTAATGGTAATACACTACCATATGTACAGATTTTATATTTTTTATTACCTAGTATATACATCTGGTTATCTATTGCTTGTAAATTCACATAAAAAGCCATTCTGATATTTCCAGCTGTAGCATATTGTTTTGATTAACAATAACTCCCCAAGGTAGTCGACAGTTAGATCAAAGATGTGATAAATAAATAATTACCATATCATTTTAGCAGCAGAGATAAACATATAATTTCAGAATCTTTATGAAATCAATAATTTTACAAAATATGTAAAAATAAATGTTGTCTTGAGTAATTACTAGTTCTTTTCAGATGTTCAGTATGTTATTTCTATCACCTCAAGAATTGTTTACATATCTTGCTCGGTTTTGCAATACACAATATAAAGTAAGTGCTGTTCAGAAATGGCATATGACTTTCTTGCCAGATGATGTGCAGCAAATACTTACTGCAACCAACAAAATAATAATTATTTATAACTACCTTCGCTTCAAATTCTCAAACACTTGAATTGAATACATTATCTTATCCTCGGTTCAATTAATGTACATCTCAAGCATGTACTGCATTTTAAGTAGACACATTATTTATTTTTGTTTTACAAGCTGCTAAAATCTACATATTTCGGTCTTTGTCGAAACGTCTTTCAAAGAATTTGTTTAAAGGCTCGTTATCAAACAAAAGTAACCCAATTAAAGCCAATTTCATTTATAAACAGTTAAAAGTCTATCTATAAGATTACGAAAAATAAATTAAACGTTTTACCTAATAAACAAAAATTTTATAGTAAAAACAGTGCTTTAAAAGTCATAATAAAAAGTTGGGAGGACGAACGATGTGCATGGCACTTTATAAATTCTATTCTACTGGAACTGTATAATAAACAACGCCACACCCACGCAATTCGAGAAAATAAACCTAACTTAAGGTACAAAATACGTATATAACGCATGAGAACCTAACGTAACATATTTATGCAATGAACAGAATGTCATCTGTTAAAACATGAAGGACTATCACTGTACGTGAGTGGTGAGAGTGAGAGCTAACCTGCATCGCTGTCACTAGAATCACTAGTACTGCTGGACAGACTCGAACTGCTACTGTCGGAATCTGAACTGCTGGAACTTGACGTTAGTCGCCCTGATGGTCCACTGGCTCCTGCTGGGTCAACTTTGCTTGCTTCGTCTAAAAAAAAATAATAATTGTAGTTTCAATCTCTAAGTTGCAAGTGCAGTAAATACAACAATTGTATCGAGAAATGTTCTTAAATTTTAGCAAAAATTAAAAATTAGTCAATACACGCTTAATTCATAAAATGTATTTGCACTATTTTAGTACAAAATTTGTTTTTTAAACTTTAAAGGGCAATTTGACTTTTTGATGATAGTTAAAGAAAACTAGCAATTCTGATAGGAATATGAACAATTGCTTATTGAAACGAAACTTAGCACAACTGCGAAGCAGGAATGCAAATTTTCAGGAGCAATAAGCAAAAATCCAAATCACAAACAAAATAAATGAACAAAATATATTTTGCATGACTATTGTTATTGAGGAAAATATGAAAAAAGCACACCTATTTATCAGGTTACTTTGAAATTCCACTTGGCTTGACAACACCTATATTCCGTTCAAGTTGTTTTGGCATAATAGGAGGCCATGATAGATTTTTTTAATGTTGAACACACTGTTCTACATGACACAATTTTGCGTCACGAAAGTGCCTGTCATGCGAACATATTTACCATGTTGCTGAATTTCCTGCGACCATACACGACTTTAAAACGAGATAGTATTGTTTGATCAAGCAACTTAAATACAAAATTTCCATGGCCTCATATTATGCCAAAACAATGTGAGCCGAATGTAACATGTGAGCAAATGAAAATGAAATCAAGCTTGGCTTTGAAATTTTTGTTGTGCCACAAACATATTATTCATACAACAAATATTTCAAAGTCAAGCTTGATTTCATTTTAGTTTGCTCACATGTTAGTAACCTGTAGATAATCTTGTTGAATTTCAAAAAAGGGGTAAGGCATAGTATTATCGATAGGTGTCATATAATATAATTGGTGATAAGTGGTCCAAAATGACATATAACAAACGTTATCGATGCAAGTGGTTAGAGATTGGCTGAAAGTACTCAAATGGAGTGGAATGATTGGTTGAGTGATTTAATTTGACGGATGTATGCAATAGTCGACCTAATTGACTGAAACCAGAAACATACAATTTTATTTTTCTCTCCATTTGTCCTGCAGACTTATGGGTGTGATAACTAAAAATTGGGACACACTGACTTATACAATTCAATGACCCAAATTCGACTGTTTCCTACTTTTGTTTTTGTTGAAGCTATTAAATTGGTAAACACTAACTTTGGCATTTGGCACAGTTTAGTTTTAATTAGCTCAATTAACTCATTCTCTGTATTTCAAATAATGTCAAAATCTTTCAATAACATAATTAGTTAGAAAACATTGCGTACAAGCTACATACAACATACACATGATATGCTGTGACCTTTAATTGGTCATGCAACTGTTGGTCGCAGCTTAAATAACTAAAATAAATAAAAATTTTCTTTGCCAAAAATAAAAAGAATCTGGTACCCCTCTAAAATGCTCAAACACCAAGTAGTTTCGGAATGCAGATGAACAGAATAGTAATTTACGTTACAAGGCCGAAAAATGATATATTAATGTACGAATTCAGATGTTTACGGACGAGGCGAGGAACGAGCCGAGTCTGGAATTTCTAAACGAGTAATTTAATAATATTTTAAGGCCGTGTATCGTACAATGTTTTATTTCATACTGTTTTATACAACATACAACATTGAAAAAGTCCATAAGGGGCAGCTGTGGAAATTCAAACATATGAATATGTTGGTGGGACTGTAAGTCTATGTCAAATTCAAGATTAGCAGGTTAGGTTTTGCGTCAATCTGTGTCAAAACTGACGGAAAAGCTAACCTGATAACCTCGAATTTGACATACACTTACAGTATCACCAACATATTATTCAGCAGTTGTCTAGCAACACTTTCCGGCCTTGTGATGTAATGTTCACTTTCAGGACTCAAATTAATGACGTAAAGTCGTATTTTCCGGACAGTATGAAATAAATTGTTTTTTTAAGTTTTATATTTATTTATTTTAGTATTTTGTATACATACAGCTTAGTTATTTTATACTTTCTTTAAAAATTTTGCTGGGTTTGCCATAGAACTTCTACGACGTAATTTTCCAAAGCATCTCATTTCCTTTTTCAGATTTTATAGTTTTTCAATCAGATCTAGGGGTGGGTGATATTAAAATTTATATATCAATATTGGATAACAAGATTATATCGGTATATGTATATATATTGATATTTCTTAATATATCATCAATACATATTCTAAAAATATTGAGATATTGATAAATATCAAATCAATAAATATCAATATTCAATAAATCGATCTCCAATATTTGACAATATATTGATAAATATTCTAAAATTGCCAAGATATCGATGGACACCGAGACGATAAATATCGATATTTCCATATATTGAAATATAAATATTGAAATAATATCGATATTTATCGATATATCACCCAGCCCTAATCATATCCCTTCTTGCAACTAAATTGTACATCGTTTTCTATTATTTTACTTATATTATAAATGGTTCTCCGTGATCTTTAGAAAATGATTAACTATGTAACTTTTAGTCTCATCTCTACTGGCGAATTGAACATTTCTTTTACTATTTTCATTTAATTCGTTCATTGTATAAAAGATTAGGAGTCGTATGATAATGCATATTTCTGTGTGACATTTTGAACATCAGAAATAAATGGTGAACAAATGGATAGCAATTATTAATATAACCTACTAGATTCAACAATTTAACTTTGTGCCAATTTTTAGTTACCACGCCCGCACCATTCATTTCAAGGCAAAATAGTGCATACCGATGTAAGTAGGTTGCGGCTATTATCAGGCGCACTGCTGTGCAGGTTTGAACATGTACCCGACATAAGCCGCAACGTATCTATACCACTACACACTATTTCTCCAGAAAATATTTGCCCACAAAACACGCTGGTCTGTGGGATCCTTAATAATCTGGATATGCAAGTCAGATCTGGACTATTAGAGAGATGCCCTAATTGAATAAAGCGGAACTCTTGCAGAATTAGTCGAATTATGGCAGCTGTGATGATTGTGAAGCCTTTGGGCATATACTCAATCAAGAAGATACCTTGCATGATCCAAAAGACAGTTGCTGTTAAGCTTTTCAGCTCGAGTTTGAACTTTCGTATAACTTTTATAAATCAGTCATTTTATATAATGGCTAGGTATTTTACGTAATTGCATAAACTGCCTAAAATGCCAGTCCGTTTTTCGTAATTTAACGTAATGCCGGAAATATCGTTGTCATCATATAGAATGCCTAGGCATTTTACATAATGCCAGCACAGTTGCAAGCAGTATGTTTTATTATGTTTGAAATTTGAGATAACATTAACTAAGCCGGCGTCGCTGATTCTCATCACAAGGCTGTGTGTCGTTCTAGCTGGTTTAGGTTAGTTGCAAGCCTTTGATCGTGTATGTTGTAATAACTATTACAGGGCTCAAAGTGGTATTTGCATTGAAATTTATGTGAATAGTGACCAAAAATTTCAGAATTATGTACCAAATATGTATGTACCACTTATTATCAATGTCACCAAACTTCAGTATAAAATAAAAATCTACGTATTATAAAAAAAATTATTGTAGAAAATCGTACGACTGTCATTAATGACCAATAGAAAAATTAGTTCAGGAGTCGTAACCAAGACAACTAAAAAATTTCTTGGAAATTTTTTGTAGGTAAACATTACTTCTTTTTAGGGTTTGTGTCGTTACGATTTTCTTACCGAATCTCCATTCGAGCATTAATTCATATCCGGACATTATTTTTCGTGCATTCAACAACGTCCTAATTTTCCCTCGCGTCCCGCTCGGGCAAATTAATACGACGTTGTTGGAACGCACTCAAAAAAATTTCCGGAAAGAATTCATGCTCTTATGAGATTATATGTGAAAATATTCTATAAAACGGCGATAGATAAATAACAAAACAAACTTTAATTTTGGCAATGCCTGTATATTAACAAAACAAATACTTTTTATAATAATATATTATATACCGAGGTTGAAAGTGTTTCATTACTGTCGAGAGATTAAATCCGTGGTATGTATACTATTTTACTCACAATCGATTTTGTTATTCTTCATATAATTATGTAAGTTTCAAATAATATGTATTTTTATCGCAGTTTCATAAGTCACTTTAACAAAGGAAGCTGCAACGCTGTTGCTAGGTAAAATGAAAAGTTCATGGATAGTGACGTAAAGTAAAGTAAACAATGACTAGCTTTCCTGCTATTTTGAAGGTTAGAAACGTACCTATTATTAACAGACTGTAAGTAATAGTATATTACATACCGAGGTGGAAAGTGTTTAATTACTGTTGAGAGATTAAGTAGTTGACCAAGACGCAAAGAGTCGAGGTCAACTTTATCTCAAGACAGGAATGAAACACTTTCTACCTCGGTATGTATACTATTTTATTCACAACCACTTTATTCTAAACAATAATTGGAAGAGTTATTATTATATTATGATTCCACAGGTTGTGACGCGCATGAGTGGATGAACGAGTGTCCCTACCTACTAGACAGCGATCGGCAATTGATTACTTTCCAACCGCTGGCGCTGCCACGACAACCACTTTTCCGATCGGTTGGAAAGTTTGAAAGTTGACAATAGCTTATTTTCCAACTTTTTAAAAGTCAGTAATCACTTTATTACATACTCTATTGTAGAATATCAAAAATGGTCGAAACGCGGGAAATATAAACTTTATGTACCTTTGTTTAAATTTATGTAATTTTATGTACCAAGCTAAAAAATATGTACTTTTACATAAAATATGTACCGGCTTCGAGCCCTGCTATTAACTTATCTAAGGATGTTATTAGTATGATAACTGCCGCAGATGTTTTGAAATTCTAGCTCGTAGAGCGAGGATTTTAAGACATCTAAGGCTGTTATGATTCATAACATCGGTAGTTTATTCAATAGTTTATCGGTTTCAGTATGGTAATGGTTGCCATGTACAGTAAAGGAATATTACTGTACAGATACATTGTTTCAGTATGGTAATGGTTGTCATGTACGGTAAAGAGCTATTATTGTACAGATACAGTTAAAACTTAATTACATATGTAAACAAAGGCTTAATAGTCCTGAAACCGGTAAACATCTCTTCTCCGTCATAAATAGTTACAAGATTTGTTAGGGCGATTATTTGACGTACGCCCACATCAAACCCATTGGTCAATGAGTGCTAACGTTTACTTTAAAAAATATATTCCATAAAATGCCTACAGATCATTAGGGAATACATCGTCAGCGAAGTAACTATACCTCCTACCTGACAAAATTTTCAAAACTACTATTTATACAGCAATCGATTCCTAACTTTACTGCGCATAATTTCAATAGTTACTATGTGCAGATAATTTGAAAATGTAGGCAAAACAGGAAAAAAAACGATACCTCCTATTTTGAAATTTTAACTTCAATACCTCCAATCTGTATAGCATTGTATGTGTCAAACGACACAAACTTTACCCTCTCCTGTAAAATTTAGGTAAAGAGAGATAGGAGGTATTGTTACTTCACTGGCGATATGTAACGTCTAGGCAACATGAAAAATGCTTTTATCTTACAGTAGCGCCTATTATCATACATTATACAACTGTTTCAGTGACTAAGTGAGCTTTCATTATTTATACTACTGTATTGTTGGTAGCACTGTCAAACTATGTCAAATTCGTAATTTTCAGGTTAAGTTTTGCGTCAGTCTGTGTCAAATAACAATATATGCATTACTTACTATATTGCTAGCAGGGCCTCGGAACAGCCGAAAACATTACGGCGCCGACATAGTCTCACTTTGAGTATAACGCGTCTCTTACGCATGCCTGAGAGTTCGAACTCCGCCTTTAGAAGCGAATTTTAAACTTGACTGGGAGGTTCACTTCCCCCACCGTGCGGACAACGCCGTTGTGCTTGCGCACAGCTCACCATATACATTGAAGAGTTGGTTGTCTGTCTCACTTCCTTCGTGACCCCCCAACTCATAGCCGCTAGCAATATAGTTCTTTAAATATATGCAAATAACAATCAAAACCTAACCTACAAACCTCGAATTTGACATAGACTGACAATACACTTCAGTACTGCCAATACACTTCAGTACTGTCAAACGTATATCACAAATCATAGGCGACTAATTATAAATTTATTTTGCGACATATTCTAACTGCGCGAATTATTTAGGCATAAGAATTGCTACTGTAAGATAAAACGTCGTATATCACACGTGAGCGAAATGCCATTATAAGCTCGTGAGAAATTGTATCGCTCGTGCTGGGGCACTTGCGATTCAAAATTCTCACTCGCAAATAATGATGCATTTCTCTCACTTATAATATAATCTACTATTATTTGTTCCTCACTTGTAAACATCAATTTATCAAAGCACTGTATTAATCAAGAAAATTTATTTTAACAAGTTACTAACTTGTAAAATCTTTACAAGTTAACTGTCAGTTTTACAAGCGTTATTTGTTCCACACTTGTAAATAACTAGAAATTTACCATTTATTTAAAATGTCAAACTGACAAGCAACTAAATTCATCAATATGACACATACTAAGGAAGACAACTCTGGCTTTGCACGCTATCATTTATCTATGAGCACGCTTGTAAAACTGACAGTTAACTTGTAAAGATTTTACAAGTTAGTAACTTGTTAAAATAAATTTTCTTGATTAATACAGTGCTTTGATAAATTGATGTTTACAAGTGAGTAACAAATAAAATATTCAACAATACATGCAAGGTAACAGGTTTTACTGGCTCAAGAAGGTGACTGGCAAGCCGCAGGCCAGTAAAAACCCTCTTACCAAGCTAGTAATGTTAAATACTATTAAGAGATCCATTTCATGAACTACCTAACTTTGCATGGCATCAATGTAAATAAATCAAACAAGTAGACAGTCATGCCAAATGTTGAAACCTGTCTCGAGCGCCTGGTACAGTGACTCAAAGAGTATTCCTAAGCTTGACCATCAGATGGCAGTTTGAAAATGTAATATTACGCTTTATTCATTGTTAAAGTCTATTAAATCTGAAATGTATTTATTTTAAAATTACTTCGCTTGGTTTTATTCAAAGGTTTATGTGGTAAAGTAGTGGTGCCATGTGTTGGTAATATCGGGACCGTTTTAGATCACTCAAATCGGTATTTTGACATCAAAGGAACCGACAGTGAGTGCCTCTACTTGTTTGATTTATGTATGCTGGAGATCAAGAATAAACTCGAATGCGGGAGCCATTGACAACAATAAAACTTGCCTAATCTGTAGTATGCTTTTGTTGACAGAGAACTGTCAAATTTTTTTGAGGTTTAAAATTAATATTTTCTACGACCCCTACTAAAAGTAGGTCCTTTAAGCGCTACCTTTTTTCACTAAAAGTGACGTTTTATAAATCAGCGTAAACGCTGGTGTGGAATTTAGAATTTTAAACTGGAAGTGAAGTTATAGTCATTCTAGTTACTTCTTTCGTTTTTTAAATAATTAAAGCATTATGTAATAAATAAAGTAAAATGTGTACATTTATAATTACCTTTGATAACTAACTTTAACAGCTACTGGCTGCAGAAACATTCACCTGTACGTCAAGGCCATCTCTTTATTATGACATAAATTATAACTGTCATAAATGCAAACGTTTCTTAAATCGACATTTATGGAATAATAACAGTAAATTTAAGGCCGTAGAAAAATATTGTGTGTAAACTCATACTAAAAATGTTTATGCACAAGGCATGTTATGAAACTCAGCCTTCGGCTTCGTTTCATAATTTTCATGTCTCGTGCATAATCGTCCACTTTTAGCACATGTTGCACAAATAGCTATTTTAACTTCTTGTTTAACTTATCCACATGTTATTTGAATGTTACCTATCAATTTATGTATAAATTTAGTTTAAATTACATATTTTTGCATATTTGTGCAGATTATTAAACTGTTACAGTCACATGAACTAATAATACAGTTAATTGTAGTTCAAATGTAGTTCCGTAAAGTGCAGTGTAAACGGTCGTCATTTATTTCATGGATTCCCGCGATCAGTTTTATTTTTGATCGTTATGTATAAACTGCCCAGCCATTATATAAAATGACTGATTTACACAAGGTGCCTGTAACATATCCACTGTAGACTCAATTTTATTTAGTGATAACAATGATGTCTCCAGGTCTCTCAGCCATCACTATCTGCATTAAGAATTGGGGTCAATTGCCGGATATTTCAAATTGACTGGAAATATTTGCAATCTGGCCCAACAATCATAGAACCCCTTCAGCTTTTACTGATCTCCATATTGTCATGCAATATTATAAAAAATCTGGTGTGATACACTCACACAACTTCCTTTTACAGTGATCTTATAATTAGTCAAAAATTTCATTTTTAATTATTAAAAATTTGTCAAAAATTTTAAAAAATTACAAATTCTACAAAAACGGTACAAAATCGAGTGTTAGTTGAAGAGACAAATTTTCTCTAGAATTTTAACGTGAATTCAAAAATGTAATAATATACCGGGTATTTTATTTAAAATAGGAGTTAATAAAAAAAATAGAAAAGAAAACAAAAGAAACCCACTTTAGAAGTATTCAACTGGAAAATCACCTATCTCACATCAATACACATTAAAAATGTAAGAAAAATGTAAAATTTAAAAAAAATCGTTAGAGCCGTTTTTGAAAAAATCGAAAAAAACTGAAAAATCAGAAGAGTAAACACCTACTTCCGGTTATGCGATTTTCTTCAAAAGCTTGCTGTCTCATCTACATAGTACACAAAACTTATATATGAAGTTTCAATGCCATACCTCTTTTCGTTCTTGAGATATTCTGTTCACAGACAGACACACAGACAGACAGACAGACAGACACACAGACCAATGAAAAAAAAGTGGACGTGACTACCTCCCTGGACTTTCCCATACTGGAAACTGTTCATATCGTCTTTATTCAACAGTCTTTACAACATATCAAAATTTCAACTCCATGACTCACGTCTTCACCGTGATAAGCGTTTACACTTTCACGTAAATTGCGGGTAAATATAAAAGAACTAGTGAGTCACCCGAACTACGTTTCGGTTCGCAAAATTAAGAGAGATTCATTAATATAAATTAAAAAAAAAGATGCATCGACGGGATCGAACTCGGGGCTCCCGCGTGATAGGCCAGCACGCTTACCGCACAACCACACTCTCCTGTTTGAATAATGCGCGCACCCGAGCTAATACTAGACAGCTATAGGCGCTCCGCTCTGCTGCCTAGAGAAGTTAATTAAATTATACTGCTGCCTAGAGAAGTTAATTAAATAAGTCTGAAAATTAGCAAACTTTTAAGCCATCGTACAACTTAATCGGTCCAGTATCTTCGGAGGAGATAGCGAACAAACATAGTTACACGCAAACAAAGAAAGCTACGATTTTATGTTATAAGATGTGTAGTTCAAAACGTGACCACCGAGCTTCTGTAGATGGCGCCAAGTGGACAAGCCGCCACTGTGCTATTTATGTGTTATTTTATTCAAAACGGCTGTAGCACCGAGGTGAAATTTTCTAAGTACCTGGAAATTATATTTTCTAGGGCATACAAAATCGATTTTTTTATTTTCGCGGAAAAAGATTCTTTGACGCAAAAATATAACAACCGTTAGAATAAAAAAATTATTTTTCAAAAATAGAGGGGGGAGGGGGCCGGTGCGCTTACATATATCCACGAGTGTAATATTTTTTTGCATATTCATATGCTCCATTATGCACTGAACAATCCAGTGAAAACCCCAGCTACCTATCTTGTTTTGTTTATTAATTAAAGGGGTTTAAATTTTCAAACTTCAAAGCTTCGTAGAGGGCGCCACAGATAATTCATGAGATTCTTTAAAAAACAGATCGATAGCCCTTTTCGGGGTCTATCAGTATATGAAGTTTAAACAAATTCCTGTGGGCAGTTTTTGAGAAATGATTTTTAGAAAATTTCCAAAATTTTGAAAATTTGTAATTTAGGCCCCTTAATATTTTTCAAAACACTTTTTATATCACCTCATGTTAGCCTTCATATACTATTCAGAAAACAAAAATCAATTGAATCGATTCATCCGTTTTTGAGTAATAGGGCGTTAAACTCAAAATTTTCAAAAAATCCTAGCGCCCTTCATTTTAAACCTAACGAGTTCGGAAAAAAACTAACAGATTTGTCTTATGACCCTCTATCGTTATCCGCGATAAAATTTTCAAAATTTTAATCACGAAAACAGTGATACCAAAAAAACATGCGTAACTTCCGCTTCCGGTTTCAGATTTTTTTGAAAAGCTTATTTTGTCGATGAATTTTCGTTACACCCCCGCATTCCAAAGCGCATAAAAATCGGAGCAATACTTTCGGCTGTAGGAGCGTCACCCACCCACACACACACACACCCACACACACACCCACACACAGACAGACATTTTTTAAAAACCACTTTTTTGGGTTCCTAGAGTCCCAAAACGGATATTTCTGTGAAAATCTCGATTTCCAAAATTTTCATGATTCCAATACTTCCCTATACCTATGGGTATGGGAAAGTAAAAATATGTTTTTTGGGATCAGGGAACTTTAAAACGTGAAGATCTGTTGAAAACTCAATTTCGAATTTTTGGGGTGAATCCAATACTTCCTTTATAGTAGTAAAAGGAAGTAAAATGCTAGGTTCAGTTATAAGTAGTAGCAATGGTATGACTTTTAAATGGGGATTGATTCCCAAGAACCTTGGCTTTGACCTTTTTTGTATTTTAACATTTGTTGCTTCTGTAGGTCTTTAACTTCTGGAATCATCTACAGGGTGTTTGTAAATCGCTCGACATTTTATGAGAAAGCAAGAGCCTGCCATTCTAAAAAATAGGCAACCCAATCGAACTACCAGTGTACTGCGCTATCTAGAGTAAAGAGCCATTTACACGAACAAGAATTTCTGGTACAGTGACGTTACCAGTCCATTTAAAAGTAAATTGTAAGACCGTTTACACAAACAAGTTTTTCTTGTAAATTCACTTGCAGCTGTCATGCAGTCATACCAATCTATTTAAAATTAAATAGAAACATAACCTCAAAAAATAAGTCTATCCTGTAGGCTAGCATAGTTTTCTTCGTAGTTTTCATACAATTGTATCAGTAATTTAATTTCTTCACTTTTCCACTGCCTCATTTTTAACATAAATATGTCTTTGAGACAAGAACAAAACTTAAAATCACGTAACAAAGTTGTGTTTACTAACGCAACAAAGAGGTTATGTTTACGAATTTGCGCAGGTAGGTATTACGGATTTGAGTAAAATGCGCTTGCGCGAAGGTGGAACTTTTAACGAAAACTTGTAGAAAGTAGCGCACGTTCCAGTTTGCCAGTAAAAGTTTTCTTGTAAGAACGGGCTTGTAAGACATTGTTGGTCTCTTTCTAATACGCGTGAATGTTAGACAGAGAAAACCAGAAATTCTTGTTCGTGTAAATGGCTCTTAATACTTTCAGATAGGAATGTCGGCGGGTACCCGGGCCGATCTGGGTACTAGTCAACCCGGGTATATTTTCAGAACCCGGGTATGTGCGTAGGTTAGGTTTTCTGTCAGTTTTGACACAGACTGACGCAAAACCTAACCTGCCTGCTAACCTCGAATTTGACATAGACTTACAGTCGTATTCATAGTCGTTCGCCAGCGGCTCGCCGGCGAGTCGCCGGAGTTTCGTTATGAATAGTATGTTGGCGGCACTGTACGTCTATGTCAAATTCGAGGTTAGCAGGTTATATTTTGTGTAAATTTCTGTCAAAACTGATGGAAAACCTAACCTGATAACCTCGAATTTGACATAGACGTACAGTGCCGCCAACATACTATTCATAACGAAACTCCGGCTACTCGCTGGCGAGCCGCTGGCGAACGACTATGAATACGGCTGTTACAGTCTCACCCACATATTATTCATACATTGTATCACTGCACGTGTAGCCAACATCAAATAGTTAAAATAAATGGCGCCAAAATAATATCCGTTAAAAAGCGTTCGATCATTTCTGAAGGCACTGTACCAACTTAGCGTTGTGATGTTATTGTTTGAAATTTTTTTGAAGTTTTTCGAATAATCAATGAATAATTTAATATTAATAAAAATAACATTACATAAAAAGTTTATACAGAAGTTTCAGAAATTCTCGTGTTGTAGTTAATTATATCGGTAGCACCTTTTTACAACACCTGGGAAACTGTTCTCAAAAAAAAAAAACAAAAAAGTAAATAATAACAACAAACCTTTCTTTGTGGCCTTTTTAGTATTTCCAATTTTGTCATTAACGTCCAATAATCTCTTCTCAAGTTCCTGTTTCTTTTCCGCCATCTGTTCATCCTTGGACTTGCCAGGCATTTTCTTATCTGCAGAAAAAAATAGTTACCTTCGGTATGCAGTACATACAGTTGCAATACATTAATATTACATTTCTATACATTTGCTTTCTTTATATTGAGAAATACGTAAGATGTCCCATTAAAAAGAGAGGGAGGTATGGAGCAACGTCTGTTAGCCCCTTTACTGAGAGCGCATTAGGGTGGTCCTTATTTATGACAGTCAAAATTTAAATGGTCTCGCCCCCTGATTCTTCTTTTATATATATATAGCTCAGCAAAATCTTGGACAAATCAAATAATGGGGAAACATACCTCACGTACGTATTGCCTTTGTGTAGATGTAAAATAGTTTATTGGGTTTCTGTGTGTATAAAGATTTATAAGTAATCTTTAACTACCCTTTCTGATATGCCATGCCTATCAGGAAGTAGTGAAGTTGCCGTCTATCAAGAGTGGTGCAGGGCGCACTAGCTAAGTTATTCAGTAGCGTCCTAACAGTTAGTGGGGAGTTAAATAAAAGATTTACAGTGAAATCTCCCATAACCGGACACGCACGGTGCCAAAGTTTTTGTCCGGTTATTAGAAGTGTCCGCTTAAGGGAAAAATCCATTTTTATGTTTAAAAAAGTCGTATTATGCAAAGGTATACGCGCTAACAATTAATAAGAATAATAAAATAATTGAAAAAAAGTTAGGTAATAGTTGCTACAAAATCTAAAATACTCGTTTCACGTAATGGTTTTTTCTGACTGCTTATTATACTTTCCGCATGTATTTCTAAATATTTTGACAGTTTGAATACTTTAAAGTTGTTACTTTCTTTAGCAAAGTGTTTAAAATTGTTCACTGTTAATGCTTCCGTGTGGGTCTTGATTACATTACAAATTTCTAAGTCGCCATCGTTTTCTAATTCTGCCAACTGCATATCAACGGCAGCTGATTCACCTGAAATTTCGGTTACATCATCTTCCAGGATTATTTCTTTGTCAGTGTTTATAAATTCGTCAGGGTCGACGTCTTCGATTTCTGGAATATTCCTATACAGTTCAACCATTACCGATAAGGGTAAATCGTCCTCTGGTTCGAATTGATTACAGTGGCGTAACTTGATACCCGCATGCTCCGCGGTCGCGGGACGGCCCTGGGCCTAATTTTCTTGTTCTGTCTTTCCATAAAAGCAAGCAGGAAACATTTTTCCTATTTTTATTTTTATCAGAATGGGCTGCCCAGGCAAAAGGCAAAGTAGTTTTGAATTATTGCAGGCCTCTAAAATTGGGCGAAATGGACTGTTTTCTAATATGGTGCATAGGGTAATGAAAGTGTCGAATTTCCTGCAGTCATAATGCTGATTTGAGTTGACTTAATACCGGCCGTATTGCAAAAGAATTCGATAATATAACAACATGATCATTAAATGTTGGATTTATGGATTGTTTTGATGCCATTAGCTGGGCCTGCATTTTGAAGTGTCCATACAAGAGAGATTCACAGTCTAAAAATTGTCGAAAAATGGTGTCCGTGTCCGTTTAATAGAGTGTCCGTTTATTAGAGAAAATTTTATTAGTAAAGTTAATGCAAGCAAGTTGGTTCCCAACAAAATGTCCGTGTAAGAGAGGTGTCCGCTTATTAGAGGTGTCCGGTAAGGGAGATTTCACTGTAATTTGTTTAAAAATTGTTTGCAAGCGCAAACTGTGAACAAAATGTACATAATAGAAAATACACAAATGAGTGGTAGCAAGTTACCATCCACTAGACAAGTGTTGCAACAGTTTGAGTAAGTGCACGCTTGGCGAAGAAACGGTTATTTTCTGGCAAAAAGGTAGAATTCCCGTGAGAGAGCCACAACATTGTATTATCAAACTGGAAGCAATATATAAGAAAAGAAAAAAATTTGAAAAAATTCTAATAAAGAGATATCCAGAGAAATAAAGTGAAGGGCTTTACTTAAAAATTAGACTACCTTTTTGACATAGCACATGCCAATGCTTTTTCAAAAATTAAAACAGCAGAAGATAGAGAGTTTATAATATTACAGAGACAGGAAAGAAGACCAAAATATTTAGCAGGGGTGGACACAACACTTGCAGAAAAGGAGAAAAGACAATTGAAAAAACTGGAAAAGGAAGATGCAAGGCAAAAAAAGCTAATGCGAAACTGCATAGTAGCGATGGATTCTTCAATAAATTGTTTTTCTGTTTAATAACTATGTATTTCATATCGTTGCTGTATATTTTAATAAACTTATGAACATGGGATGATATATATTTATTTTTTAAATTTTCTTCTAGCGGTCTTCACAACAAAGTCATTGAGGCAATTCTTATGGTTATCCGAATGGTTTTAAATTTTACAGGGCTGTAAAGGGTTTTAAAATTAATATCTATATAAATAAGGACCACCTTAATGCGCATTCACATTGCTGGCACAATATAAAGCCGTCTAATCTCGTCAAGCTTGTTATATATATGAGTAACTGTCACTCGAGTAGTACTTTTTAAATATGTAGGTTATGTTACGTATAAAAGTCCATACCTCCCGCAAAGACAAAACTTCCATCGCATTGTTTTTTTTTTAAAAAAGTATAAATACTCACTACTAAATTTCTACCCTGCAAATGTGTTTACATATAATCAAAATTAAATGGTTATATCCAACAAGAAAAACTACTAAATACCTTCACCAGATAACCAGTATTTAAATAATATCAGAAATACACCCATTTGATTGGTAGAGCATGCTTAGAGAATGTTAAAGTCAATTTTTAGCAGTTCTCAAAAGGAAGTTCACATTTAAATACTATATGCAACTCTTAATATTTTTATTTTAATACTTTAAAACTAGTCACAATAAATATGAGGCAAATTCACACTTCATGATTAAAGCTGTGATCAACTAATGCTACTATTAACTCATATAGCAATGACAATTCATACTCTGTTTTAGTTTAAGTTTTATCCACCGAGATTTACATAAACACATCTCCATTTTTGTGAATTTTACACATGACATGATTAAATTTAAAGACAAGGGGAGAATATAATAGCTATTTAAGTCACAAGGAATGTAAGGACCTATTAACATTTGAGGTAGGCAAGTACAAGCCAAGACGAAGTCGCGGCTTGTTGCCTGCCGAAAATGTTAATAGGCGATACATTCCGAGTTATCTTATTATATTTTTCCCGCTGCTTATCAAAATTATCCTAGATTTTTAAAAAAAATCGTTTGGTTTGTCACCTGTCACCAGAATTAATTTTCGTGAGTCGTGTTACCTATGAGTGTCACATGTCACATAAACACTTGTAATTTAGAAACAAAACGTCTAAATCTGCATCTTGCTTTGCTAATTTTATTATCCTAGGAACTTAATAATAGTATTAAGTTCCGTTGTCAAGAAAAAGCAGCCAACAAATATAATCACCGACTTACACGTTTTGTTACAAAGGCTGTATCACTGACTTACATGATCAGCAGCGGGAAAACCAATTTATTTTACAAATGATTTATTCTCCTGACAAAATTATATTAAAGTAAGGGTGTGTTGACTACAACTGTGGACAATTATTTGCGATCAAGTAACGCCAAACTTTGTAAGCTGTGACTTTCCTGACTAATGTTGACATTCAGCAAAGTTGATAATGAAGTTTTGAACAATGCTGCAAGAAATTAATCTGTTAAAATAAAAAGAGCATCAAAAAGTTTATCTGTGAATTTTATAAAACAAACAAAAGTTATGGCAAAGTATTTATTTACACTTAGTTAAAATACTGTCAACGCGTGAGTATTACACAGTCCGCTATAGAGATTGGTGAAGGCTAGTATGAACATAAGGACTTGCAAGACAGTTGCTCTTTTACACTATTTATAATGCACCCCGATTTTTGTAAATGTGGAATATTTCTGTGTAGTAGCAAAACAAAGTAATTTATGTAGTAAATGTACAGCTTACAGAATCTATCGAGAGATCCAAAAAAGACTGTTCCTCAGCGGGCTGTGGAAATTCAACGTACGAATAATATGTTGGTGACACTGTACGTCAATGTCAAATTCGAGGTTAGTAGGTTAGGACTTGCGTCATTTTGTGTCAAAACTGACGGAAAACCTAACCTGATAACCTCGAATTTAACATTGACGTACAGTGTCACCAACATATTATTCTTACGTTCAATTTCCACAGCCCGCTGAGGAACAGTTTTTTTTGGATCTCTCGATAGATTGAAGCACGGTAAAAATCAAAACTAATGTTAGAATCTAGTAATTTCCAAGTTTCCTATTGGTAACATTGTTAACATCTATCATATTGACATTAAATTGTTAACTTTATTTAAGCTAAATGACACAATAAATCAGAGGCGTACGCAACATTGTGGTATGGCGCATTATCACTTTTTGTTTGAATATTAAATAGGATTGCGAAAATAGCGGTGTTGAGTTGAACAACCAGGCTCTGATCCCAGACAATGATTCATTCACACTTTAAAACACAAAAAATCTGTCATATGACGTTAATCCCTCTACCCACCGCTACTGATTACTTGTCATTTAAAATATAACCAAACTTTGTATGTTTGACAATTACTTCTTTCCACATATTGCCAATTCCTTTCATGGCATACCTTGATAGTAACACTAGATTCTGTAAGCTGTAGTTGACTGCAAAAAAGAGTAGAATGAGTAACGAAAATAGTGTAAATTAAACCTTGAAGCAAGTGTAACTGTAAAACTAACACAAATACTGTAATAATATGACAGCTGCTTCACAGTACAGTACATTAAGGTCACAGAATAAACGCTTAACGGACTCAGAAGCGACACTCTCTGTTTGGCAGATATCTAAAAATCAGCACGTAGCCATGTTGCCAGCGAGTACATTTGTGTTTCTGTGTAATGATTTTAATGCAATTTGAGTGATTTACGACTCATTTTTTTATTACAAATTAGTAGAAAAATGAGATTTACTTGAACATGAGTGCATGAAAAGGTGGTTGGTGGTGCACAATCATATGTAATTTTTTAAATCCACTCTCTTCCAATATGGCCACCATAGCTGAAATCGGCTAATCAAACATCAAAGGCGCCGCCGTGAGTGTCGCTTCTGAGTTTGTTAGATGTTTATTCCGTGTTAAGGTGTCCGTCATTAAAACTCAAATGTCCATATTAGTCCGGTCGGCAGATACATAATGAGGGGGTTTAGCTGGACACAATTCCCAAGTTAATGAAATTTTGGGATATTGTTTGGGGGTGGTATTGGGTGTGTGGAATCTGAGTTTTCGACCTCGAGGACCCTGTGCTAACTCGGGGAGGGCCGAAAAACCACAACATTTTCGGACTTTTTTAGGTTTTTTGCTTATATCTTCTGAACCATGCATTTTTCGAGAAAAACACCTTTATAGAAAGTTGTAGAGCATATTTCCTTCAATTTTGATTGGTTAAAATTATTTGTTGACCCAATACTTACCGAGATACAGCAGTTGAAAGATGGAACAAATTTCTCAAAATTCAAAAAAAATTGAAAAATACAGGTTTTTGCCTCATATTTTTCAACGTATCTATGTATACTATACATAGCTACTTATTACTCTTTATTTTAAACTATCTGACCCGACAGACGTTGTCCTGTACAAATTTCAATAATTTCAATAGTTTTTTGTATTAAAGCACAACATTATTACAGCTAATATCAGTTTACTCAGATAATTTGTTAAAATCCTGATAAATTGGGATATTAACGGCAGGTCTTATAAAGGCCACTAATCTAATGTTAACTTCAAATCGCTGTCAAAATAAACAAAAGCGCATCAAAACGTTAGTGCTTATGACATTTTATTCATCAGTAAACAAATTTTGATGCGCTTTTGTTTATTTTAACAGCGAATTAAAGTTAACGTCAGATTAGTGGCCTTTATAAGACTGGCTGTTAGAATAATTAAAAAATTACATTTAACATTTGTTAAAAAATGCAAAATATGTATAACGTAGTTTTGATATAGTTTTGTCAAAATGTCGACATAAATTCGTTACTATAAAAAAAGTTTCAAAAAGTACACGTTCAAAAACCTTGTCCTTCCGAGTTACAACTTCCTAATGGTAATAGCCACAGCCTGCTGAATTGTGTGACAAACGTCACTTTATACGGCTTAGGCATTTTTTCGAAATCAGTTGTTTTAATTCCTGAGAAAATCACCATTTTTGGCCATTTTGGTGCCACATATTATCCACGATGACATTTAAATGACAGCGGCTGTCATGTTTTAAACACGATTTTGTAAATGCATTATCAGCAGGATAAAGATCTATAGTTTTGAATTTAATATAAATATTAATGGTGTAATCTATTTGTAGTGCCATATACGTATGTACATCTTAGGGATCTACAGTTTTAATATATTTCTTGAGAGGTGTGGAATACCAAGAATTCGTAGTTAAGACAGAATAATATTTTCAGGCAGGTATTTTTTGGATAGCTCAAAGATTCGCTCTGAAATGGAATATGGTATGCAGATATTTGGTAATAGTAATGAAGTATTTTATTCTGTGTGCTATTGCAAGGTTGTAAGTTTATGTGTAATTCATGTAGAGGCACTGCAGTGTGATTTAATAGTCTTCGCCTAGAAAAAGTTTCCTGGAAACACCTTTCTTCAAAATGAAAGCTACAACTAACAATTCTTTCTTACAGTTTCTATTGTTTGAAGAATCAGCACAATAATTTAAATTTAGCTTTCAAACCATTTCCTTAGTAAAACATGATTTGAGGGAAATTGATAAGATCTTCCCCAATTCACATATGTTTGCATGTGGCAATACAACACCTATTAAACATAAACGACGCTTCGCGCGCAAATTGCGCTCTCTCCAACGGCACCTCGAAGTGAAACTCCGGCAACATCTCATTTCCATCTCCCTCTCTCTGGGGTTAGTGAATTAGTTACGATTAGTTAGGTTAGTGGGGTTAGTGGATTAATTACATCTTGGCTGGAAAACGTCCATTAGGTAGTACATCAGCAAGATTAGGTTAGTAGGATTAGTCAATCGTCACTTTTTGGTTGGTCATGGGGTTGGTGTTGTAAAAAATCTGTTTAATGTAGTGATAAATCACGCTATTATCCAGAAAACCTCTCTCTCCTACCGCAGACGGGGCTGCTCTCTCAAAACTCTCTCTCTCCAACGGCACCTCGAAGTGAAACTCCGGCAACATCTCATTTCCATCTCCCTCTCTCTGCACTACGTTCTCAATTGTTATGTCGTCGTCCATCTTTGTTTGAATTGCGTCGAAACGGACCGAGAAGACCCGACCGTTCTCTGCTGCGAATGATCGCTCGAATCAGCGGGCGCGTCTGCTCGAGCTGTCTAGAACGGTGGAAGGTTCGAGAACAATCGGCTGCAACGTGTCAACTGTCTAGACTGGTCTGTCTAGAATGGATTCTGCAGAATGGCGCAGTGGTGGAGTATTTTGTCTGGAAATCTGGACGTCATGGGATCGATTCCGGGCCAAAGACACAATTTACGGTCGAATTCGGGTGTTGAGCTCGAAGACGCGGTCTGTGCAGGGTTGTGAAAGTTGTTACTTTTGTAACAAAATTGATACTTTTCCATTTAGTTGGTTACTTTGTTACTATAAGTATCATTTTTGTTACTTTTTCTTTTAAACTAAAAACTTGAAAATTTAGTACCTACTATTTATCGACTGGAGTGGCGCTTTCTATACTCGCTGTAATAACAACACGATTGAATCATTGATCTGACGTTTACAGATTTACAGTTACAGTTTAGTTATTTAACCGCAGAGGGCGTTTACGACAGTTGACAGTTTTGACAGGAGAGCTAAATGTAGAAAAGCAATGTGAAAACGAGTAATGTTCCTAGAGATAGGAAGTTTTGAAAGTTTTATAACGTTTTTTCAAACGGGGCTGCGCGCGCTATTGCGCGGTCTCCAAAGGGGCCCCCGGGACTGCGCCCCTCTCCATGTGGGCTTTCGGGGCTGCGCTCCTCTCCAAAGGGGCCCTCAGAGCTTCGCCCCACTCCAGGAAGGCCCCCGGGGCTGTGCCCCTTCCCAAGGGGGCCCCCGGGGCTGTGCCCCTCTCCAACGGAACCCCCGGGCCTGCGCCCCTCTCCAAGTGGGCTCTCGGGGCTCCGCCTCTCTCCAAGGGGGCCCTCGGGGCTGCGCCCCTCTCCAAAGGGGCCCCCGGGACTGCGCCCCTCTCCATGTGGGCTTTCGGGGCTGCGCTCCTCTCCAAAGGGGCCCTCAGAGCTTCGCCCCACTCCAGGAAGGCCCCCGGGGCTGTGCCCCTTCCCAAGGGGGCCCCCGGGGCTGTGCCCCTCTCCAACGGGGCCCCCGGGCCTGCGCCCCTCTCCAAGTGGGCTCTCGGGGCTCCGCCTCTCTCCAAGGGGGCCCTCGGGGCTGCGCCCCTCTCCAAAGGGGCCCCCGGGGCTGCGCCCCTCTCCAAAGGGGCCCCCGGGACTGCGCCCCTCTCCATGTGGGCTTTCGGGGCTGCGCTCCTCTCCAAAGGGGCCCTCAGAGCTTCGCCCCACTCCAGGAAGGCCCCCGGGGCTGTGCCCCTTCCCAAGGGGGCCCCCGGAGCTGTGCCCCTCTCCAACGGGGCCCCCGGGCCTGCGCCCCTCTCCAAGTGGGCTCTCGGGGCTCCGCCTCTCTCCAAGGGGGCCCTCGGGGCTGCGCCCCTCTCCAAAGGGGCCCCCGGGACTGCGCCCCTCTCCATGTGGGCTTTCGGGGCTGCGCTCCTCTCCAAAGGGGCCCTCAGAGCTTCGCCCCACTCCAGGAAGGCCCCCGGGGCTGTGCCCCTTCCCAAGGGGGCCCCCGGGGCTGTGCCCCTCTCCAACGGGGCCCCCGGGCCTGCGCCCCTCTCCAAGTGGGCTCTCGGGGCTCCGCCTCTCTCCAAGGGGGCCCTCGGGGCTGCGCCCCTCTCCAAAGGGGCCCCCGGGGCTGCGCCCCTCTCCAAAGGGGCCCCCGGGACTGCGCCCCTCTCCATGTGGGCTTTCGGGGCTCTTCCCTGGACGTCCAGTCAAAATGAAAAAACGGCGGACATCCGAACTTACACACAGACCAACATAGGATTTTATTATAGAGTGGATATGTAGAACAGTTCCCATTTTAAAATAAAATCATAAACCATAACGAATAAATTAATCAAAAAATTATACAGTGAGCGTAAATAATGTAAATGAGACAATACACGAAAAAACCAGCAGAAAACTGATTAAAAAAAAACCACAATAGAAAATCATCGAGAGGGTTATATTATTGTAAAATTTTAAGAACCATAAAGTTTAATCAAATATACGCATGTAGTCAGTGTGATATTACATTGACTATTCAATTCGCCTGTCATCTGTCAAAAAGTGACCAATGAAAAACCACCATTTGACGTTTCTTGATCAATCAAAAAAATATCTTCCTAGAAGGTATTCAAGTGAATATTTTAAACAAATGTGATTTTTATTAAAAAAATTCAATATTAGTGTTCTGTTACTATAGAAATGGCGTAGTTTGTTGCTAGATTTACTAAAAACTAATTTGAAAAAGTAGTTTGGTTTATTTAATAGTCCTTCTCAGCCATTCTTGCGCTTAGAATTATGACTCGTGCTAACGCACTCATCCTAATCGAACCTAAGAGCAATGGACATTGGTGATACCACAGCAAAAATATTCGACATAACTTTGACTACTCATGGTATTATAAGCGAAAATTTAAAATTCCCGCTCATGTAATGTCACCTTTGTCAAACAATTCAGCAGGTAGTGGTAATAGCAAACATATTCTATATAGCAATTTTTTTTTCCATATGGAAATGCAATTGTCCTCAGTGGAATACCTACCTAGTTAAAACCGAAGTATAAAATCACATTCCAAGTTTATAATAGCCAAAACTACAATTTAAAGTAATTAAATGTCAACCAGTCAACATGAAACCTCACTGCAAAAATAATAACCAGAAGCTTATGTACCAACACAATTGAATGTAACGATAATGCTTGTTGCCAACAGTTTCCCTAAAATTTTGTCATTTGTATTTCCCACGGCCTGCTGAATTGTGACAAACGTCACTGGGCATTTTTTTGAAATTCATTGTCGTCTTCATTTCTGAAAAAATGCCAATTTTGGCCGTTTTGGCACCACATACCCACGATGACATTTAAATGCACATGGCAAATACGTGTTTTAATGACAATCTGTATATCTGCAGGTTGCAATATAACACCTTTTATACGTACAATATGCAGAACCACTTTCCATTTTAACAATACCAAACCAAATCGTAAACAATGATAACGAATAACTTAATCAACAAATTAAACTGTGAACGTAAATAACATAATTAAGGAAATATACAAAAAAAACTTGGCGAAAACTGATAAATAACTGCATCGTAGTCAATGTGGTAACTGATGTTACATTGCAAATTTGAAATTTCCGCTTGTGGATATACAGCGCTCTGCGGAGAATCGCGAAACTTCACATATGCCCAGGCCGTATAAAGTGATGTTTGTCGCACAGTTCAGCAGGCCGTGGTATTTCCATATTGGCTGTCAAATTCGTTGGACAACTTGAAGCGTATTCTTTATAATTTTAAATGTACTTATAATGCGTTCTCGTATATTCTGTGCCTTAACGCAAATATTGTTTATTTTTGATATTTAACAACAAATTCCTGACAAAGCTCATATTCAAAACATCGTTAATTTATTGAAATAAAACAATACTTTTACCTTTTCTTTTTGGTTAATATAATTAATTTGGTTGCAAATTTCCAATTTCTTTTTAAAAATTTAAAAATTTTGTACACTATAATTTTTAAATTGATATAATATTACTAAAAACATCTAAAAATTGTATTGTAAGCATTGTTAGTTGGCATAAAAAATTATTAATGTTTAAAAGTTCACGTTTTGTATTTACTAAATAAAAAAAAGCAAAACAGAAAACAAATATGTTACACTGAGAAACTGCTAAGAATTGCCTAATTGTATAAATGGTCATCAATATAGCCAAGTCTGAAATGGTTCCCAAAGACTATGACATGCAAGTTGGAATGCTGATAAGTATATGAAAATAACACCCCTTAAAAAATAATCAATTCCAATATGCAGCAGCAAGCCATCAGTAACCATCGCACCAAAAGAAATTGTTGTAACAAAACCCACGATACACCAGCAACGTCTACCATGCTTAGAAATGTGTATAGTTCCAATTACATACGCCTATAGCACTCCTGGGCTACCACTTAACCCCAGGGGTGCTTAGACCGGTGGTCTGGTGCTTAGCTGCCATAGACGTTAAGTAACGGAACTTACAGTAGGGCTTACGTGGCTTTTTACGCAGACAGGATGCTACATAGCTTTCCAACTCCCGCAGAGTCGATGGCTTAAGAGTTTCGAAGTCGATTTCAATCTCGTCCGGATTCGAATCCCTTAGTGAAGGCTCTCGTGATTGGATTATATGGACTACACGACCTAATTTGTCTCCTGAAAAATAAAAAACCTTGTTATAGAAAGACATGTTAAAAGTGATTCTATTTTCAAAAATTAAATCTATAAATCAAGGCCAACTAAATCTATAGACAAAGTCGCTATCAGGCCGTTTCATTCATCTTCTCGCTCTCTCTAACTTTCAGAACAGTCATACATATGCAGTCATACGATTAGTAGCCGGCAAATTATTTAATTTTTGGGTGTCTACGTGACAATGTCAATGTCAAAAATAATATTAAAATAGCCCTTTATAGCTGTATAGATTACCATTAGTACAACTGTATGTCACTAAAAAAATGCTAGTGTCAGATATGCTAAATATGTTAGGTTATCGTTCTAGGAATGTTTCTGATATTATTGCAGAATACGTATTGACATAGATTTGACGTTTTAGAATAGTTAAATCTTTCCACTCAGCGAATACTTGTAATACTGTAAGTTACATAAATTATGCAATGATATTTAACAGTAGCAGCTCTGGTGAAGATACTGCCGAAGAGATATTAGTTCCATATGAGCTTCGTGTTGACATTCAAGAACTGAAAACCAACATTTTATTTTCAGCTGATATTTATTCTGTATCCTATTTCTCTTGCTACACATCCACTTATGTTAACAAACATGCAACCCATGATTTTCTATAATGTAACATTTATAACTATTAGATTTTGCTACCTTAAATTTGCTTGAGGTAGCTCAAATATGTTACTAAGTATTATATTACATATTTCCTTGACGTTTATTGTATAAGTGTTCTTTAATAATTCGTTCATGCTTCAGCAAACCTTGTACCTGACAAAAATTAAAAAAAAATGAAAATACAGACATGAACGACTAGTTGAGCTACAAAAATTTTCATTAGGAGAGTAAATAATTCTATAGTACGTAGTAATGAACCGAGGGTACTTGCAGATCAGAGAGTTGAACTAAGCTAGTCGAGTATGGTTTCAAACCCTTTATTTAATTTGTTATAGGCAACACAGTACCAGTGACAGTACAGTGTTGCACCGTTCGGTTTCAAGAAGCCCAAATGCCCCAAAAAAAATTTTAAAAATTGTTTCTCAAAAATTGCAATAACAATTTCGACCAACTTTACACATGACAATATTTCCCTCTTACTCATAAGTGATACTCCATAGTCAGTATCTACCCAAAAATTCCAGAAAGGAAGATATCTGGATAATGAATTTCATTTCAGTGCTTAGCGTATGGGGAATAAAAACTGCGCGAGGTCTACTGATCGCAGAAGTACTAGTGAAATAATAAAGATGCACAAACGTTTTTCATACAATTTTGAGAAATTATTCCTAGTATTTTTTTGATAAAACTAAGGCCTATATTATATATACCTGTAAAATTTGGTAAAAACAGCATACTAAACTAAAAAATCTGGTGTGATACACTCACACAACTTCCTTTTACAGTGATCTTATAATTAGTCAAAAATTTCATTTTTAATTTTTAACCATTTGTTAAAAATTTTAAAAAATTACAAATTCTACAAAAACGGTACAAAATCGAGTGTTAGTTCAAGAGACAAATTTTCTCTAGAATTTTAAGGTCAATTCAAAAATGTAATCATATACCGGGTGTTTTATTTAAAATAGGAGTTAATAAAACAAAAGAAACCCACTTTAGAAGTATTCAACTGGAAAATCACCTATCTCACATCAATACACATTAAAAATGTAAGAAAAATGTAAAGTTTAAAAAAAATCGTTAGAGCCGTTTTTGAAAAAATCGAAAAAAACTGAAAAATCACAAGAGTAAACACCTACTTCCGGTTATGCGATTTTCTTCAAAAGCTTGCTGTCTCATCTACATAGTACACAAAACTTATATATGAAGTTTCAATGCCATACCTCTTTTCGTTTTTGAGATATTCTGTTCACAGACACACAGACAGACAGACCAATGAAAAAAAATATGTTTTTTGGGATCAGGGGACTCTAAAACGTGAAGATCTGTTGAAAACTCAATTTCGAATTTTTGGGGTGAATCCAATACTTCCTTTATAGTAGTAAAACGAAGTAAAAGCTACAAAGATGTGTAGATGCAAGGCAGTCTAAAGTACGTTTTTTTTCTATAAAAATTTTCAAGGTCAAGATAAAATTGGCAAAACTTTTTTTTTAAAACTTTTTTTTTTTTTAATTATTAGAAAATTTATTTTCGTCAGGTTTTTCTGCAAAAGACTTGTGTCAATTTGACATTTAAAATTAAATTGTCAGCTTTTCTGTTTTGAAAATGGCAGTTCATATAAGTTAAAAATGCCTTTCAAGTGTTGCGTACCAAGCTGCAAGTCAACATATTACGTTAGCTTGTTCAACTTTCCATCTAATGAAACGGTGGCACAAAATGGAAAAAAGTTTTGCATTTTGAGAACTGGTGGATTGGAAAGGCTAGTGTTGTGTGTGAAAAGTACTTTAAAAGAGCAGATATAAAGGGTAATAAGATCAAGAGTCTTGTTGTGACTGCAATATCACCAGCTTCCAGGCAAGTTATTTTGAAGAAATTACTGTTTTATATAAAGTCAAAATGAGTAGCAATGGAAAATTAGGTACCTTCCCATTATAGTCCGGTCGGCAGGTACATAATGTAAGAGGTTACCTGGACACAATTCCCAAGTTAATGAAATTTTGGGATATCGTTTGGGGATGGTATGGGTTGTGGAATCTGAGTTTTCGACCTCGAGGACCCTGTGCTAACTCAGGGAGGGCCGAAAAACCTCGACATTTTCGGACTTTTTTCGGTTTTTTGCTTATATCTTCTGAAGCATGCGCTTTTAGAGAAAAACGCCCTTATACAAAGTTGTAGAGCATTACATTTCCTTCGATTTTAATTGGTCAAAATTATCTGTTGACTCAATACTTACCGAGATACAGCAGTTTAAGTATGGAACAAAATGTAAAAAAAAACTAGAAAAATGCAGGTTTTTGCTTCATAACTTTCATTTTTCAACATATCTATGTGTATACTATACATAGTTATTATTCTATATTTTAAACTTACACACCCGACAGACGTTATCCTGTCTAAATTTCAATAAATTTGCTTGTGATCGTTTTGTGAATTTGTGAAGAGCTATTGGAAATGTGTAAACAAAGTAAAAAGGAGGAAAAAAAAAAACGTATTTCTGAGTGATCATTGTATCTATTAACGATTGTGGACATGGATATTTAATTTGAAGAGGAGTCAACAGTGTTGATAAGATTCTGTTTGGACATGCTTATGCCAGGGCTGTACGTGCACATAGCCTTGCTTCCGTTGCTTTAGGTGGTTTGATAATTGAAGTAATGAGATTAAAAGAGGCAGACTTGTTTGCACTGGATACAGTGGTTGATTCTTCCAGCCAACCCGCGATAGGTTCTGAGGATCCAGCATTACAAGCTGTGGCTGCTAAATTTGCACAAGTGCTGAAGAATATTGACGAAAGAGGGCCAACTGCTGCACTGTGGATCCAATGTTTTCGCATGTGTGCCCTTATGAAAAATTTTATCAGTGCCGAACGTGCAGGAGACTGGAACCTCCACCTTGACTCAGTCAGAGAAATGATCCCATACTTTCATGGAGCGTGCCATTTGAACTACGCCAAGAGTGCACATTTGTACTACCCAAGATATGATCAACTTGAAAGACAAGATGGATCCTGAAGAATATGAAAAGTTTACCACCAAGGGCTAGTGTGCTATTCGCCGAACAGATAAATTCTGATCAGGCATCTGGTCGGACATGACCATAGAGCAGGTCCTAATACGAGCCATGCAGAGTTATGGTGGGCTGACTCGTGGCCGTGGTGTTTGTGACAATGTGCTATCTCGATGGATAGTGGGAATGCTATGCCTCCAAAGTATCAATGAGCAGATAGAAGTGTTCACCGGAGTTCGCCCAGAGACCACTGAGCAGCACGTAGATATGAGGCCTTCCCACGCTGATAGGGATAATTTTGATATCAAGAAACTTAATGATTGGTTTGCTGACCACCCACCACTCCTAAATAAGCAAGATCTAATGTCAATTGGCACAGGGGCCATTGCTCCTGATGGGGTAAACTGCTACTTAGCGCGAACTGTTGGCATCACTAGCATGAAGACCTGTTTGGAATAAGACAATTTTCAAGACCTGAAGTTGAAGCGGAAGGATAAGGTGGTTAGTCTAGCATCCGTTTCCTGTTCTCTAAAAATTAAAAACAAGAAGTTCACAGTAGACCCTCTGACTCAATTTCAACGGATTTGCATTAGTACCAAACAATCAGATACATACATAGTATGTATCGTATACATATATATGCTGAAAAATGAAAATTATGCCGCAGAAACCTGTATTTCTCTCGTTTTTCTTACATTTTGAGAAATGTGTTCCATCTTTCAACTGCTGTATCTCGGTAAATGTTGAGCCAACAAATAATTTTGACCAATCAAAAGTGAAGGAAATGTAATGCTCTATAACTTTGTATAAAGACGTTTTTCTCGAAAAACACATGGTTCAGATGATATAAGCAAAAAACCAAAAAAAGTCTGAAAATTTCAAGGTTTTTTGGCCCTCCCCGAGTTAGCACAGGGTCCTCGAGGTCGAAAACTCAGATTCCACACTCCATAACATCCCCAAACAATATCCCAAAATTTCATTAACTTGGGAATTGTGTCCAGGTAGAAAGTATCTGCCGACCGGACTATTAGGAATTGTTTTTAAATCGAATATTACGTTGAAGTGACGCACTACGATGTAAATAACAGTGATTTTATGTTTTTTTAACTGGTATGTATCATAATGACAGAACAGTGCACTGACAGATTGTTTATTTAGTGACCATAATTAGTAATTTTTTGTTAAAGGTTGGTGAAGCCACAGAATAATACCCTAAGGGCCGGTTGCAGAAAGCAACGTTAAGTCTGGTGTTAGCTAACGCGACGTCAAAGTGAACAAAAATGAATCAAATCTCAAATGTTTATGGTAACTAATACATTAGTAAACAAAATTTGATGCGATTTTGTTCACTTTGACGCGACGTTAGCTAACACCAGACTTAACATTGCTTTCTGCAACCGGCCCTAAATCAGAATGGCCTCTCTGTGTCGGCGCTTTTGATGTCAGCATACTCAATTTTTGTGACCTTGAAATTGTCCGCCATGATCCTAGTGGTGTGCAGAGGCGGTAAATTCAAAAGTATGCGCCTAAATTTTAAACTGAACAGAAATAATCCGTACGTTTAAAGTCCATGCAATTTTTATATGGAAATGCATAGTACATCATGTGCCATCAAAATATCTTTTCTGTGCACTCATATTAAATTAATATTTTAAAACCACTTGCACAAAAAAACATAACCTTCTTATAAAGGGTCATTGACCGTCACAAGTACACGTGTAAAATATGGAAAACAGCTCACTGCACACCACCAGAACTCGCGCATGCGCAAAGAAAAAACTAGATGAATTTTAAGCCGACAGGCCATTCTGTATTATTCTGTGGTGAAGCCATGTTGCCAGATTGTAGTAGGCCATTCCAAAGCTCACTTTATAGGCCCAGTGTCATGGCCTGGAACAATATAGACCGCCTTGGTAGATGTGAAACGTATTGCACTATAGATTAAACGTTACATAAAATTTTCTTAAATAAGAAATTGAGAGAAATTAAATTTTGATCCACGTATGGAAAAAGATGTGCAGTTACTGTTCTAGCTGCTTTCTTTTTACTAAAATTAAGGTTCTTTTAAATCAGAATGCCTAAAATATACAAACCTGGCAATTTATTGATATCTAAGGACAGCTGACGTTTTTCATCATATGACATAGGTTTAGCGTTGTCTTCATCTTCAGAGTCAAAAGCCAGTACTGGCGTTTGAGTTGTCGACTTTTTCCTTCCTGCACCCGCTTTATTATTTGCCTTCGGTCTCTTCTGGGTTGCATTTGGTCCTTGCGTAGGCTTAGGGCCCCTGACACCTACAACAAAATTGTAAGTAAAACGTGCACCTAATTTTATTATATTTATCAAGAACGTTGTGTGCGTTGATTGTTTATAATAAGTCTGTTCAATACCCTAAAAAGTTTGCTTCCTGACAAACGAAGTTTTATAATACATATTACCAAAATCGTGTCTTAAAAAAAACTGTAAATATTCAACAGAAATACCGAATTATCAAACAGAATATTGAAAACATGTGAAGTAATAAATAGCGTGGGATTTGGTATAATGTCTGCTACAGTGGCTATACTAGCAGGATGCATTGTTTACACTTTGGGAGAAGGAATCCATTGTACTTGTCTGGAGATATTAAGTTGTGTTAATACTGGCACCCACTTTATAGGCTTAATATATCTACAAGACAGGATATTTACCTGTCTAAGCCGATATTTAATTTCCTTAATATATAATACTAGTAACATTGTAATGGATATAATTAGAAAATGCTATAAAACTTTTTTTTGTCCAGTTTACATGTTCTAAAAGTTCTCCTCATTCAGACAACTGTAAAAGAACGTTTACAAGTTTTTTGTAACAATAATTCATTAAGAGGGCTAGATTAGAGTTTCTAGAAGCCATTTAAATAGACATTAATTATCACTGAAAAATATTTCTCCTAAACAGCACGTCATTGCATCAAAAACGTATAAATTATGCAAAAATATAACTTTTCGGTATTAAATTTAAATGTATAAAAGTAACATTTTCCTTTGTTTTTTACAATTACAAATATTTAAAGCTTTCACCTAAAGAAATTGCAATTTTGCAATGAAGTTTTGAAAAATATTCCAAAAAATTCATTTCATCTTTATGAAAGTTAGAGAAAAAAAGTTATTTTCTGCCCTTGAGATTGTTCAGTTAGCTAAAACTAACACACAATAAAAAAAAAATCTCACATAAATATTGCTTAATTTCCGAAAAATATCACTTTTAGTGATCTGATAGGAGCTAAATAGGTTTTCAGACAAGCAAAAATTACTGGCGTTAAGTTTTTTTTTTAATCCCAAATGAAAATTTTTTCCATTTGATGCACATTTTTTGGCGGTCACTGTATATGTTGTTTGGTAAACTCGTTTGCTTTAGGATTTCTAATTTGTGTTCAAAATTTTTACAACTGGCATTTCACTTCGAGCTTCCCTACAGTGTATGCTTTTTTTCCACCCACCATAATTTTGAAGTAATTCAGTAACTTTTTGTTTTAGATTCCAATTTCCAAACTGATCTTTCTTAGAATCCATTCCTTTAATTATTGCATTGTTTTTCGTTTTTCTTTCTCCTACTTCTCCATTATGCCTTGGAGACTATTGCTCTTCTTTTTCCACCTCCCCTCTTTTCTTTTGCGAAACTTTAGCTCTGTCTTACCATTCCGTTTTCACCTTTTGCAGTTCTGCTTCCACCTCTACCTCTCTTTGTTAAACTTTTTTTAGCTCTTTGTTTGTATCTTGCAATTTGTGTAGGCTTCTATATGTTTTTGCACTTTTAGGAAAGCCTTTAGTTGCTCCTTACCCACTTTTCAAAATCTTCTGGATTTTCTGTTTCTCTCTTTCGTTCTATAAATTCTTTAATGCCAGAAAGACTGTTAGCTTTTTCTCTCGCCGATCCTTTAACCTCTTTTTTATTCATATTACTCTTCCCTCGCACATTTACTTACATAAGTTCACTTTTACACGTACTTCGGAAAGACACGCTCAATTTTATAATTTTAACTTTCTTTGTTATTATGCTCCAATCCGACGAGTTTGTTTTATCGCCGTGCATGAGTGCTTATTTCCATGCCACACGGGATGCTCGCCTATACATCATCCCTCACCATGCCAAAACAAAACAAAACCTTTTTACACTTTAAAACGCTTTGTTATTATGCTTATTCGTGTCCAATCACTATATTTTTACTTTACTTCCTTGTTGCACACTTTTACACTTTCTAAAACTGTCTTTATACCTGATAAAATGCAAAAATTTTACTGCTGTGTGACACGCCCATTCATACGGCTACGCCTTTTGTATCTATATCTTTCAAAATCACTAATTCTAAACCACAGAGGTGAAAGATACTAAAGTGTTTATGTTCTTCATATGTTATAAAATATTATTGTAAACTTACTATCCATTTTATATTAACATTCAACAGAAATAACACAACTTTAATATTTGACAATGCTCACTAAACAGAGATATCTCTTAAATGCACCTGTCAAATAATTGTTAAGAGACTAGCTCACCCGTCAGAGGGCGCTAGGTTGGTAGAACTAAGTATACGAATTAATCAGTTCTACCAACCTTGCAGAGTGGTGACACTAGCGCCCCCTGTCTCTTAACTGTTTGGAAAATACAGATCTTTCAAACTGACAGTGTTTTTGTGTGCCAGAAATTTTGAAAAACTATAATGATGAAGTAGAGACACAAATTTCCCGAAGGCACAAAGAACCCACTAATTAAAAAAATTACTGAATGAGTCTGTCAAATAATTATTACAGATTGGCACACCCGTCAGGAGGCGCTAGTGTCACCTGTCTACTCTTTGAAAAGTGCACATAACCTGTTTAAATAGTAAACTATAATCGTGAATAGGCACACGGTACAATGTTTTATTTTATTTTGGTTCTCAAAATGGACAAAATTCAAAGATTCAGTATTTTGGCTACAGACTACTATGTCATCGTTGTACTGGTGCTGTGAACTTTTGGTGTGCTATGGTTTGTATGCAGAATGTTGATACTGCCAAATACGTTACTATTATAATACGGGTTGTAATAAACTGAACAGTATTTAATTCATTATCTACAGTATAATATTACAAACAGTCAGTAAAATAATGTAAAAGACTCAGTACTTCTATAAAATATGATGAGTAAAAATGGGATTTTGGAGCAGTAAAAGTACTATTTAGCCTGTATTTCTATGTTCACTATTGTGATTATAATGGTCAGTAAAAATTAATGAAATGTCAGTATGGATTAGCTGGTAATAAATCTGCAAATCTACAGTAAGAATTAATAAATGGCCAGTATGCAATAGTCGGTAATAATTTTGAAAATGTGCAGTACATAATTAGTATTATTTGTAACATTAGGTCGTACTTTACCTAATATATTTAGGTCGGTTGATAGGCTGCTTGCGGGCTAGTGTAATAAAATAAACGTGAACTTTGCTGTAGTTTGTATGCGCGCTCGGCTTGTTGATATTAGTTTCTGAAAAGTAAGGTTAAGTGACTCGTGCTGTGTTTCTTTGCAACAGTACGATATGGGTGATGTACCAGAATATGAAACAAGTTCCGAAAGTGAAAGTGAAGAGGCAATCACGAAGAGAAGGAAGAAAATAGATAAGAAATGGGAAATGGAGAAAGTGTTCGAGAATAAGGCTTCTGCAGTGGCTGCAGTTCAAATGGAGCACGTGTGGAGTTTTGCTTATAAAAACGTCGACACAGAAGGAAATGTAAATGAAATTTTTCGATGTAACAAAGTCAAAAAAAGAGGAGAGCAATGCGCTGCAGGTGTGTACCTACATTATCCTTCTATTATATATATAACACAGCACTTCAGGCCTTGAGGCCTATGGCTTCTATTTCTTTCTTCCATACTCTTCTGTCTTTTGTCTTCTCTTTCCAGTTTGTGAGTCCAAAACTTTTGATATCTTCTTGTACTTCACTCCACCAGGATTTCTTGGGTCTACCTTTTCTATTACTTCCTTCCGCCTCTTTGTTTAATGCTTTTTTTGTCCAATCGTCGTCCTTCATTCTTTCTATATGGCCTAGCCATCTCAGTCTATTTTGCCTCACTATCGTTGTTATACTGGGTTCTTTATAGATTTCACTTAGTTCCATGTTTGTTCTTCTTCTCCATGTGTCCCCTTCTCTTATTCCTCCCAGTATTCTACGCAATATTTTTCTTTCCCAGATTTCCAAACTTTTTTCATTTTCCTTTGTAAGTACCCACGTCTCGCTCCCGAAGGTTACCACAGGTCTGATCGCCGTTCTGTACACTCTTAACTTCAGCGTTCTTTGTATATTTTTGTCCTTCAGTAAATTGTTAAGAGCTCCAGCACATCTTGAGCCCATAGTTATTCTCCTCTTGATGTCGCTTCCTTGGTTTCCTTCGCTTGTTATCTCTGACCCGAGGTACACCACACTGTTTACGATGTTGAACTTGTATATTTTATTTAATATGTTTGATTTAAAGGTAACATTTTGGTTTTCCTCCTGTTTTCTGTTCCCTAACACCATGTATTTAGATTTTTCTTCATTTATTATTAAGCCTACTTTTCTTGCTGTTTCTTCTAGTTTTTTTATTATTTCCTTGAGCTCTTCTTTAGTTCTTGCTAATACCACCAGATCGTCTGCATATGCTAACACTTGGTATGGCCCGTTTATTATATTACTTTCTAAATTTATGTTACTTTTTCTCATTACTTTTTCTAACACAATGTTGAAGATGGTAGTCGAGAGGGGATCTCCTTGCTTTAGTCCCGAATTACTCCTGAACTCCCTGGACTGTTGTCCTCTGAAAGTTATCATATTGGTTGTTTTCTTTAATGTCATGCGGACCTTTTCTATTAATTCCTCTGAGATCTTCAGCTCTTTTAGTGCCTTGAGTATAGCTGTTCTTTTTATTTTATCATATGCTTGGCGGAAGTCAATGAAAAGAGTATGTATTGGAATATTCTTTTTGCTGCATTTTTCTTGGCTTTGTTTTAGTATAAAGGTTTGGTCTATTACCGATTTTCCATTTCTGAAGCCTGCCTGGTATTTGCCGATTTTATGTTCTGCCTCTTGTTTCAGTCTTCGGTTTATCAGTTGTGAGAGAATTTTGTAGACCACATTAAGCAGTGCTATTGGTCTGTAATTGTCTGCTAAGTTCCTATTGCCTTTTTTGTAGATGGGGCAAATGAGCGCCTTGGTCCATTCTTCGGGCATTTCTTTTCTTTTCCACACCTCTTTTATTAACTTATAAATTCTTTCTAATACCGTTGCATCTGCACATTTGATTAGTTCCATCTCTATCTTGTCTGTACCCGGACTTTTGCCATTTTTTTGATTCCTAATTATTTCCATAAATTCTTCGAATGTCGGTTCTTGTACTTGGTTTTCCTGTTGTTGCTGTGTTTGGTTTTGATCTTCGACATTCGCTTCCTTTTCCGTTAGTATTTTTTCGAAATGTCTGGCCCATATTTCTGTCATTTCTTTTTCGTCCATGCATAGTTTACCTTTTTCATCTTTAAGGCCTATCGTCTGTCTTTGAAAACCATTTTTTTCTTCTTTTATATTTCTGTACATAGCTTTTGTATTTTTGTTCTTGAATGCCTTCTCTATTTCTTCTATTTTTTTCTCTTTTGCCTTCCTCTTTTTTTCTCTGCAAATATCCTGCGCTTTTTTTCTTGCTGCTCTATACTTCTCATTTAATTCCTGGGATCCTCTTTTCATGTGTTCTAATCGTATCTTTTTTCTTTCCTCTATCGCTTCCTTACATTCTTCGTCAAACCAATCTTTCTGTCTTGTTTCTTTTCTCATTTCTATCTTCATTGCACTTTTTGTTATTATTTCTTTTAATTGATTCCATTCTTCTTCTGTTCCATTTGCTGGCTTTTGCTGGAGAGCCATGTTCCTAGTATTAGTTTGATATTCCTGTCTGGTTTTGTCTTCTTTTAGTGCTTCTGTATTCCATCTGTTTTTCCTTAATTTCGTTTTTTTGGTGTTTTCTACAGTTTGTTTTATTTTTGCTAATACTAACAGGTGGTCTGAACTTATATCAGCACCTCTGTATGTTCTTATTTTTCCTATTTTTGTTGCATGTATTGTTTGTATTATCAGGTGGTCTATCTGGTTTTGAGTCTTTTTGTCAGGGCTAATCCACGTCGCTTTGTGTATATCTTTTCTTTTTAGCATAGTGCTTTTAATTATCATTCTCTTGGAAGCTGCGAAGTCTATCAATTTCTGGCCGTTGTCATTCGTTTCTTTATGTAAGCTTTCCCTTCCTGCTATTTCTCTATTCCTATCTTCTCTGCCTATTTTTGCATTCATGTCTCCTATTATGACTTTTATGTCGTATCTGGGAATCTTATCTAACGTTTCCTCTAATTGTTCATAAAATTCGTTTTTGTCTGTTTGTTCTGAAACATCCGTTGGTGCGTGCACGTTTATTATAGTTATCTTTCTATATTTGGTTTTTAATCTTAGTAGGCTCATCCTTTCGTTTATTACTTCGTGGTTTATCACTTCCTTTTTTAGTTTTCTTTGGATCAGAAAGCCTGTTCCCAATCTATTTGCATCTCCTCCTCCGTTACACCATATATAGTCTCCGTGGATGGACTGGGTTATTCCCTTTATATTCGTTTCTTGAGTTGCCAGTATGTCTATATCGTATTTTCTGGATTCTTCTATCAGTTGTTTAAATTTGCCGTCTTTGTTCAAACCTTGCACATTCCATGTACCTATTCTGATTTCTTTTTCCTTCTGCTTGTTGTTTTTCTTACTTATCTTAATTGTACCTTTTCTTTTTGTTATGGATCTAATCCCCAGTTCTTCTAGCCTTTTTAGCCATTCTCTGGGTTCTTCATCTTCTCTTGTTGACTTTCTTAGTTGTTTTAGTTCTTCTGAGGTGTATTTGGCTATCTTTTCTTTTGGATCACTTTTAGAATATGTTGACGATCTTTCTCTTAGATATACTAATTCCCTGTACAGTTCGTCTCTCTCTCTATTTCGCTCTTCTTCTCTTCTTCTGTTTATTTCTCTTAATTCTTCTAGTTCTTTTACAACGTTTATTGTTTCTTTGGCAAGTGTTTCCTCTTCTCTGTGGAGTCCTTCGCATTCCACCCGTAGCGATTGTATGGATTGCAGAACTTCCTCCATCCTACTGGTACTTCGTTGTTTTGCATGTATGGGCTTCTTTAGTTGCGTTTGCTCGTCTTTCTGATTCACCAAACACGAGTCGCTTGTCCGTAACGCGCTTCTTGTTTTGTGATACGGCGCGGTCTGCGAAATTCGGCCTTGCTGGGGTGACCTTCCGTCGTTTCGCTGTATTTAGCGCTTTTGATTAACTCGTCGTAGGTTTTTCCTTCTGCTGGTGTTTGCACTGCACTTCACTTTATCCGCCCGTGCACTTTCCACCTATTAATTCACTTTCTGTTATTTGTTTCACTTTAATTTAGATTCGCGAGTCAGGGCTGGTACTTCGTTTTGCGTGTATGGGCTCCTTTAGCTGTGGTTGCTCATATTTCTGATGCACCAATCGCGAGCCGCTTTGCGTGACGCGCTTCTTGTTTTGTGATACGGCGCGGTCTGCGAAATTCGGCCTTGCTGGGGTGACCTTCCGTCGTTTCGCTGTATTTAGCGCTTTTGATTAACTCGTCGTAGGTTTTTCCTTCTGCTGGTGTTTGCACTGCACTTCACTTTATCCGCCCGTGCACTTTCTACCTATTAATTCACTTTCTGTTATTTGTTTCACTTTAATTTAAATTCGCGAGTCAGGGCTGTGCTTGACAGCTTGCTGACGTCACATTATCTTTATCCTTCTATTACAAGTGATATATATTTATACCGATCTCAACTGGCTCATACGTGTAATGTAATTGTTACAAGAGTCAAAAGTAAAATGTCCAATGAGGTAAAAGAGGAAATCAAGTCTCTATTTAACTGCGACTCAAAAATAAAACCAAAAAAGATTCTTGATATTTTAATTAAAAAACAAATTACATTACCAAGTAAGACTGAGCTTAATAATTACTTGTCTTCATTAAGAAAATTAAAATATGGATCCAATGTTATGAGCCTTGGCGAGTTGGAAAATTTTTGTTTACAAAATTCAAAAGTTCCTGATGATGTGGATGCGGCGTTTGTTGTTTCCTACCAAGTGGTATATGAAGAACAGTCTTTCTTTCGATTTTTTGTTTCCACTAAAAACTTATTGAAGTTGTCCTGTGATGCTAGCCACATACATGCTGATGCGACATACAAATTAGTGTGGCAAGGTTTTCCTGTATTATTATTAGGAACTACAGATCGAGATCGAGTGTTTCATGTTTTTGGGCTATCGGTTTGCAGCAAAGAACAAACTGAAGATTTTATATTTTTGTTTAAAACAATTAAATCTGCCGGTCAGGATATATTTCAAAAATCAATTGCCCCAAAATACCTCGTTTGTGATGCTGCTAAAAGCATCCAAAATGCCTTTATAAATGTATTTGGATCGGATGTTACTATCATAATGTGTTGGGCACATATGAAAAAATGTGTGCAAAGGAAAGCAGAACAGCTGGTGCATCCAAAGGAGAATCGAAATGAAATATTAAAAGATAGTGACTTATTACAACTGAGCAAAAGTAAAGATGTTTTTAAGAAGGCGTCACATCTGTTTGTTGCAAAATGGAAGGGCCAACAAAAAAAAATTATGGAATATTTTCAACATGAATGGTTAGAAAGTAATTCAAACTGGTTTGAAGGTGTTTCAAAGTTGGTGCCGTCTACAAATAATGCTTTGGAATCTTTCAACAGAGTGATTAAAGATGAGAACACTTTGCGAGAGAGATTGCCTTTATCTCGATTCGCAGTTGTTCTCAAGGAATACATAAATACCTGGTCTCTTCAGTACACTGCAAATGCAAAGACAATACATGCAGTTCCTACGCTAAACTTAGGTTTATGGACCAAAGCTTATCAATGGGCTAGTGAAAAAAAGAAGATTGTCTCACATGTTAAATCCGAAGGATATGTTTATTTCATTCCTGCTGGCCAAAGTAATGAAGTCACAGATTTAGAGGAAACTCTAAATGCGAGTTTTTCCACTTTTGAAGAATTTAAAACTGTCGAGTTCAACATTTGGACTACTACTCTTCCGAATGATTCAACCAAATGGATTGAAGGCACTTGCAATTGCCCAGGATTTTTCAAAAAATTAATTTGTAAGCATGTAGTGGGTATTGCAATAAGGCTGAAATATGCAACCCGACCCGCTGAAGCCAAATCGGTTCCCATTGGAGCAAAAAGGCGACGTGGCCGACCATCCAAAGCAAGGCAGGCACTTCTTGTTCAATAGGGTAGGTATTGCACCTATATATGTAGTTAGTGCGTATTATTAATTATAATTACTTTCAGATTATCACCACTATCTACTTCATCATGACATAACGGCAGAGCGTTTTTTCTTTATTAAGTTGTGTTTTATTATTGTTTCATTTATATTTTTCTTTATATGTTTTTGTATTTATATGAAATAAATATGACCAACCTTTTATTATTTTACCGACGCTTTATTAATTTTATCGATTGTTTATTATTTTCACCGACTGTTTATTATTTTCACCGACCTTTAATTAATTTAACTGACTGTTTTTTATATTACTGACCGTTTATTATTTTCACCGACCATTTATTAATTAAACAGACCGTTTTTTATATTACTGACCGTTTATTATTTTCACCGACCATTTATTAATTAAACAGACCGTTTTTTATATTACTGACCGTTTATTATTTTCACCGACCATTTATTAATTTATCTGACCGTCTTTTATATTACTGACCGTTTATTATTTTCACCGACCATTTTTTAACATACTGACCATTTATTATTTTCACCGACCATTTATTATCATACTGACCAATTGAAATAAAATAGTGGAAAAGTGTACTGTCCATAAACTTGAAATACTGATCATTTAATTTGTTCCGTTATAATACTGGCAACTCTAAGTGAAAATTGCCGAAAAACGCCAGAACATCCATAAGTTTGACAAACGTTATTTGTTTTGGTTTTAGCTGTCAATTGTTCCGTGTGAGGTTAGGTTATTTTCGTGTTATTTTAGCATTCATGGTTCATTAATATAAAAGGATTGTGTTTTAATAAATTTTAATGCGATTTGGAACCATTTTTCTGTGGAACTACGATTAATTGTTTTTTCAAAAAATTGTTGGCCTTTGCATTTTGGTGTAGTCTACAGGGTGTCCCAAATTTGTGGGTGACTATTGGGATCTTGGAAACCGTAAGAGATACAAAAAAGTTTAAATTATGGCACAGTTGAGCATTTTAGAGCTTATTAAAATGCCGTTTTGAAATTTTGAAAATCCCGAGTATTTCCGAAGATATTCGAGAAAAACCGAAATTTTCAAAATTAGTTTTTTCTTGCTTCGGACTTGATTTAAAGAGATAATGCGAAACCAATTTAACATGTCCATGGTCACTTTTCCTGCACTACACGCTGGTGCTTTCAGATTTTATATTCGACGTTTCGTCTTCCATCTACCATCATCAACTTCATTTTTTTAAATACGAACCCGGATTTTTTATTTTAATTTTTGAAAAAACGCGTAATTCCAAGAATGAGCATCTATCACGTTTTATAGTTTTTGAATATTTCGAGGAAAAAATTACGTCAAAATTCTCAACTTTGCCATAATTTAAACTTTTTTGTATCTCTTATGGTTTCCAAGATCCCAATGGTCACCCACGAATTTGGGACACCTCGAACAGCTAGATGGCGTAGTGGCGCATTTGCCAAAATTTGTAAGAGGGAGTTGCCATATTATAATAGTAAGGTATTTGATATTACTATACTACATTTTTGGTGCAGTTATACTGCTTAGCAACTTTATAGGCTCTCGGGCTATAAATAGTAGATTATGCAATGAGGGAGAGAAATGCGTTATTTTGCTGAGGTGTAATTTGTTACTCGAGGGCGAAGCCCGAGAGTCACATAGCACTGAAACAAAATAGCAGTCTCTCCGAATTGCATATACTATTATTTTCACGTTGCAGGAAGATTTAAAACTACAAACCAGGTTTTTTTAAAACGTAATTTATTGACATTTTTGCATTTTAAAGTTGGTGGCACTATAAGTCGATGTCAAATTCGAGGTTATCAGGTTATATTTTGCATCAGTTTTGACACAAACTGACGCAAAACCTAACCTAACCTCAAATTTGACATAATTGTTGTTTCAGTCATAATGAAGACTCCCTAGGGAAATGTTTGTCTTATTTTGTCACTAGGGAGTAAATGCTTTACTTCTGTCACAATTTTGATGCTATAGAAACCGACTTTTACTCCCGGTAGTGAAAAAATAGTTATTTATACAACGAGTAGCTAAAGTGCCACTTTTTTGCACGTGTGAGAAAGTTTAAAGAATGAGCCGCAGGCGAATTCTTTAAATCTCACAAGTGCAAAAAGAAGCTTTAGCTACGAGTTGTATACATAATTTTTTCGACTACCACATATTTATGCTAAAAAAGTTACAAAACCTCAACATCATTTCAAATTGAAAACTCATTAAAAATCATGTTAGTTACAATACGCTTTCAATGTTTTAAATTGAACGCTAAAGATCAAGTTAGGCATACTTTGGGTTTCCAAGGTATTATTAGTTTTAGTAAACAAAATCAGATGTTTGTGTCGCCATTATTTTTTGCTTTTTCCACGAAAGTAACGTTTTGGTGCATTGTATTTTTAAACATTAGCAACGAAAGTGATGTCCCTGATGATATTCAAAAAGCAGCGGACGCTGCTACTCTTCAGCTTCTAAATGAAAAATCAAGAAAACTTTACGAAAATGAATACGAACTTTTCAGGGCGTGGTGCAACGAGAAGGAGGTTCGGAAAGTATCAGAAACTGCTATTTTGGCCTATTTGGGTGAAAAATCCAAAGTATTAAAATCGTCGACTCTTTGGTCCAAATACTCTATGTTAAAGTCGACATTGGTAGCAAAGGAAAACGTTAATATTGGAAGATTTCCTAAGTATCTAACAATAATAAAATAACAATAAGGCTTATTTAATTATGATTTTATAGGCAACGGCTTTTTTGAAAACGACGAAGTGAGGGGTACAAACCCAAAAAGGCGAAGGTTTTTACGAGGGAAGAAGTAACCACCTTTTTAGTAGAATCACCTGATGAAAAATTGTTACTAATGAAAGTAGTGTTAATTATGGGATTGTCAGGTGCATGCCGACGAGATGAACTGACCAAGATGAAAATCGACGACATAGAAGACACGGATTCTTACTTAGGCCCGATTCTTCAATCCAAGGATAAAGTTATCCCTGGAATAAATACCCTAGAAACGATTGTTGTAACAAAGAAAACTATGACAATTATACCTCGGATAGCTTATTCCAAGTATATACTTGCATTGTAGAACCGGCCCTTAATCGTGAAAATTCCAGATTCGAAAACCAAAATTCAAAGAACATTTACGGTACCTTCCATTACGGAAAATATATTTAATCCTGCTGAAATTTGCAGAAAATACATGACACTACGCCCAAAACACGTGGAACATCGGAGATTCTTTTTGCAGTACAGATATGGAAAATGTACGGTTCAAGTTGTTGGAATTAATCAGTTTGCTAAAATGCCCAGCCTTACCGCCTCGTATTTAAAACTGCCAAATCCAGAGTGTTATACAGGCCATAGTTTTAGAAGGTCGTCAGCTTCTTTGTTAGTTAGTGCGGGGGCTGATATTTTAAGGTTGAAACGTCTCGGAGGATGGCGGTCTTCAACAGTCGCAGAGGGATACGCAGAAGAATGCATCGAAGAAAAAGTAAATTCTGCAAGTCAAATTCTTTTAAACAAAAAAACAGAATTGAAGCAGGGTGAAGTTAAGTACATTTCAAATGTAGTTGATTACAGTGTTTCGTCCTCTGTACCATCGACTTCCGGTGGTATTGTTATTAGCAATATTAGCAATAGTACTATAACCATAAATTTGAATAAAGAATAAAATGTAATATTTGAATTTAATAAACTGTTTTGACAGAAGCGTGCAAAAAAGTGACAGATGAGTTCAAAAAAATTTTTATTGCATAGTATGCAAAAACAACATGCTTTTGACGTATGGAAAGTGTCAAATAATAGCCTCCTTTAGGAAATGGTAGTCGAAAAATATATTTATATTATTCTTAAATATTTTGTGTTTTAATTTTCCCTAATTATTGTAATCTTCAGAACCTCTAAACATTTTGCATATTAAGATTTTTGTTTTAAAATCGAGATTCTGATAGGAGGCAACATATATGCAAAATTTTTATTGGTCTTGACAGCATTTGTTTAAGTAATCCAAATATCGTAGTAACGACGTATTGAAATTTTGCCGTCTTGTTGGAATAGTTTCTGGCCCGGCCGTTATGCGGCGCGGAAACTTTTATACAAGAAACTACTCTATTAGTGGCTTCTTTGTGTTGACAACTTAGAAACTTCAGTGTTAAACCCTAAATTCTAGATTCCATTAACACGAAATCAGCGTCTCTAACTGCAAATTTAGATGGCCTCTAGGATTAATAGGCGACTGACATCTCTATACGGCCCGCCAAATTTATATAATTTTTGGTGATTCATAGGTCAACGTACTTTAGCGCCATCTGTGACACACTCTTTAATAACTCGTGAATGTTGACATTATAGAACGGACCATTCAGTTGTCTGCAGTGAATGTTTCAAGTCAGACAACATTCGTTTAACAGACAAACGATGCGTGTTACTTAGGGCCGGTTGCAGAAAGCAATGTTAAGTCTGGTGTTAGCTAACGCGACGTCAAAGTGAACAAAAACGAATCAAATCTCAAATGCTTATGGTAACTAATACATTAGTAAACAAAATTTGATGCGATTTTGTTCACTTTGACGCGACGTTAGCTAACACCAGACTTAACATTGCTTTCTGCAACCGGCCCTTAATATATTAAACTATATCTTAAATATTTTTAGTTAACGAGTGAAGTTCATAACCTTTTCAACAATTTAAGACGTCCTAATCAAAGCCAAACGCCAGAAATTTTGCAATCTTCTCGAAATTGATACCCAAACCTTCAGTGCATACAAGTACAAAACTATCTTTGATGCAAAAATATAAACACTTGCAAATTTGATTCAATAAACTTGAACTAAAAATTGAAAAACCAAGATAACTCCAACATGAATTATATTCAGCATATTAAAACGATGCCAATTGAATAAACTCGTGCACAATACTGTTGTGGGATCAAATTAGAAACATCAATAAAATGAATCTAGGATGGTCAGCAGTGACTATTGCATGGCATGGATGTTTTGTATCCATAAGGGTTACAAATTTTCTAGAAATTCTCTCCTGAAATTGGCCTGCAAACCACATCAAAAAAATATATTGGAGATTAACGAAATTTTAATTTAAAAAAATCCACTAATGTACGAAATTAAAGATTTTAATAACAACAACAATATTACTGTTACTTTGGATAACACAGCGATTGAGAAACTAGAAGAATTAAGTGCATTACTCATATGTGATGATTCATCTCGAATTGAATCAGCATCTACCGCTTTTCTAGGTGAATATCTTATTATGAAAGTTAAAGCGCCAGTAAATTCTGAATTCGGTTTGTCTACTTTATGTAATAAGAAAACTGAATTCTAGCCCTTTATTACAGTTAATTTATTATCAAGATTAGGGAAAGTTACAATATCCTAGTGAACGATTTGTATCCATGATAGAATATGTGATATAAATCATGTTAAATATTCTGCTTTACCTTCCGAAAATATTAATTTAATTTTAAAGAAATTTTGTTTCACATCTTTCTATAATTTCATTTTTCATTGTAATCTTCATTCCACAATTGTTTGTAAAGTAATAATAGAAAAACTGGCATCTCCTCTTTTAGTACTGCAATTTACAGTCACACCAAAATAGAAAAAGAAAGAACTCTACATACTACAAAAAATGCCTTGAACTAAAAATACGGCAGGCCGTATAAAGACGTCAGTCGCATATTAATCCACAAAGCTGTGCATTGAACAGACTTGTTACAACAATCAGCGCAGATGACGATCAAGGATATCAAAATTCTGAAGAATGTGTGCTCCGTAACATTGTTACAACCTGAATGTATATAAGTGCACAACTTTTTGGGACTATTTCTTCAGTAACAGATACAACAAGTTACCATAATTTAAAAAACACATTTTTGGGGTAATACATTTTTTATGAAAAATCAATTGATTTTATTATATAATTAAAATTACCTTTACTTTTTGGTGGTTTGGTTGGAACATTGGCACCTGCCAAGGAATGGTGCATGTTGAGGGACTTTGTAGGTGCAGGGTGATGCACATCTCCTGCTGGCATCTTGAGATCTGCACCCGAGACCACACTAGCTATGCTATCGTCAACGCTATCCGTTATAATGGAGTTGGCCTTAGTCAGTGCTCCATGTGCACCAGGTTTACCAAGACTACTACTGTTCGTGACCACCTTTTTATTAGTCTTCTCCGCTTCCTTTGCCTTTTTTTTCGCTTTTTTCTTTTTACTACTTTCTTCTACCAACTTTCGCATTTTTTCTTGCATAGCAATTAACTGTAAAGAGCGATTGTGGGTTAAAAAATAAGCAACTATAAAAGTACTCCTCACTTCTTTTTCTAACATTTTAAGTTGTTTATTTCGCCTTTCCTCTTCTGAATCTTCGGTATCACTAGAGGAATCTGAACTGGACCCTGACGAACTAGAATCTGACTTTGCCGATGAACTTCCTCCTATCCTTGCAACAGGTTCATCTGGAATCTTCGCAAATCTGCCGGAGAAACTATACAATTAGTACAATTTAGTTTTAACTGTCACTAACTAAATGAACAATTATAGGGTCAAAGATGAAATAGAACAATAACTTACTTCATTTCAAAAACATCTTGCAGTTTTCTTGCCATCAAAACAACATCGTGATCAGAAGGATTATATTTATAACAATTTGTGAATATCAGTCTAACATCGCCTGCAAATTCTTGGGCAGTGCGGTATTCCCTGTTGTCCATTTTTTGTTTTATAGTACCTAAGTCCATTGGCTTCTTGATAATATCATGGTAATCATGCAATCCTAACAATTCCGCATCAACAGGTTTGTAAAATGGCCATGCGTAACTCTGGAAGAAAAAAGCACATGTAAAAGTTTGCATTATAAAATGTTTCCTTTTAATTTATTGCATGCAATCAGTGTTAAAAAGCTCGTTTAAAAATCACTATTAATATTCAGTAATAGTAGATAGATCATCATAATGTTGTAATTATGTTTACCATAAATTTGTAGGGTATATTCCATCCAAATGAAGAGCGTATATCAGATAAGAAAAAAAAATTCAATAAAAATTATACAAAAACTAGCTAGAACAATTTTTACACAAAAAATAGCTAGAACAATTCAACAGAGTGAAGTGATGAAGATGAAAGTTATAAGAAGAATGTAAAAGAAAGTTGTAAATTCACCAATATATCTGAATAGGTTGCAGAGTGAAAAAATAAATGAAACAAGCATATTCCAAAAAACAACAAGAACAGAATCTTAGGAAAGGTAAAGAAAGACAAAATATATAGCGCCTTAAAGAGGTAGAAACACCTAAAAATATAGATAAAAATAAGAAAAAATGGGAAAAAATAAAAAAGTAGCGTTACATGAAATTTTTTTTTTGATGTCTTGTCCGAAAGTGATATTTTCTGTCGTTTGTTAGGGGATTTCTGTTAGAGAAAATTGACGTTTGGCTCCCTTGTTGATTTCCAATGGCAGCAGGAGTGAATGTAATGTAATACATTGGCTCCCGTTGTCATTAAAAACAGGAAGCAATGTAATTAATAACGAACAAACCAGCATTCTGCTTTTTATATCGAAATATTTTTGAATGCAGTTGTGAATACAAGAGATAGTCTTATCATAAAATGGAGAAGTGTAAAAAGATCATATGTATAACTCTGGAGTAAAGCGTCATTCGCTCTTTCGGATAACTACTGATTAAACTACACCTGCGGAGTGACGGCTACACTTTCTTCCCTAGTAATTAAACGTTTACTGTGTTGAGTGGTTACAAAGTTTAGAATATTTTCTAAATAAGTCCTAGAAATAGTGTACACCATATTTTTAACATTTGGTACAATTTCAGCTGAAATGTACAACCAACATTGTGAAGATGTTTGTGTTATAGTACTATTTTAACAATTTCTGCAGGTATCCATTTTTATCCACAATCCATATGTTATGATGGCATAATTGAATCGTTTAGTATCAAAAGCCGATAAATCCACTTTGCTCTGTTTGTCGTAAAATGCGTAAAACGTTTCCGATATTTATTGTACTATTCATTCCAATAGAATCCGTTCCCAGACGTAATAAATGAAGCATAATGGCACTCCCAACACTTTGGCTTTTTGCCTATACATCAAGACTAGGATATTTACGTTTAAATATTGCAATTGTAGGGTTTTGAAACTAATATTGTGACTTGACGTGTTTTGCAAGTTAGTTGTTTATAGCTAAATTCTATATGAAAACAGGACATTTATAAATTCAAAAGTTTATTGAGAACACAAAACAAAATTAACTTAAAACAAATTCTTAAACTGATATCTAAATAATCAAATCCGGTATGTCGGGCATTTACTTCGCATAAACACATGGTGCTGAAAGAGAGCGTCACGTGACACTTTTAACAGTCACTGGTTGGTGCTACTGGATCTGTCAGATTTTGATGCTACCACAGAAATGGATTTGTCGGAATTTGAAACTAACCCTGATTTTTAAGCATCTTTTATACTAGGATTCGTCGTATTTGAACCTCAGAAGTTTTTAGGCATTGGTAGAGCTTCTGCTTAGGAACATGGTGGAGGCTGTATACTTACTTCCGTATCTGTGAAAAGTGTATATGTCGGCTTTTCATACTATACGGTTCAATTATACTAATTTCAGATGTATTATGGGGTTTACAAGACACTACTATTTATACGGCTCATAAAACACTAAACATCGTTCACCCAACAGAAACAGTTACGCCACTCCCTACAAAAGCATACGAAATTTTAATAAAATTTCTGTTAGTCCTATTTCTAAAACCCGTCACACAAGCAAACGCGTACATGGATCAAGCTGCTCTTATTAAATTGCAGTGTGAAACTGGTTGTGGATAAATTTGTGGGGAGTAGCTAAGTTTTTCTGTTAGGTGAACCGAGCTTAGCATTTTATACATTATTAATCACTGTCATGGGCAGGGTTGGTACAAATTAATTCACATGATTTTTAATTCGGTGATTTAATTCAAGAATGAAATCAAATTACTTTAAAAAAGTCACAAATTAATTCACATTTTTTCTAATGCATGCGAGTTTTTAAGTTACATAAATTAAAATATATGACAATTAAGTAACAAACGACTTCTGGGATTGGACCGTGTCATGATTGAGATCGAAGAACTCAACGTTTCGCCCGCTTTCGTAAGGGACTTCATCAGGAGGAAAAGACAAAAGAGAAAGGGATAGAAGAGCACGGTAACTCAACGTGTGAACCACGTCAGAGACGAAACTCCAGTCGAGTTTCTTAATGACAATGGCCGTGAAAGTCTCAGAAATCATCTATATGTCAATTCATTTCATTCGACTTACGGAAAATCTGTATTATTAAAGTTCCACTTATACACAGTGACAGGCATTGCATAATATCAAAATACACGAAAGGCATTGAATAATTATCAAAATACACAGACATCTGGCTATTTTAATACCAATCTAATGATTGGTGAAAACTTTCGTAAAAAATCCATTTGATTTTTTTAACCCACTGAATTCTTACTTTTTTCACATAGACTAATAGCAAAATTTTATCTTTGATGCATCACACATCCTAGTTTATTAAAAGACTATTTTATAAACAAGCTCTACTGTAATGAATTGTGTTAACGTCATCTATTAGGCAACAATTGTAGATCTACCAAATTTTGATTTCTATCCATCCACCGATTTATATATCATTAAATTATTTAGTCTGAATTAATTCAAAAAAATTCAACCCTGGTCATGACCCATCTTCTTCAGCGTAACGCCAAATTATGGGTTGTGGATAAAATGTTGTTAAGAAAAACTAAGCTCTTGACCTTCGGTCTCGTATCAAAACTTTTCTTGTGTTTTAGATGCCTAATAAAACACATGTATAATAAGCAGCCATTATTTTAGTCTTTGTGCTTATGAAGTTTGTTTAAGATGCGGACTTCCATTAAATTTAAGCTCGGCATCCAATTTTCCTCAAAATAGTACTTAATTTTGCCAATTTAACCAATCCTATATGTTTTTTAATAAGAAAGATACCAATATATAAGAAAAATTTCATAAATATGGAATTTATCTTATTTATAGACCTTCGATAAGCGTTCAACAGAGTGAACAAAAAGGAATTGTTAAAAATTATGGGCAGAATTAAAGATACTATTGAAATTAAGAAAACTTACGATAACAGAAATCTCAGCAGTACTAATGAAATATTTTGAGATAAACACAGGAAAAAATATAACCTACATTTGTGTTTTGACGTATGTGTAACTATTTTACTAACTTAGAAAGAATAAAACGATAAATCTGTCGCATAAGTGCCCACTTGGGTAGTGTTTAATCTAAAAGACACGACTGATATTTTGGGTCCAGGTAGAAGGGCGAGGGCACACAGGAGCCGAGCTAACAAGTGTCCACACACACACACATGTGCGGGCAGTTGCCAATTCACATCTGTCGTAACAAGTTGTTTTCAATATTTGGTGAAGTTTGTTGTGAATAAATAACATTAAAATCAGCAAGAGTTTTATTGGTCCTTCAATTAAATAATACGAGAAATTAAGAAGCGAAAACCTACATGGTCCTTCGAGCCGGATGAATTTAAATCGTTAATTACAACTGTAATACGGCAGATTGCTGTGTTTGCGAGTGAGGTATGGACCCTAAGAACCAAAGAAATAGAACTGTTAGGAGTGTGGGAGCGGAACAAGAATGTTTGTATTTGTTGAAATGACAATCCTGACATAACCTTAAACTGACAGATATAAAATTCCAATGTGACTTTTACACTCTGTAAAATGTAAGAAGTACATAATGCGCAGAAACGAATTCTCGCCTACACGAGTTCACATTCAAATTTAAGGGGAGGTTGGAATTCAGTGACGCAGCACGCGCAACGCGCACTCTATAACCTAGCATTTGCCGTTTGTTCTGGAGGTGTAGTTCTTGTTTCGCAACGTGATTTCTTGTCTTTCCTTGCTAAAGGATGTTGATGTTTTAAAACTAATAGAATATTTTAACGTTGCAGTTACTCCTGCATCGTATTCTTTTCCTTTTTAAGAACATTGATTCTTAAATATGGCGCAAAAGCAAAAAGTCGGCGTAAAAAGCAAAATAATTCACAGTCAAGCACGTGAGATAATTTCTAACGTGCTAGAATTTATGAAGGATGAAGCTGAAAATGGCGTAACAATTCCCATAACAAGATTCAAAGAAAGACTCATAGCTGCTACTAGAATAAGCGATAAGGACCTATTGACAGGTTGTTAGAGAAGCTGTTGAAGTAAAATCAGGAGAAAAATCTACATTTTCAACACCTTCGAAGAAAAGAATAACTAAACCAAAAACTGACTTGAGCGAAGTAGTGATGGGAAGTTTTGATACTTTTGCGGACTCGTTCATTCCAATCTCATTCCGCAAGTGGATCGAGTCCATCGGATTTGATCCCCGGATCGACATCGAAATTGAACGTGCATTTCAGACACCCTCGGTCATTCCGGACCCGGAACGAACACCGCGCGTATCTTTGTTTTGGTGAGTGGTCACGTAGTCGGTAATTCAGTATGTTTATATGTCTCAAACATCAATTGGGCACATACAAAGCCGCCAAAAGCCATAAATCACTGATAACTGATAAAAAAGCATGCAACTTTGACCGTATCATGTGTCGCCTTCGGATTGAATAACGGAATGCCAAAGGAATGAATTTCCGCGAGAATTGATGCCTCGTGACCTTTTCGTTCGTCGGAACGAATCTGGACCGAAACTTGGACTCCATCCAAATCGATCCTGCCACGGATTCTATCCTTTGTATCGAATCCGACCGGATCGACACATCGCTAGAGCGAAGGAGATATTAAGGCAATACGCTCAATAATACACGATTTTTATCTCATAAAAAAAAGACAGCCAACTTTAAAAGGTGGGTGGATATGCATTTTAAAAATTTTATAAATATTGAAAATTGTTATATTTGTAGGTATTCGTCAAAAAATTATAGATTCTGGGATCGATTTTCAAGGCAGCCTTCCTTCTTTAGGGACACTAATTAAAAATATGGGATTTTGGTATGAATTATGATACAATAAATAATTTTATGTTATTAAATAGTAATTAATTTTTAGTTGGAAAAAGACAGCTGATAATCGAAGTGTTTTAATGGAATCGTATGACATTCGCTTAAAAAGAGTAAAATATTTACGACAATTGCAACTATATTTGAAAGAAGACAGGCCTATTATATTTACCGATGAGTCATATATTCATAGTGCACAGTCTCAATCAAAGTGCTGGACTGATCAATTATCGCATTCCTTTAGAAAACCCATTTCAAAAGGATCACGACTCATAATGGTACATGCTGGTGGAAAAGATGGTTTCATAAATAATGTCTTATTAATGTTTCGTTCAGGTACTATTAAATATGGACATCTTATAAATGCCCATATATATAACAAATTATTTTTTGCGTAGGTTCAAAAAGTGGTGATTACCATGATGACATGAATAATTCCAATTTTATGAAATGGACCAAAGAGAATCTAACGGGTGTTCATAAACAGTCGTCATCCCAGTTGCCTTAAAAAACAAAATGTTATGTCTTTGATTAATTCGTACAACACAATGAAACGTCATTGAGTACTGTCATAGCGCATTTTTTCTCAATTTTAATAGACATACGTTTCTGAAGTCAAAACCTACTGGGATGACGACTGTTTATGAACACCCGTTATTAAAGTACATTTTTTTTCTATAATTTTCAAGGTCAACTTTGTAGGGGATAAGTTGCATTCCTGCAGGGTCCCTAGTTTTAATAATGTTGGTACATAGATTTTTAGTTCTTTTCTTCCACTAAAAAAATGATTTGTCATTTTGACATATGTCATAATTTAATATCGCTTGCATTTAAAATATTTCTTGGTTTTCTTCTTTTATCCGATTTTATTGATGATGATGATTCCATGTTAAAAAAAGAAATTTGTCAAGAGTTCAAATTAAGAAACTTTGACATTCAAAATTGACACATAACCATAATTTTGAAAAAGTTCTACCAACACGAGGTATAAAAATTTCCTAGCGTTTTACTCACATATCTACCAACATTGTAACACTGTGACAGTTATTATAGAAAAAAACGTACTTTACCTAATTTTCCCCTCGAGGAGTTCTAGCTTCATACCATAATGTGATCATTAATAAAGATCCCACTAGTGCAACACTGAAAAAAGATATGATTGCCTGGCTTGTACAACGTAATATTTCACATGATTCCCAAACTAACAAAGCCCGAATCATATGAAATTATTAAGAAGCACAAGAATCAACATCCCCAATATGTACTGGACACTGAAATGGCAAAATATGATTTCAGGGTTCTAAGATTGCCCCCCTTCCACCCTGTACTCAACCCAATTGAAAAAACATGGGCTCAAGTTAAACAGTATATAGCTTCAAGAAACAGAACTTTTAAACTTGATGATGTGATGAAACTAGCTCAAGAAAAATTTGAAGCTATTACACCAGAAAATTGGGATAGTATTTGCAGTCATACTGACAAAATAGTTGAGCGAACATACAAAAGGATAACACCTACGATGAGTTTAACTTCATGGTAAATACTGGCGATTCAGATGATGATTTTTGGTTTTCCGATGATGAAAAAAATGAGAAACCATCAGAAACATCTGAATCGTTTCAAGCTGCAATACCAGGCATCAGTCCTTTATAAAAATATTTTTTATTGAATTTAATTAATAATTTAGCATTGCCATTGATTACAGAAACCTGTTTGCAAAATATGTAGCTTTTTATGTTAAACAATTTAAAAGACTGTTTCCAGTATGTTAACCAACTTTTAATTAATTAATGTCCAAATCGTTGTAATAATATTAGTGTAATTAATATTCTCCCTTTTAAACTAAGTTTTTTATTAAAAAATTTATAAAATTGTTTTCAATGTATCTTAATAAATTGTAATAGAACGTCAATACGCCTTACACCTAACGGTAAACAAGGCTTATGATTAAGAATTATGACAGACATTCACCCATTGACAGGTTTCTGGAAGTGATTAATAAAAATAATTTAGATTTGTTTAAGGGCTTTTTAAACCAATTCAAATATAACTTAATAGTACTTTATGTAACTAGTCCTCAAAGCAAGGCTTTAGGGGACGAGTCGTAATGTTTCCGGACGAGGCGGAGCGAAGCGCAGCCGAGTCCGTAATATGAAGATGAGTCCTCTAAAGCCATTTGAGGACGTGTTGCATACAACGTTTTTTTGTATTAGCTCTCCAAACATTATAATATGAAGTTTCAATTACCATTAATGCGGCATTATATTAGGAGGCCGCGCGAAAATGTATTTTCGCTCCCCAAACTGGTTACTTTGGAAACTGTCTAGGATCCTCAAAATGGCCATTTAGAGGCCTTGTACTTAAAGTCGTCATGGCAACTAATGTTTGAGTCCGCTAAAATGTTGCCATGACTACTTTAAGTACAAGGCCTCTAAATGGCCATTTTGAGGATCCTAGACAGTTTCCAAAGTAACCAGTTTGGGGAGCGAATACAAAAAAATTACTTGTTTGTATTCGCTCCCCAAACTGGTTACTTTGGAAACTGTCTAGGATCCTCAAAATGGCCATTTAGAGGCCTTGTACTTAAAGTCATTACTCGTCCCCTAAAGCCTTGCTTTGAGGACTAGTTACATAAACTACTATTATGGTCATTGGATTGTACTGTTTTATTTGTGATTTAGATGGTTGTGATTTTATTATATATCTGTGATACACTATGTATATACGTGATAATTAATGTAAGCTTCATTTAGCTGTACTTATATAATATGTTGTCTGTTTATAAGTTTGTTTATACTGTGTTGCCAATCATCTAACATTTATCATTGTTATTTTTCAGTTTTAGATGTTTACTACTGTTATTACTTATTGTCTCTATTATATTGTGTAATGGGGTTTTCCCGTGGAATAAATAAATAAATAAATAAATAAATAAAGAAGAAGAAGAAGAATAAAACGTCAATGCATTTTTATTCTATAGATGTTATGTATGTTTACCAGAAGATCATGATTATTTTAACTTAAAATTGTTTTATTTCGTAATGTGTCGCATTTAAATGTTTACAGGGGTTAATTCAAATCGGGAAAATGAGATATCGAGTGCAAATATCTTACAAAATTCAAAAATCTGAGACAGCATAAAATAAAACGTTGTACGTCATAGTTCCTATTAATTCAAATTTGTAATTACATTGTCTTTACAAAATCTCCAGAATATGGTAAATACAATAATTTGATACTCAAAAGTTCTATATTTTGTAATATACAAGTACCCCAACTTTACAACGAAAACCCTACGCCACTGCCCATCAGCTGACTGGAGCTTGCTGGTCAGATTTGCCTGAGTCATCATGTATAAGCCGTTCACGACCTTTTTGGGACAGAGTTGGCTATGATTTTTTCTTTTTATGTTGGACTAACTGATTCGATTATGTAGCGGATGCAACTTTTTTTTTCTGTCAGTGTCTGTTCGACATTTTCTTGCCACCACATTGCCAGATTTATTATTTTAATATTCGTAAGAACATAAATGATTTATCAAACGTGTAAAACTAATTTTAATTTCCGTCAAAGGCAAAGTCAAAATTCTCAAAATAATTTTGTTACAACAAAAAATGTCCATTAAACGATGCTACTTCCAATTTAAAAAGGACAGACCAAATTTAAAAGAACTCGTGTCGACGTGGAGACTAGAGAATATCCGGCAACAATGTACCTATTCAGAAAATATAACCTTAAACTGAAAACAACCTAACCTAACACAAAAGGTGTCAATTTCCATGAGGGAGTTTAGTTGCAACAGAGGTTCTGCCAACAAAATTACTAGATGGCCATAGCCTCACCTGACCCAAAAAGATCGTGAACGGCTTATACTTCTTACATTTTACAGAGTCTACTAGGACTGCCGACAAGACTTTTGACAAAATAATTCCACAGCCCTCTAGACGCTAAAAGTTTTAGATCATACTGTACCCATATATTTAATAGTACTATATTACTAGCGGCTATGAGTAGGGAGGTCACAGCGTAAGTGAGACAGACAACCAACTCTTTTACGTACTTGGTGAGCTGTGCGCAAGCGTCGTCCAGCAAGGTGGGGAAGCGAACCTCACAATCAAGTTTAAAATTTGCGTCTAAAGGCCGCTTTACATTTGTATAATAGCTAAAGCAAGTTACTAAACGAAATAGCTAAGATTTTTTAGTTTAGTTAAGCGAGCACGTTTACACACATCCTATTTCCCATTTATTTCTTTCTTTTTTTGTATGTTTGTTCGCTATCTCCTCCGAAAATACTGCACCGATTAAGTTGTATGATGGCTTAAAAGTTTGCTAATTTTGAGACTTATTTTCAAGAAAAGTACGAAAACGTTTTAATTTAATTAAATCCTTTAGTAGCGATGAAGCCGTGGCCTGTTAGCTCAGGTGAATCGCTATATATTATTAAAGTAGCACCTTATTAAATGGAGCATGCATGGTTTAGTGGTACAGTGCTCGCCTGCCACGCGGGCGGCCCAAGTTCGATTACAGTTCGGTGAAACCTTTTTTTAAAATTTATATTAATGAATCTCTCTTAAATTAGCAAACCGAAGCGAAGCTTGGGTGATTCACTAGTTTTAGCATAATTAAATAACATCACTGCCTCCTGCAGGAGGTACTGATAACATACATGCTGGATGTGTATAAATGACCACACAATTCTGCAAGTGAATGCAGCTGTGCAGTTCGAATTCTCACGCATGCGCACGAGACGCGTAGTACTCAGAGTGAGACTATGTCGGCGCCGTAATGTTTTCCCCGTTCCCAGGTCCTACTAGCAATATAGTACTTTAAATATATGACGGTACCTAATTCTCCATTGCAATTAAATCACTAGTAAATTCATCTAAAACAGTAATTTCTTCAAAATAACTTGCCTGGAAGCTAGTGGTATTGTAGTCTCTTCATCTTATCAATCTTTATATCGGCTTGGCTTTTTTAAAGTGCTTTTTGCAAACAAGACCAATCTTTCTAATCCACCAGTCCTCTCAATTCAAAACTTGTTACCATTTTTATGCCACTGTTTCATTCGATGGAAGTGCGAATACCCCAATATAAGCCGTTCACGATCTTTTTGGGTCAGGTGAGGCTATGACCATCTAGTAATTTTGTTGGCAGTACCTCTGTTGCAACTAAACTCCCTCATGGAAATTGACAATTTTTGTGTTAGGTTAGGTTGTTTTCAGTTTAAGGTTATATTTTCTGAATAGGTACATTGTTGCCGGATATTCTCTAGTCTCCACATCGACTCGCTTTCTTTTAAATGTGGTCTGTCCTTCTTAAATTGGAAGTAGCATCGTTTAGTGGAAATTTTTTGTTGCAACAAAATTATTTTGGGCATTTTGACTTTTCCTTTGACGGAAATTAAAATTATTTTTACACATTTGATAAATCATTTATTTTCTTACGAATATTAAAATATTAAATCTGGCAATGTGGTGGCAAGAAAATGTCGAACAGACACTGACAGAAAAAAAAAGTTGCATCCGCTACATCATCGAATCAGTTAGTCCAACATGAAAAGAAAAAATCATAGCCAACTCTGTCCCAAAAAGGTCGTGAACGGCTTATATATGGAGCAACTGATGAAGCATAGTTAATTTTACTTGCAGCTTGGTACACAACAATTCAAAGGCATTTTTGCAAATGATGTGAACTGTCTTGTCAAAATAAGTTTATTAACGTCAATATATATTTTAAAGTTTTTAAAACTTACGTGTGTATTGACAAATATTGCCCATAAAATCTAGTTTATACAATCCACTCTAAAATTGGCCCAATTTCTCATTGAAACAGGTAGGAAGAATGTTAAATGAAATAAGACCAAATGTTGAATGACGGATGAGCGTCTTTCTAAATTCTCAGTTACTTCTCCATTACCAGAGCAAGAAAAATCTAGAAGACATTATACGGGTTAGTGATGGGCTATCCAGAATGCAAAATCGGAAGGTTTCCGAATGTGTTAAAAAAATCAGAAGGTTGTGATTAATTCGGAATTCGATTATTTTCTGGTCGCTCCACAAAATGAGAAAATGACTGAAACGAAATGCCAATTTGTTTGCCTAATCTGAACTGAACGGAATGTTGTGTTGACTCACTTGATTGATGTATGCTGATTGGCGAATGGCAACCATTCGTGCTGCATACACACGTGGTATAATACGTTAATCAATTAGAAATCAATAAGTTTAGTTTTTAACACGTTGACTGCTAATGACGCGGATGCGCGTCATTGCAAATGTTTACATGTGCGCACATCGCGGATTCGCGTCGCTCGAGTAAACATTCGCAATGATGCGGATGCGCGTCATGAGCACTTAACGTGTTAATTGATGAAAACTAAAATTTCCAAACAATTTGTCTCTCAGATCTCCTACCTTTTGACAAAACTAGAATATAAATAGTGACGATGCACTTCAAATATTCCATTTACAATCAAGTCAAGACACAAGACACCACTATCGACTACTATAAACTGGAAGCATTTGTCTTAAAACGAAAAAGAAATCAAACAGACATCTTGCTTGCTATAAACAGGAATTTGTAGAGGTAGGTCATCGATTGTTTTACTGGCCCTCCCAACTAACCCAAACAATAAATGCCGAAGCCCATAAAAGCTTACGGCGATTATTGAAATCATCCGATTATGCCCATCACTAATATGGGTCTTGAAAAAAAAAAGAGAAAAATAAACAGTTAATCTGCACATTGTGCTACCTGCCACTTTGTATGGACTTCTTACAAGGCTTCATGCATTAATGTCGCTAAATATGAAAGTCTTATTTTTATTTCATGAATTTTCGAAGGTGTTTTAATACTAATGGAATAAGGCGTTTCAAAATTCAGGCACACGTGCTGTACCATGGTATAAAACAACAAAAACTGCATCAAAAGTACCTTTACGATTAGACCACTACTTTACGAGTTATTGTGGTTTTGAAAATCTAAAAACCTTTGATTTCAATCCATGATAAATTCTTGAAAACGAGAGGTTTGACCTATACTTTTGGATTTCAGAATATACCCCAAATATTTATGACCCCCGATCGTCAACATTTTGGAGATACAGTAAGACATAATCTTTCTTAAATATCAAAATCATTTTCATACACTTACAGAATGTTTTCTTGAAAAAAGCTCTTTGAGGATCTCATTGCAAGACTTGAGGGCTTCAGAGAGCTTCTCCTTCGATTTATGTGAGGCGTGTTGTGGTGCAGTCGTGTTCATGTTGGTCATGAGAGGTGAAATGTTAGCCTGGTTGTATGGCACAAGGCCATCCAAATCCGGTCTCATGGGTTTCTTGATTTGACGGCCAGACTCGCGTCTTGTCGAAATCTTAGCCGACTTAGACTCTAAGGATGCATTGTACTCGAACGCAGTAGCCGAAGGGGTTGTTGTATCAGCCTTTCTCTTTACTCCTTTTTTTACCTGAAAATATTCAAACGTAAACAAAACTGCATAATTATAGTTATTGATGCTAGTAACATAAAGGTAAGTGCTAAACATTTTCAGTGATAAAATTATGTGTAGCTGCATTTTTTGTACCATCTTCTTCCGCATTACAGCGTATCAATATGCTTTATCCTTTCGCAATTGTGAGCACAACACCCTGGATAAAGACTCTCGTTCTGTTTTTCAAAAACGCATGTTGTTGATTACTACAACAATTTATGAATGACATGCAAAACGTCAAACTAAAGCATTAATGTGGATTAAAAAAAAAACGTCCATTTTAAGTTTTTTACATGAAGTTGTTATATTGCAAGGAAGTACATCTGTTTAGTTGCTAGAAAAAACACAAACACCCGTATGCATAGTCGTTCGCCAGCGGCTCTCCGGCGACTCTTTGTTATGAATAGTCTGTTGGTGACACTGTACGTCTATGTCAAACTCGAGATTATCAGGTTAGGTTTTCCGTCAATTAAAAAGGCAAATAGAGCTCTGTTTTTGCTGAGCAAAGCGTTCAAATCCCTGGATAATGCCTCATTCACTAAATTGTATCAGACCTATGTCCTACCACTCCTAGAATACGGTTCCTGCGTTTGGAGTCCTTACTATGCAAAAGACATCTCAGCGCTGGAACGAGTCCAACGAAAAGCTACAAGACTTGTGCGAAATATCAGAAACCTGCCTTATGAAGATCGACTTAGACAACTAAACATTGCTACACTATCCACGAGAAGACAACGTACTGACATCGTCGAAACTTACAAGATCCTTAAAGGTTCTTACGACTCCCCAGAACTTCTTGGTTTCTTCAACATGTCCCTCCCCCGGAACTTGAGAGGACATGACATGAAAATCAAGAAGTCCAAGTTTAAACATGACAACCACAAAAACATTCTAGTTAACCGGGTCGTGGAACACTGGAATAGCCTTCCAAGGGAAATGGTTTCAGCGCCCTCTTTATTGTGATTTAAAAATCTATACAATCATTATTTATCTCAAATATAACTGTGATGGCTACTGTGATATTGGTTGGGATTATTGCAACGAACTATAAATCTACGAAACGAAATTATATATATACACATTGTTACACTTATTTTACATAATTATATTTAAACACAAATTTGTACGAGATTCGGGCATTATCAGTTTTCTACTGCTGCCTGTACATTAAATAAATAAATAAATAAATAAATAAACACTTGTCAAATCCCCGTGCTTATCTCACAATACATTTTTAAATTCAATTGCATTTTCGATGGGTTTCAAGAAAATGATGAATAGAAAGAAATAAAAATTATCGAAATTAGATTATAAAGGCAAAATGGTAATAGCTGATTACATTGCTTGTCACATCCTAAAATTCATAGCTGCCTTTGTTCAAAAATGTCTATGGTTCAGTGTCTAGAGGTATATAAATTCTATTCACCTTTGCTGGTTGTGCTGGAGGCATTACGTTGCCAGGCAACACGTTAGGTGTTAGGTTGGGTGGTTCCAATGGATTCGACAAAGGTTGCGCCACATGATAGCCAGCACTAGGTTGCACAAGCTGTTGTGGCAGATTACTATGCGTAACTGGTGGCGGTGGCGGTGCAATTGTTGTTGTAGCTGTGCTACCTGGAACAGTTGGTGGTGCTTGCGTACCAAGTGGCAGTCCTGTTGTACCTAAAATCAATTATTGCGGCTATATGGTATTGAATAAACAATTTATGTGTTTGCTTTTATTCTAAATTTTTTTAAATAAAATTTGCAAATTCAACTGAAATTTTATGTAAAACTAGTGAATCACCCGAGCTAGGCTTCACTTGGCTAATTGCACGATTTAATTAAATTAAATATCAGTTAATTTTACTTTACTTTTTCGCTGTTTTTTTTTTTTAATAAAAACCGGCCTACAATCTAAGTTTAAAAATTTGCAAATTTTTAAGCTATCATACAATTTAATCAGTACAGTATCTTCGGAGGAGATAGCAAACAAAGATACATACATACATACAAAGAAAAAGATCAACGATTTTATGGTATAGATTTTATTAATTTTATGCATCTGCTGATACAGTTCACAAACTTGTTATTAAGAAATATTAACAAAAAAGAATTTTATTGTTCTGATGAACAGATAAATTCCCAGCTGGTAAATTACTATCAGAGATAAAATTAGGAAAGTATGTATGTATGTATAATCTGCAATCTCATTTACCGTCCGGTATATAATAAAAATGAAAAATTTCAGTTAGAACTTTACTTTTCTACCTACTTTTGTGGTAATTTGACTCAGTACTAGCAATTATAGTTATACGAGATCAGTTAGAAAAATATCCGACCTTATTTTTTTTGCGAAAACCCGATGGATTTGAATCAAGCGTGCTTGCATGAGCCGACCTTGAACCTTCGTGCGCATGCGTGATTTTTTTTCCGCCTGTCGATAGCGAAAAGTACCCGACCTTTGGCCGGGGAACAAAAACTGGCATACCTGAAGCGTTGGAAACCTAATCACCCTCAAAGTAGTCTCCTTGGGACTCCACACACTTCTCCCAGCGGTGCCGCCATGGTTGGAAGCATTCCGAGAAAGCCTCTTTCGGAATGGAGTTTAGCTCGGCTGTCGTTGCAGCCATAATGTCCTCTCTTGTCTGAAATCGCGTTCCTTTCAATGGCCTCTTGAGTTTGGGGAACAGCCAGAATTTGCAGAGGGCCATATAAGGAGAATAAGGAGCCTGTTGAACCACAGGAGTCTGGTTTTTCACCAAAAAAGACTGAATCAAGTGCGAGGAATGTGCTGGAGCATTGTCGTGATGGAGGCACCAATTTCCTGTTGACTACAACTCTGGTCTCTTGTACCGCACTGCATCACGTAGGCGACGGAAGATATCCCTGTAGTACTCTTCGGTGTACCACACCACGGAAGTCAAAGAAAGCAGTCAGCATTGCTGCGTACTTGGTGGGCCTTCTTTGGTCTTGGTGACGTGGAATGCTTCCACTGTGACGACTGAGATTTGGTTTCCGGGTTGTACCCGCACACTCAGGATTCGTCACCAGTGATTATGGTGTTCATGAAGTCGAGGTCACTGTTTGTGGAGTCCAGCATGTCCTGTTAGACTTCAACACGAAGTTGCTTTTGCTCCGCCGTCAGCAGCTTCGGCACGAATTTCGCCGCCACTCTCTCCATGGCCAAATCTTCGGCCATAATGGAATGTGCCGAAAAAGTGCTGATGCCCACCTCTTCCGCAATTTCTCGGATAGTCACACGACGGTCCCGCATCACCACAGCGTTCACTTTAGCATGTTGATGGCCGACCGGAGCGTGGCTCGCTCTCCACCGATGTGCGGCCGTCTTTAAATCGGTTGTACCACTCTTTAATCTGTGTGATGCCCATAGCATCGTAACCGAAAGCCTCTCAATGGTTTCCACCTGGCTGTCGCCCAGTTTCTGGCAAAATTTTATGCAGTAGCGCTGCTTCAGTCGTTCCGTCATTTTCATTGCAATGAAAAACCGACGAGAGCACTGCACACTACCTCACTCAAATGCTGCTTGCCAGCAACAGACGCTATCGACAGGCGAGAAAAAATTCACGCATGCACACGAAGGTTCAAGGTCGGCTCAAATCCAGTTTTCGCAAAAAAAATAAGGTCGGATACTTTTCTAACAGACCTCGTATTTACAAGTGTCTCAAAGACTACTTATTTTATTCAATCATATTCTAATGCGTTTAAAAACAGGTAGTTACGAATAAGTATTCCGAAAAGAAGATGGTGTTTATAGGATATTATTCTCATAAAAATAGGAAAATAGAGCCAAATATGCCTTAATAAAAAATGCGCCCTTAGGCAGTTAACCGCTCCACAAGTTGAATTTTTATTTTTGGATTTTCTCCAAAACTCAAGATCCGTTTAACTCCACAGTTTTGATACAGTAGGTATATTTTAATTTCACACAAAAAGGTGTACTTGTTACATATAAAAATATAATGGTTTTCGAGAAAAACGTATTTGAGGTTATTACCTATGTTCACAAAATTATACTTGAACTTAAATGCAAACCATATCAAAATTGAAAAACGTTACAGTGAGACATTTTAACAACATTTATTCGTAAATAGTAATTTTGGGGGAAATATCTTAATTGTAGCTCATGTCTTCAATGACAAACGCTACACTTTTCATATAAAATCAAAATATCTATTAAAATATCGTACCTGCGGTAACATAAATATGAGATAAAAAAAATATCATCACCCTCTACATACAATAGACCTATATTTAAGATACATGAGGATCTGAGAAAATAACTAAACTATTTAATGCAAGTTTGAACTTCATTCGCTAAACAGTTCTTTCGACGACTGACATCGAAAGTAGATTTTTCTGTCATTTGACAACAGAAAGTTGACATTTGCCGCGAGAGTTCATCATTTTGCTGCTCGCCAACAGCTTTGGGTTTCCGCATAAGCAAATAGTTAGCTATGTCAGAATATTTCTTTGACAATGCTAGTCATATGCTTAAATGACCGTGTCACATATCATAGACTACAACCGTAATTTTAAATTTACTGTCGATTAATATTTTTAATAAAATGTACTAATACTATAAGTACTTCGATATTATCAGGTTATATGTCGACAACTTGTTGCACAATAATAAAAGAGTGTCAATTTGACAGGTTAAATAGTCCGACGGCGCAGCGGGAGGATTATTCTGTCAAACTGACATGATTTGTAATTGTGCAGGAAGTTTGAGACGTACTTGATTATTTTTTGAGTAGATTTCAATATTAGGAACTAATAAATATTTTACTCGCAACCATATATGTAAATGTTAACATTCCTGACCTCATTTGAGTGGGGGAAGTCGTACATTTCAGCCCGCTACTTCCCGCACTCACTTTCCGCTCAAGTGCGGGAAGTGAGTGCGCGTCACAACCTGACGTATCATAATATAATAATTTTTCCAATTATTGTTTAGAATAAAGTGGTTGCGAATAAAATAGTATACAAACCTCGACAGGAAGTTTCCTTAGTCTCGAGATAATAGCTGATTTCGACGCTTCGCGTCTCAATCAGCTAACTAATCTCTCGACAGTAATGAAACACTTCCCATCTCGGGCTGTAATATACTATTATTAGCAGCTAGATTTATTTGTATTAACCTAGCTGAAAGTCATCTCCAACTTGACAAAAGTATTGCATCACCTAGTGAAGTTACTCTATATAATCGAAATTATACAAGATAACTAACTAAATCCAGCCTTCTGATTGCTCGAGACCGCTACAAAAAAAATAATCACATATAATCTCATAAGAGCATTAAGAAAAATAATTTCCGGATATGAATTAATGTTCGAATGTAGATTCGGTAAGAAAATCATAGCGACACAAACCCTCACAGTTAGGTAGGTCTACCTACCTAACTATCTGTATATAGAGTCAAAAGTAGTTGCGAGGCATGCGCAAGCAGCAAGAATGCACTTTCAGCTCTTTACATACAATATACTATTTAGCTTGTCAAGAAAATTCTACTTTTCCTTATTTCTCTTTCCTTGTACCTTTCTGGCAAGAAGTGAAAAAAATTCAAAAATTACAATTCAACTTATCGAGCTCTGAACTTTTTAAGGGTGCATATTCTCTTAATCACTTGATCAGTTTATTTTTATGAGAAGAGTATCCCCCTAGAAAGTATTCCATTCCAAACCCTGTTTACATATTAACAGAAAAATTAAATTCAGCATTTATCTAGCATACACTGAAAACAATGAGTATATTTAATCATCTCATACTTAAGGTGACAGGTCACTGACAGTATTTCAATAAGGATAATTTGTGTTCTTAACTGAACATCCTACATTATTTTTTGTAAGCTACACAAATGTAGATACGTATATAAGTATACTAATACTTACCTTTTTATATTGCTACCAAAAACATATTGTGCAAAATATCTTTCAATTGGGATCTATATTTAATATAATAAATTATTTGGTGAATGTCTTTAAGAGACATATTGTAGAGAAATACCATAAATTAAAAATAATTGCTATGAATTGTATGAAATCATTTAAATGACAAACCATTTTCAGTGCATACTAGATAATATGTGTATATTTCAATCTTTTGATTATAGAGCTAATTTTAAATTTATTAAAAAAGTACAATTGGTTTCACTGTAAAATATTCAGCGAAATCAACGACCAAAAACTGATAAATAAATGACAGCTTCACAAGATATCAGCAGTTTAATTTCATGAATATGTAATGCTTTTAATGCAAATTCACAAACCGATGGTCTTACCAGATGCAGGTGTTGCCCAAGATGGTGAGCCTTTTCGCAAAACTGAAAAAAAAAGAGGGTATGCCGTGTCATTTCTATCAAAACTGGTTTTTGCAGCAAAACAAATGGAGATGCTAATAATTACAGAAACGTTTTTGTCTACTACTGCAAGTAACATCATTTATTTAACATACTCGAAAATAAAAAAAACCATAGTTAATTTTCCATAAACCGTGCAACTTCTTGCGAATTATGTCAAATTTAATTATTGTAAAGCTTTTAAAAAAAATTTTAAACAATATATTTATGCTCGATCTGCATTGTATATCGCCTCAAGAATTTCATAATGCGAACATGGAAGGAGTCATTCTAATTTTCATTTTAAAATGTATTTTCCTCATCTCCAGAATTGGTAAGAGACCTTGTAAGTGTACTTTAAAGGTATGCAGCAAACACCACATCCTTGTATTTTGTACAGTCAAGTCCTGTTAATCCAATTCAATTAGAGGAAAAGAAACATCCGGGTTACGGTATCATATAATAAACTGAAGTACCTTTAGTTAAATATACAACAATTACGAGTCAAAATATTTACATCAATGCCTCAAGGGTGATATTATTCAGGGAACCGAATCTGCAAAAACTGATACCTGTTTCCTGACGCAAAGTTTGACATAATAAATAAGAACACGATAGAATGGTAAATGTATGAGGGCCGGTTGCAGAAACAAAGTCTGGTGTTAGCAAATGCGACATCAAAGTGAACAAAAACGAATCAAATCTCAAATGTTTATGATAACTTATACATTAGTAAACAAAATTTGATGCGATTTTGTTCACTTTGACGTGACGTTAGCTAACACCAGACTTAGGGCCGGTTGCAGAAAGCAATGTTAAGTCTCGTGTTAGCTAACATCGCGTCAAAGTGAACAAAATCGCATCAAATCTCAAATCTTTATGGTAACTAATACATTAGTAAACAAAATTTGATGCAATTTTGTTCACTTTGACGCGATGTTAGCTAACACGAGACTTAACATTGCTTTCTGCAACCGGCCCTTAACATTGCTTTCTGCAACCGGCCCTGAGTTTTCTAGAGTGAAATAGAGCGAGAGAGAGAATGTATTGTGTATATTATAACTGCGACTTTACAAAGTAAAACTTATGGAATAAAAAATTGTCGATTTTTGCCTGTTTTTTAATAAGTGACTAAAATCATCTTATCGTTTTATCTCATCCAGTTTTTGTTCTACGTCACTAATTGTTTTAACACTTTGTGTAATAATAACGTTTTGTGTGCACGTTTTAGTGGTGCCAATGTTAAGCAAAACATGCACTGGCATTCACAAACGACTAGACAATGTGCATGCGGTGTCACTAAACAAAAATTTGCCGAAGTCTGCATCATTTTTAACCAATTAAAGTCAATTCGCATTGCCGAACAGCTGAACCCACCCAAATTTGTATTACGCTATTCTCATATCGATGCATTTGACACAACCGTGAACTTCGAATTAATAGAACTTGACTGTATTTGGATAATACTAACTGCCGGTCTTATAAAGGTCACTAATCTGACGTTAACTTTAATTCGCTGTTAAAATAAACAAAAGCGTATCAAAACGTCAGTGCTTATGACATTTTATTCATTAGTAAACAAATTTTGATGCGCTTTTGTTTATTTTAACAGCGAATTAAAGTTAACGTCAGATTAGTGGCCTTTATAAGACTGGGGGTAACTGTGTTATTATTTTACGTATTATTTGATTGACAAGTTAGGAACAAATGACAGTTAGAGTTAAAGTAAACATTGGAATTTTTTACGGTATTTGGAACTAATTTGGCGCTCTATTTGTAGTAATAATAATAATAATGAAATACTTTACCTAAATTGCTAAATTAACAGCACTGCCAATTTATAATAAGCCACCAAAATATAAAAAATTATATAAAAAGTTATCCTGCATTTTTATGAAATACAACAATCAGAACGTCTTAAAAAGTTATATTACAAATAATCCACGAAAAAAAAGTCTAGCATTATTTGTAATCACTTACAAAATTTTAAAAACTCAATAAATATCTAAAAACATACATTTTGTATTGATAGTCGTAAAGTCATAGTGGCAATTTGGATAGTACCGAGAGATCAAATACATTTATAATTAGAGTCGCCTGTGATTCGTGTTATACGTTTGACAGTATTCAAGTGCATTCTCAGTCTATGTCAAACCGAGGTTAGTAGGTTATGTTTCGTTTGATATTTGACATTTATTGACATAAAACTTAACCTGCAAATCTCAAATTTGACATAGCTTAACAATGCTACCAACAATACAGTAGTGAGTGACCTGGTTTTTATCTCACTTGTGGGCTATGGGCCACTTTAGAGGACTAAAATCGATCTAGTAATACCTTATAACTAGGAGGCGTTGAGGAATATATTGAAAGTTCGTTCCCCATGTGGGCATCTCCTTAAATGGACAAAATTTGCGGAACCAACTTTTTCCCTATTATTTTATGTAGAGAATTTCGTTGGATTATTTATGTTCATACTGTGTTTTGGTAACTCCGATATTTAAAGTCCAAAACGGGCCATATCGAGATATTTAAAACATAAGAAGATAGTTAATCAAAGGAAATAAGCTGTTTCACAAATCTGGAAGGATAGGATATCGGAAAAAACCACAGAATCAGTGAGTAATAGTTGATTAAGTAAGATAAATTTTGAGGTTAATAGAAAGTAATAAGGCAGAAAATTGCATGTAAGAGAATAGATAAACAAAAACGGCACCTAAATTGGGGCTACGCCAAAATTTATAAAGGTAGGCAACACACAGTACACTGCTGTACTACAGGCGAAAACCTACATGGCAATTCAAAATACACAAAGAGGAGTAAACCCTCTGAGGTGTCGAACTGGGGTAGACTCTTATCGTTGTGTAGAAAGAAGATAAGAAATATAGAGACTAGTACGGATACACGAGGATACAAGCTACAACAAAACGGTAAGAAAACAACCAAACTAAATTCATTGCAAGCGAAAACCGTATACTACAAACATGAGCTCTACGGACGAAGCAAAAAGGAAACGACCAGAGAACAAAACGACAAGTGACGAGGAAACAGAGACATTTAGCAAGAGCAAAAAGACGGTCAGATCACCAGTGAAGCAACAAGGAGACAAAATAGATAAAATATTAAGTATGCTCCAAAATCTAACATTAGAAGTAACCCAAATAAGACTAGAACAACAGGAATACCAGGAAAAAATAAGGAAACTAGAACTGGAAAACGAAAACATAAAAAAAGCAAACTTTTTAATAAACAAAGATTACCAGCAGATAAAAACTGAACTACATGAAACCAATATGAGACTAGAAAAAATAGAAAAGGAAAATAAAAGAAACAATGTTGTAATAACAGGATTAAGCATGGACATAAGCGACACAACCAAAGTAAAAGAAGAAGTGGGTAACTTTATAAAACGAAATTTGGAATTAGATATCGCTATTAAAAACGCACATAAAATAGGAGATAAAAGCTACCTGATTAAACTAGAAAACGAACACGATAAGGAAAACCTCATGAAAAACAAATGGAAACTAAAAAACCTGCGCGGAGAACGTACCTTTATAAATAACGACCTAACGGTCAAGGAAAGAAACGTACAGAAAAGTATTAGGGATGAGGCAAGAAACCAAAGAGAAAAGGGTAAAAGCGTGAAAATAGGATACAATAAATTGCGGGTAAATGACGAAATCTGGAACTGGAATGATATAACCCAGCAATTGCAAAAGACAAAAAACTAAGGAAACCCCACAAACAAGACGGACAAACGGTAAACGACAAGGCTAAGAAAAAGGACAACGACTTTTATAACAAAAAGGAAGTGAGACCAAAACAGAGATATTGTGAAATAAATATGGGTACATGGAACGTGAGAAGTCTGACAGGGAAAGAAGACGAAATAATAGAAGAAATGAAGCTACAAAACCTTGACTATTTAGGAATAACCGAGACAAAAAGAAAAGGACGAGGAATGAAAGAACTAAGGGAAGGTTATTGGATGTACTGGTCAGGAGTAGATCAAAAAGACAGAGCAGCAGAAGGAGTAAGAATGATAATCAAACCAGACAAAATAAATACGGTCGTGGAGGAAAGATTTATAAACGAGAGATTAATGGCAATAAAAATAAAAGTGGCTGGAAATGAGGTATGGTCGATAATAGTGGCATATGCTCCGAATGAAAACGCAAGAAAAGAAGAAAAAGATGAATTCTATGAAACATTGCAATCGGAAATTGACAACGAGGAAAGGAATATAATAATAATGGGTGACATGAATGGAAGAGTAGGAAGAGATAACATGGGAATCGAAAGATATATGGGGAAACATGGTGAGAGAACGAAAAACGACAATGGAAATAGACTACTAGAACTATGTATAGGTAATGACTTCGTTATAACGAACACAAAGTTTACGCACAAAGATATACACAAATACACTAGAGAAGTCCAATCCAGAAATGAAAGATCGATCATAGACTACTTTATAATAAATACGGAGAACTGGAAAAAGGTGAAAGACGTAAAAGTAAAAAGACACGCAGAAATAGGCAGCGACCACTACCTGCTGAAAATGAAACTTAAAATGAACATAACAAATAAAAAAGTAGAAAAAAGACAAAAAGTAACAAAAGAAAAAATCAAATGCTACAGACTAAAAGAAGAAGACATCAAGAAAGTGTACCAAGAAAGGGTGGAAGAAAAATTCAAACAAGGACAAACTACCACGGGCATAGAAAACAAATGGAAAGTATTCAAAGAAAACATACTAGAGGCAGCAAAACATAGTTGCGGTGTAACCAAAAATACTAACATGACTATAAAAAAAAGCAGATGGTGGACCACAGACATACAACTAAAAGTAAAGGACAAGAAGAGAAAATGGAAGAAATACCTGCAAACCAGATCAGAAGAAGACCACAATGCATACAAGACAGCAAGAATAGAAGTAAAAAAAATGATCAAAGACGCAAAAAATGAAGCATGGGAAGAATTTGGGCACAAAATGAACGAGAACTATACAGAAAATCAGAAACTCTTTTATAGTACATTAAAGCACCTGAGAAAACAAAAAACACCAAGGCTAAAAAATATAAAAGATAAAAAAGGAAAGGTACTAACAGAAGCTAAAGAAATAATCCAAAGATGGAAAGAATACTTCGAACAACTGACGGAAATAAAAGAAGAAAAAGCGGAAGAAGGTGAAGAGACAATATCAGAGGAAGAGGGAGATAATAACGTACAACTAGTTACAAAAGAGAAAGTAGCGGATGCTATAAGAAAAATTAAAAACGGTAAAGCACCAGGCCAAGATCAAATTACAGCAGAAATGCTAAAGCATATGGGAGAGAGAGCAAATGAAGAATTCCGTAACCTGCTAAACGAAATTATAGAAAAGAAAGAAATCCCTACAGATTGGAACATGAGTATAATTCTACCGCTATACAAGAAAGGTGATATGAAAGAATGCTCCAACTACCGAGGAATTACATTGACAAGTACACCCGGGAAAGTATTTACAAGAATAGTAGAGGAAAGATTAAGAGAGAAGCTAGAACCAACCCTAGAAGAAGAACAACATGGTTTCAGAAGAGGAAGGAGTACTCAAGACCTAATATTCGTAGTTAGACAACTGGGGGAAAAATTGCTCAAGAAGAATCAAGAAGTACACATTTGTTTTATAGACCTGAAAAAAGCATTCGATAGAGTAAGAAGGAATGATATATGGAAAAGCTTAAAAGAAAGAGGTGTAAGCAGAGGTATGATTGAGATCATAAAAGCACTATATAAAAATAATAAAAATATAGTCCGGACACATAATGAGGAATCTTCAGAGTTCGAAACAAGGATTGGCCTAAAGCAAGGTTGTGTACTCAGCCCATTACTGTTTTCGATACTTATTGATGATGTAATAAAAATATGTAAACAAAAGTGTAAACGGATGAAAATAGGAAACTGGAATATGAAACAAGTGTCCCTCCGAGAACTACTATTTGCGGATGACATGATACTGTTAGCAGACTCAGAGAAAACCTTACAAAACAACCTGAATTACTACCAAGAAGAACTTAGGAAAGTCAACATGGAAATAAATATAAGCAAAACAAAAACCATGATACTATCTACACAAGAAAGAAAACACAGAATTACTCTTGAAGGAAAACATCTTGAACAAGTGAATAGCTACAACTATTTAGGCACAATAATAGAGGACAGTGGAAAAATCGATAAAGAAATAACGGAGAGGTTAGGAAAGGTCGGAAGATCTTACAACATGCTAAAACACTCATTCTTCGGGAAAAGGGAAATATCAAAAAGAGTAAAAACCGAAATATATAAGAAAGTGGTAAGACCGTCCCTAATTTATGGCAGTGAGTCATGGACAGTGTCGAGTAGAAATAGAAGTAGAATTACTGCAATGGAAATGAGATTCCTAAGAAAAATTGAAGGAATCACTAGAATGGATAGAGTCAGAAACGAAAGAGTAATAGAGCAAAGGAAGATAAAACCAGTAGGAAGCATCATAGAAGAAAGACAACTGAGTTGGCTGGGGCACCTGCTCCGAATGAATGAAAGCAGAATACCGAGACAAGTCTATGAAGCAAGAATTCAAGGAAAAAATAAAATAGGCAGACCTAGAATTAGATGGGAGGAACAAGTAAGACAAGCAGCGACCAAGCGTGGAATCCAGTGGCGTGAGATAAATAGAATAGTCCAAGACAGGAAAACCTGGAAAAACAAAATAGGTACATGAAAATGTAATCAACTGTAATAGTTTATGAAATGTATATAGTTACAATCCGACACCTAATAGGTATAAGGATTTTAGTTTAAATAAAATAAATAATATTTTATGTATAAAAGGCTTTATCGTAAGGGGACGTTTTGATGCACGAACGTGGACACAACAATTTTCACTCAAATGAGCAAAAATCTGTCATAAACAGACATGCAGCTCTAATAAGAGAACGCGATTATTTGCATAAAAATTGGTAATTCCCCGTTAGATTTCGATGATTCCCCGTATCCCCATTTGCTAGTTTTACTGCAGTGATTGTTAGAACTCGTACGAATAAAGCTGTCTCTTGTTTAAAATGGCCCCCTCTAAGAAAATGCTTACTTTAAAAGAAAAATGGAAGTAGCGAATGTGTTTGAAAAAGAAAATTTATCAGTGCGTAAGCTTGCAGAAAGATTTGGCACAGGAAAATCACAAGCAGCACAAATAGCGAAAGACAAAGTATCAATGTGAATCAAAAAGTTTTTTCAAAAGTTATGGTTTTAAAATTGATTAAATGTGTTTTCGAGTTTTTTGCAAGCACGTGAAATCAGAGCATATCGATATCAGGACCTTTATTGAAGGCTAAAACTAATGAAATAGCCAAAAAATTTAATTGTAATAATTATAATGCTTCAAAAGGGATGAAAACGGTACAACATTAGTTTTAAGTGAATCTGCTGATGTAAATCAAGAAGACGTTGATCAGTTTATGGAAAAGCGTCCTTCTACGTTACTTGGTTACCAGAAGAACGTATATAATGCAGTTGACTACCTGATAAAACTTTTAACTTTAAAATCTGAAAAATGTGCGGGTGGAACAATTATTATGTTTTGTGCAAACATAGTATAGCAGAATCATGAGTTATTGGTTATCGGAAAAGCGGCTCGACCTCGAGCGTTAAAAATGTTGCTATGAAGGATTTGCCAGCCACATGAAAATCGAACAAAAAGGCCTAGGTGATTCATGAAATTATAGGCGAATGGCTGTCACAAGTAGACAGAAAAATAGGCACTCACAAGAGAAAATTTTTTAAAGTTATTTTTCTGCCGCCCAATATAACTTCTGTATGCCAACCCTTCGACCAAAACATAATACAAATTTTAATTTTATTACAGAAGTTGAATACAAAAACATATATTTATCAAAAATTTATGGTTTCGAGTCTGAATCAGAACTTTTCAAATCTATAAATATTTTAGAGCACTTTATTCGATAAAAACGGCATGGAATAATGTAACATCCACCACAATACAGAATACCGAAGATGAAATGTCGGAAATTGTTCCGATTCTAATTCAATAAACTCTTATGATGAGGCCCTCAACCTCATAGTTTGAAAATGATTTTATGCATTTCAGTACCTAAAAAACTTAGAAGTCATTTCCAAAACTGTCTTATGCTGTAAAAACGAATGAAATTACGCCAGTCAAGCATTTTAGATTTTGTTAACTAACTCAAGTTTGTATTCTGTTGGAAGTACATACATATTGTTTAGTTTGTATTTTTTTTAAATATTTCTTTCTTTTATTTACATACTTGTTTATTGTATATGTAAATCCGTTCAAAATCCCAATAATTTGCAAATAAAAACCATAAAACCGTTGTATGTAAAACATAGCTTTGTTTCTTTAAAATATATGCTCTCTTTTAAGTGAACATCTCTCATGGACGGACAGAAAAGTTGGAACCGTTGGTGTCCGCCTATGAGAACTTTCACTGTAGAATATTAGACAACAAGTTTAGAAAGTGTGACGTTTTACTGAACAAATATGGCTGGTTTGAGTTAGCGAGGTCTTAAACAGCCATACAAGTTTAGTAAAACTACTTTCCTAATGCGTTTCGTTTACTCATTTCTTATAGAAAAGTGAATATTAAATTTTTATATAAAGGCGAATTAAATGTCAAAACATAACCAAGCTGAGCAGAACTTGTTTTATGTACTGAAACACAGTAAACTGCTCCAGTTGATATTATGCGTTTGGCAATACTGAAATGTATTGTTGGTGGCACTGTAAGTCAATAGTAAATTCAAGATTCACCGATTAGGTTTTACGCCAGTCTTGACGGACAAGAAGCAAAACCTAACCTGTTAAATTCGAATATGACATAGATATACAGTGCCATAAACAATGAACGTAAAACAAATTGCCGTTGCTATGCTATAATGGTGCAAAATACCACTTTACTCCACCATTTCGAATGTAGAAATGTAGTAGTACATTACTATATGAAATGTGATTAAATATTGCATCTACGACAGTGTGTAAATTTTGCTTTAGTTGGCAGTTTTAAGTTTGTAAAACGACTGTTTAATGACATGGTTTCATTAATCACGTCGTCGATAGCAACATGTTTAAAATTATTTCATAGTCACGTTGCCAGTAGCAACGTGTTTAAATTTTAACTAGCCAAATTACAAGCGGTTGCTAGTAATTCCAATTTACAATTAATTTTTTTTTAATATTTACCGTGTTTTGTAGATCTATCGTACATAAAATATCGTACGATGCAGATGCGTAAAGCATCTTAGTCACTAGCGTTTTAACTCTGCCCCACTCGTAACTGAAGACTAGCTTTCCACACTTATATTGTAAATAACTATTGGTTATCAAACCTTTAGTTGTATAGACCAATACTGAACACACACATAAACAACGGTAGTAAAATGTTTGAAACGGCAATCTTCTGACTACAAGTCCAAAATTCTCAAATATCTACCATCATGTCTTGAAACTTGGGAGATATTTTACAGTGTATTGATACTTGAAGGTTGTACTTCTTTATTACTAAGAATTTTAGGTATTGTGCTTATAAAAAATGCCTTCGGAGTTTGCACTAATCAATGCGCATCTGCCGTTTGGAAATAGTTCACAAAAAGAAGTTGTATGGTTTACGCAAAATTAACATTTATTTTTAAATTTTTAAGAGCATTAGTTTAACAAATTATTAGCATTTCTGCTTGTTCTGTCACAGAAATAAAGTAGTGGTATCCTTTAATATCTATTTTAAATTATTACAATATTTGGGGACCACTTGTGCCTGGCTGACAAATTGATTTGTAAATTTGTATTAGAAGTACTACATATTCAGAAAGTTAAAACTGCTGGTATCTTATAAGCATTTATTTGCGAGCTCTGGGTCTATCAATAAGTTTATTCACTAACTGAATATTCATATACTAGGCTACATTTAATGAACAAAATCAGTATTAAAATTACTGGGTCGGCCTTGATTGTGCAAAAACAGAATTCCAAAATTGTTTAATTTCAAATAACATGGAACTGCATATAACCGGCTTACCAATAGCAATATTCTATTCAAATGTTTATTTATGGGAGGGGCTTCTACTGAATGGGTAGCTTAAACGTAGTATAATATTCAGAACCTTCTTGCTTCCCTGTGATCATTTACATTTAGTTTTTCTATTATACAGTGTTTAAAAACTCATCTCACGATCTATTTTTTATTTTATTTTGGTAACCATTTGGAAATGCTTTTAGGTACAGTTGCGGCCAATAAAAAATGGCAGAACTCTTATAACAGATTTTTGTCTAATTCTAGCTGCTTGAATTTGTTTTATTAATATGCCATATAGCAACATCGAACATTTGACATCTGCCAAACAATTCCAAATTAAAAATAATACGACAAAGTAATTTAGCCGCATATAAATGCAGTGACGAAAGGTGGAATAATCGCTAAAATAGATGTAACTGTCCCATTTTTTTTGACCGCAACTGTGCCTACACTAATGAAAGATTTCAAATTTACACTTAGTAATGAATGTACTATTATATATCGAGATTACATCGTATTTAGTTATAAATCAATACTGTAACCCAAAAATATCTGCAAATTCAAGCACTAGTAGCAAGGCTTGGATGATTTAGTTCTTGGCGAGTTAAAATATTACTCAAAAATCTTTTTTTAAATTAATCGCGAGTCGAATTGCAAATCATAAATCAATTCAACAATTGATGAAGATCATTAATTACTTCCCACTGTCTATACCGTCCGATCTATAAAAAAGACCCCAGCTTATAGCTCTTTATTCAAAGATTTTCGACCCAATTAAACTATGTATATAAATATATATTACTAAATGATACACTTTTATCTAAATTTTGACGATATTAGTTTGCAGATTACAGTCAACTATTTCGACTATCAATACTCACCTTTTTTTTTTAAATGGAATACCCTGTATATTTTTAGATGTTTTGATAGGATTTTAAATTCTCTTTCTTTTGGTATACATACATAAGTTCGAGTTTTCATGGAAAATACTGCTAAAAATTTATCAAATCTAGATTTCCATGGAAATTCGAATTTAAATCTAGAAGTCTTAGAAAGCAGAGGTAAACAATGAACAATCTTTACTGATGATTGTTTTTATTAAACACGTTTATACCTCAGATTTCGTTAATAATGGCAGAAATAAATGAAAGAGTTGATAGCTGCAGATTTTTTATGAATGCCGTAAAAACAATGCTGCAGCATTACGAATGTATTGCTTACAATTTCCTGAGAGAAATATTCCAAATCAAAGTCTTTTTAGGATCTATCTCCTTTAGATTTTTTCCTCTGAAGCTATTTTGAAGATCACATTTTCCTCACGGTACCAGAAGATACTGAAGAGTCAAAAAAATGTATAAGACAGACGGCTAACTACGAGGGCCGTTTATTTTCAACATCCAGTGGGCAATAACAAAAAGACAAGTGTATATAAAACAATGATTTTATTACTAAATGTTATGTACACTTATGGTTACTTTTTGTCATAATCACCTTGGAGTTGAGTCATTTGTCGTACCTGAGGACAAGCTTTCTAATACCCTCTGCATAAAATGTTACAGCCAATGAATTAAAATGAGTCATGACGTTGTCTTGAAGCTCCTCATAATTTTGGAAGTGCTGCCCTCCTAGCCACTTCTTCAGTTAAGGGAAAACATGGAAGTCACTCGGTGCTAGGTTCTGGGTAATCGAAAATATCCCATATAGCGCAGTGCCGGAGGGGGACGCCCATACAGTGCTGCCGTAACCCAACGGCTGCTTGAGCAATTTCAATGGGATATTTTTGATCACCCGGCATACAGTCCCGACCTACCTTCGAGTGACTTCCATGTTTTACCTGAACTGAAGAAGTGACTAGGAGGGCAGCACTTCCAAAATAATGAGGAGCCTCAAGACTCCTTTTAGTTCTTGGTGGCAACATTTTATGCAGAGGATATTGGAAAGCTTGTTCACAGGTATGACAAATGCCTCAATCTCCAAGGTGATTATGTCGAAAAGTAACCATAAGTGTACATAACTTTTAGTAATAAAATCATGCTTTATATACACTTTTCTTTTTGTTATGGCCCACCGGAAGTTTAAAAAAAACAGCCCTCGTATATTCCAGCTGGTATGCTACTGCACTCAGTAGAAGGGTAAAAGAAAGGTGTGAATACTACTTAAAGTATGTTTTTGTGTTTAATTTCTGTCACATTTTCTGCTTTTCTTCGTAACTAGGTTTAATGATTTATTTTTAAGGTTACAATCTTTCATACTATCAATTTATAGCGATTATCATGTTTGTTAAATAAATTATAATTACTTATAATGGTGAAAATGGTGAACTAAATCGTTTACTATTAATCGACTTAATAAAAACAATCATCAGCAAAGATTGTTTTTTGTTTGCTTCTGTTTTCTAAGACTTCTAGAATTAAATTCGAAATTCCATCAGCCTCTACAAAGCAAGGTAAATGAGGTTACAGATAATACATACATACATTTCTAACGAAAACCTCAACTTATGTATACCAAAAGAAAGAAAATCTAAAATCCTATCAAAATTTATAAAAACATACAGGACGTTCCATTTAAAATAAAAAAGTTGAATTTTTTTTTAATCGAGAAATTACAACATTTTAACCAACTTTTGTAGGTTATGTTGTTTACTTATCGCCCTGCCACATACAAAAAGTCGTGAAACAATGGATTACTTCACTGCTGATTCCAAAAATGCTCCAGGCACATTAGGATACGCCTGCCGAAAAAATCTAAGTGAGCTGAAATGTCTCAAAAGTCCCCAACAACGCTGCAAGAATTAAAAGACGAAGTTAGGGGGCAATTCAACCAGAAATGTTACATAATGGGGGCGTTCAGATGACCGCAGCAGCTGAGTTGCTGACTTAGCGGTGTTTATAGAACAGTTCCGCTGTTTATGCGCTGACTTCCAGCAATGCTCATTATTCCCAGCGGAAATTATTTGTGCTGACTTGCCCAGCGGTTCGAACAGTAGTCTAAAATCTATCACGCTCAATATTTTCATGTCAGTAGTGCTATCTAAAAGTGAGGTTAAGCAGGACCTTCCACAAAAGTAGATTTTACTCAGTTTTATGTGGTTTTATAATACATCACAGCGGTTTGTTCAGAAAATCGGTAACCGCTTACTTTCAGTGTAGTCAGCGTTTATTACTGCTGTTTTACAGCAGCTGTGTTGTCTGAACGCGCCCAATGATGTAAAATTTGGATGAAAGGTTGGTAATCTTATACCAATAAAATGGAGGCCATATTCAACATTGCGGTAATCAATTTTAACCATACAAAATTCCATTAGTTAAGCAATTAAATCTCATTTACTTCTTATTAGCTTAATTTGTTAAAAATATAAAATAAGCTGAAATATATACCTTACTTTAAGATAACCTTGCATAATGGGTTGTGCGTCTTGCTGCAAAACTTAGCAGTGTGTTATTTACTGAATGGTTGGTTGTACGTACATGACATTTTTTGTCGAGCATTTGCTAGTATTCACTTTTTGTAATAACTAAAAAAGTCATACGACCCATAGAAAGCGAGATATTTGCGAAAAACTATTTCTGTGACCTCTGACCTTGAATAACTGAAAACGCAAGCGACATCATTTGTAATGTAATGGCTAAATTACAGAATTCGGGGCACATTCTTCTGCTTTTATTGCTTTCCTTGAAAATGTATTTATGGTTACTAGGAAAACATGGTTAATAATAATGAATATTAACAATAGGAAGAAAATCTGCCTCGGATTCTGCATTTTTCCCTTTGTAATGTCAAAATAAAGGTGTACGCAAATTTTTAGCTCACTTGGATTTTTTCGGCAGATGCTGTTTTTTTCTGCCTAATGTAACTGAACTAACAAAAATATGCCAGTTAATAATATATGTAGTGATGTTAAGTTTCATGAAACTTATAATTTTGAAAAGTTTCATGAAAAGTTTCATGAAAACCTTGAAACTTATGAAACTTGTGAAACTTTTAGAATTCCTGTACATTTAAGTAGCTTTCAGCATTTTAAAGTATCTAATACAGTAATACCAATATATAATATTTAAACAGAACATTAATTTTACTTAAAAGGGGTTAGAAATTATGAAATTACAAGACACAGTTTTTAAAAATAACATAATATATAAGTAAAATTAGTATTTACGATTTAAACCTATTTTTATTCATTATTTTTTAATTCAGTGTAACCATAGTCATCAGTTGTTACCTCGTCACTACTAACTTTTGCCATATTTAATGTATAGTCTTTCATTAATTCCTCATCTTGAGATAGAGAAGCATCCGACTCTTCCGAGTCTGTAAATCTAAGTTCTTCTTCTTCATCATCATCAATTTCATGTATTTTAGGTTGCTTTGTTTTGACATCACTAGCAATCTGTAATACTGACTTGAAACTTATAAGAAACTTTTGAAACTTATGAAACTTATGAAACTTTTGGAAATTTTTGAAACATGTGAAACTTATAAATTTGAAAAGTTTCAGAAAATTTGAAACTTTTCACTGAAACTTTTCATGAAACTTTTCAAGCTCACATCACTAAATATATGTAGTTTATTGGGTCAAAATCTTTAAATAAAGGGCTATACGCTGGGGCCTTTTTTATAGATCGGACGGTAAATATTTCTTTACTGGTGTAGATTATCTTGTAACGGCAAGGAAACAATTTTTTTTATAGCTTCAATTTCCATGTTTTACCCAAGTCTACGAGCAACTAACTAATCACAGAGCATAAGATAGAGATAGTCAAGTACATAAGAGCCTATAACATGACGTTTCTTTTAATTTCTGCAATTAAGGGTATATTTCAATCGCAATAAAATAAATATGTAGTAACTCTAGGTACGATTGCATAATATGAAGTAATGATTTCTATTTTGTTACATTTCAGTTATTTTACAAAATAGTTTTCCATAGAATTAGATTTCTAGTTAAAAATTTCGAAACTGTTCTATATGCTACAATAGTACGTACCTGTAGATGTAGCAACAGGCGTTGACACAGTAGACGACACAGCTGGAGGGCGTCCACGGCCTGCGCTAACTCCCACAGCACCCCCGCTTGCTCTGACCTTCTTGCCCTTGGCCCCCTTCACAGGAGGGTCAATTACATACTCTTCTTTAGGCATGTCGGCTACCTTTGTTAGGAACACTTTTTCCAATGTCTGTGCCATAACCACTACATCTTCTCCTGGCTTGTTGTACACATAGCAGTTCGTAAACATAGTATTGAAGTCTTGTATACACTCTTTTCCTGACCAATAGTAGTTGTTGTCCAGCCTTTTCTTTATTGTACCGAGGTCCATTGGATTTTTTATTATTTTGTGGTAATCCTACAAAACCATCTAGTATTAAGCAAGGCTAGTATCAGTCATATTTTAGGGGGGAGGAGTCAAAATTTGAAGAAAAACATACAAATGCTATATTGTCTGATTGCACGGGAAACGCCAATGGTAAATTTAGTTCAGGATATATGGGGTCTTTGCAAGTCCTCTGTTTGCATCGGTCTGCTCTAGTTAGTAATTGACATCGATTAGTTTTACAATGCCATTTTCTATTTATTTATAACATAAAGTAACAAACTTTCGTATGTTGTGAATGGAGTCAAACACGCTATACATTCAGTTTGAAATACCACAAGCATGTATATAAACGGCTGTAAGTTAGATGAAAAATATCACAATATTAATTAGTAGAGAGACACGAGATAGAAAAATAAAGTTTATACAGTTTTAGTACTATCAAATGCACTCTCATTAAACTGATTTATTAAACAAAATTAAATATAAACATAACGTAGCTCCATATAAGTTTTTAAACCTGGGTTTATATTTAAATTCACCTTACTGTAAATAGTTTTTTTATCCTATTCTGTTGATGATGATGTGGAGAAGGATTAAAGAAAAATATATTCATTTGAAATATAATAAAGGGTGTCTCAGAATGAATTTCGATTTTGTTTCTAACATTTAGCGAAAACTGTCAGTGCCAGAATTTTTTTAGCGTTGGAGTTCCGATTAACGTCATTTGGAGTTTCTGTCCAAATTGAGCATTTTAGTGGAGAACTGCGTGCTTTTTGGACACGAGCATTTTATAAAAATGCCCATTCCTATGTGCAAGTGCAGAGAATGTTTTGAAACCAGCACAATTTACGATATGTTCATCAAAGCCTATCCGCCACTTTGATTAAACATTGTAAGATGTATGAAAATCATCCGGGAAATTGGCAACAAGGAATCAAATACGGGAACAAATCATAGCAATTCCCGAAGCACTGTGCCGACAAGTTCTAATAAATGCAAAACACCGTTTGAAGGAGTGCATATGACGCCAAGGGTAACATTTAGATGATATTACTTTTAAGGTTTAATTTCCAAATTATTAATTGTATTCCTCAGTTTAATTGATTAAATTTTTAATAATAAGCGAGGTATAATTTTTTTTAAAATGCAATTCATTCTGAGGCACCTTTTATTTTAAACATGCAACTGTTTTTTCTTGAATGCCATATTATCAAGTATTGAAAGTTGATTAACTTGTCCTCGCTTAAAAAAAAACAATATTCATCGATGACAATACTGAAAGAAACAAGGAATGGTTTAATGAGAGGTATTCTAGACATCAAGAACAACTAATTCTCTTCTTTTACATCAAACTACATATACCTTTTCAACTTCAATTTCAGAAAAAGTAAAATCAAATTCAGAAAAAGTAACTTCTGAGCGTAATGAAGACATACCAGTTGAGTTTTATGTATTATTAATATTATGCAGGAGAGACAATCCAAAGGAGAAGAAAGACAAGAAAGGCCCTTTAGACGGGTTTATAAAACCAAAAAAAGAAGGTACAGCCAAGGACACAGATTACGAAAGGGAAGAAAATAGCGAAGAAAACATGGAGAAGTTAACTAAGCTGATAGAAGAGATGAATAAAGATATGAAGGAGATAAAGAAAGACATAAAAACCGCGAGAACCGAAATCAAAGGAAATAACGAGGAATTAAAGAAACTCGGCGAAGAGGTTAGAGTTGTGAAGGAGGAAATGCTAAAAAAAGAGGTAGAGTGGGAAAAAGAAAAATGCCTGCTACACCAGAAAATAGAAGGACTGGAAAAAAGACTTGAGATACAAGATCGACAAGGAAGAAAAAACAATATAGTTATCAAGGGATTGCAGTTAGAAGAAGGAAATATAAGGGAACAGATGGCAAAAGCTATAAAAGAAGAACTAAAGGTAGAGGTCGTAGTAGAGAGCGCTTATAAAACGGGAAGACGAGAAGGACCAAGCATGGTAGTCGTGAAACTACAGAACTTTGACCAGAAGTTGGAAGTGCTGAAAAACAAATACCGACTGGCAAATAAACAAATCTACATTGATAACGATCTGACAGTAGAAGAGCAGAAAATACAAGCAGAAGTGCGGAAAATAGCTAGAGAACAGAAAGAAAAGGGAAAAACCGTAAAAGTTGGATACCAAAAATTAGAAGTCAATGGAGTAAAGTACGAGTGGAACGCAAAAGAAGGGCGTCTAGGAAAACCCAAAAACCCCTCCGCAAAAAACGATTGAAGAAAAGCCAGGGCAGCACGACGACGACTACGGCGACGGAAATGGCAATGATTCAGGAAGAAAAAATAAAACAAGATAAAAAATGGAGAGTGGGTTCATGGAATGTACGTGGTTTGAATTATGAAGGAGCGCTACATCAGTTAGCACAGCAAATGACAAAATATAAGATAGAGATATTAGCAATCCAGGAAACAAATTTAAAAGGCGACAGTATTGTTGATTTAGATGACTACATTTTATTTAACGGTGGAGGACGAATAAATAGATTTGGTACCGGTTTCCTAATTAGAAAGTCGTGGATAAGCAGCCTGGTGGATTTCAGAAAGATAAGTGAACGAATAACCTACCTCAGGGTGAGATGTCCGGACAGGAAAATAAGTTTTGTAAATGCACACGCTCCAACGGAAGATGCGGAGGAAGAAGTTAAGGAACAATTTTATAGTGATTTGGAAGAAACCTACGAATCGATACCGAACTACGACATCAAGTTTTTACTAGGTGATTTCAATGCTAAGGTCGGTAAGGAAAATAGAAACAAACCGGTGGCAGGCAAATACAGCAGGCACACAAGTACAAGCAAAAACGGAAAGAAACTAATAAGTTTCGCTATGGGAAAAAGGTTGAAAATAAAAGCAACTTTTTTGATACACAAAGAGATATACAAAGAGACATGGTGTAGCCCGGATGGAAGGACGAACAACCAAATTGACCACATCTTGATAGAGGATAAGCACAATGCTATAGTACAAGATGTAAAGAGCTACAGAGGAGCCGAAATAAATTCCGATCATTACTTGGTGTGTGCCAAAATAAATTACAAAATTTCCTGGGAAAATGTCAGCAAGAAAAACACCGCAACAGCTGGAACGCAACATTACTACATGAAGACAGAAAGAGAAAACTATACGAAAATGAAATAGAAAAAAATTTAGAAAAGGAAAGCAGTAAGGAGGGAGTCGATAAGGAGTGGAGCGAAATAATAGAAATAATACACAGTGCAGCAAAGAAATATTTACAAGGAGAGAAAGCAAAAAGTAATAGTTGGTTTGATAAAGAATGCGAAGAAGTGACAGAACGAGTAAGCCAAGCAAAAGCGAAAATGCTGAGAGAGAAAACGAAAGAAAGCGAACTCCAGTTTAAAGAATCAAGAAAAGAGGCAAAAAGTCTATACAGAAATAAGAAAAGACAAAAACAAGAAGACACAATACAAGATCTGGAAGAGAGTTACAGGAGGCAAGATGTAAGAAATTTCTACAAAAAAGTAGGGAACACCAGAAAAGAATATCGACCAAAAATAAATATATGCCGCAGCAAAAATGGAGACCTGATAGGAGGAAGAGAAGCGGCCTTAAGCAGGTGGAAAGAATATTACCAGGAAATAATGGAAGAAGGCACAGAAGAACCTACGCAGAAAAAAACTGAGAAAAGCCAAGAAAAAGACAATCTGGACCCGCCCACAGAAGAAGAAGTTAGGACGGTATTGCAAAAGATGAGGAATAACAAGAGTCCGGGAAACGATAATATCCAAACTGAACTAATAAAATACGGCGGAGATCAACTAATAAAAAAAGTACATAAAGTGATATGCAATAGCTGGGAGAGAAAGCGAATGCCGAAAGAATGGAAGGAAGCGGTAATTAACCCTATTTATAAGAAAGGAGACCGACTCGTTTGTGCCAATTACAGACCAATATCTCTCCTAAACGTAGGGTACAAAATGTTGGCCACATTAATAAATAATAGGTTAAGAAGAATTGCAGAAACAAAAATAGGAGAGTACCAGTGTGGCTTTAGGGAAAACAGATCGATAACCGACCAACTTTTTACACTACGGCAGATACAAGAAAAAACAAAGAAAAAAGGAATAACGCTGCACATGCTGTTCATAGATTTTCGCCAGGCATACGATAGCCTAAACAGAAAGAAGTTATTCCAGACAATGACAGAACTAAACCTTCCAAAACAGCTAACCACACTAGTGGAAATGACCCTGGCAGAGACATGGAGCCAAGTCAAGCTAGACGGGACAGTTTCAGAAAGTTTTAAGATAACGAAAGGCTTACGACAAGGGGACCCTCTATCTACAACATTATTCAATATAGCCCTAGAGGGTATAATGAGAAATAGTAAGGTTGCAGGCGACAAAAGTATACTAAGGAGCTCCTATCAAGTAATGGCTTATGCTGACGATCTGACCATTATCTCGAGAACAAAAGAAGAACTAAAAACCATCGTGAAGAAAATAGAAAAAGAAGCAAGACAGTATGGCCTAGAAATAAACGAAGAAAAAACGAAATATCTACTGACGGCATCAAAGAAGAGCAGAGATGGAAACGGTTTGAAAATAAAAAGTGATCTGGACGACAAAAAGTACAGTTTCAAACAAGTTAATAATTTTGTGTATCTCGGTACAGAAATAACCGACTCAAACGATCAGTACAGTGAAATCGAGAGAAGAATGCTTATAGGAAAAAGAAGTGCCGCGTCTTTAAAATCACTAATAAAGAACAAAAACGTCTCGAGAAGGGTAAAGCTAAGAGTGTACAAAACCATTATAAGACCGACTGTAGTGTATGGAAGTGAAGTGTGGGTGCTAAATAAAGTGTATATGAGTAAGCTGATGATCTGGGAAAGAAATATACTAAGGCAAATATTTGGGGGGATTAGAGAAGGGGACACATGGAGAAGGCGCACAAACGAAGAAATCTACAGCCTGTTTAAGGAAACTACGATAGTAAACGTAATAAAGCAACGGAGACTCAGATGGTTGGGCCACCTGGGAAGAATGGCAAATGAAAGGATTCCAAAAATGGTTTTCAAGGAAACTCCGGAAGGCACAAACAGAAGGGGAAGACCTCAAAATGAATGGTTTAAAGATGTGAAAGAAGACTTAAAAGAATTAAAAGTAGAAAACTGGGAAAACCAAGTAATGAGAAGAAAGGAATGGAGGAAGATAACAGAAAAAGCCAAGGGCCTTAAAGGCCTCTCGATCTGATTTATATATATATATATATATATATAATATTATGGTTGTTTGTTCTTCCATAATAATTATGTATTTTACAATAATCAATAAAATGTGCTGAATATTTTAAACAGCATATAAATGCAAGGTGATTTATTCAAACATTTACTTATTTTTAAATCAAAACGGCTCTGAAATTAAAGTTACTTTTTCTGAAATTGAGGTTAAAAAGATATAGTGAGATCATTGTTTAACAAACACAGAACAGTCTGTATCAATGGCATTTTATACAAATACAAAAGAAAGTGTCTCAACCACAATAAGATCAAATCAATTGCAAATTTTCTACAAGAATATAGCAAACACAACGATTCACTCAAAAACTGTTTCATGTTGCATTATTTAAAATCTGTGAAGATTAATAAATTTCAAAGAGAGAAGGTGATACGATGCAATCAATCAAGAACTCTTAGATAGTGAATTGAACCCTCGTCTTTAAGCGATCCTTTTAATTAAGCAAATACATTTCAACTTACCGGCAGATTAAGTTTCTTGGCATCGACAGGTTGATGGAAAGGCCATGCGAACTGGTGCTTCCACACAGCCTTGAGTACAGTCTTCTGCAAGAACTGCAGTTGATTAGTAACCCGGCCAGGTCTGGTAGTAGGCGGTTGCACCGGAGGCTGAACCACTCCATTTACAGGCTCTACCGGCACATCAACCCTTGGAGGAGGTTCCTATGTGCAAGAAAATGGTAAATTTCCTAGCACTCTACTCGATTGTTTTTCAACAAACTTACAGTGTTGTTTTGCGTTGGCGCGTCAACTTGCTGCATTTTGGCAGACACTTTCACGCCTGCAACACAAGCACATTACGTATTGTATTAAACACTAACAGATCAGCAGCTACAATTAATGTATATTAAGGTAATAAAGTTAAATAATTAATGATTAAATTACAAGCTTCAGTAGTGCATAAACAATAAACATCTATAGAATTCACAAACCAAACTAACCGAATCAGTAAAAACGTAAAACAACAGATGTCCTTAGCCTGTTAGTCAGCTGGTTCTTGTATAAAATTGCTGCATCGTACATCCCATGCTCTGTAAGAGCATACTAATATAGGTTACACATTTCCAGGTGCATCTACAACAAAACAACCCTCTTAAAACAAGTCCATTCACCATTTTGTTATTAAAAGTATAATTTTCGGTCTCGTTTAAACTGACTACTCTTTAATCAACACCACCACCATGAAATTGTAAGTCCTCCTTTACAAACAAACAGTTTGAAGTTGCAGCTCATTTGAATCTGTTATAGAATTTTATAAAAGAGAAGAATGCACATCCTGCAATTTTATAGTCTTTAGATAATGAAGTAGCTAAACAAGTTAAAGAACAATCATTATTGCACGAATGCACAATGACTCACTTAGATAAAACCTACTTCTTACTACAGACTAAATACATCACAGTGTAGGCTAAACAAACTAGGAAAGTTATAGTGAACTTCATATACTTTCAGATAAGATATTAATAGATAGGATATAAAACATTCCTTATATAATACAGGGACCGGCAGAAAAACCGGACGGTTTTGAAATGGTTGCAAAAATTACAAAATTACAACAACATACATATATATTACGAAAAATGAGAGAAAAATAATTGCCATTTACTACAATATATCTTTAATTGCAAAAATTACAAAATTACAACAACATTATTTACTTTATTTGAAAATTATGTCTGATAAGTGACGACCACCATTTCTGACACAGTGCTGCAGTAGTGTTCGCAAAAATTTCTCATCGCCAGCGCCACCCAGCGCATTATTGCATTTCGGCTGGGTATAGCACCATGACGACCGATATTGGACTCTCTTTGGAACAATCGCTGAGTATTGACTACAGAATCACCAGTTTTAAAGTAGGTTTCTACTGCGAAAGCACGATGGCTAGGGTTGGCTGCTGCATTTTAGCTGTCACTAAATTAAATGGCGTAGATTGAAGCAACCAATTGTCTTTTTCTACGCCGCCAACCTCAAATAGGAAAAACGTAAAAACCATTTCAAAACCGTCCGGTTTTTCTGCCGGTCCCTGTATATTGTTTATATGCATTACATCAAATTTAATTTACTGTCACTTTGAAACAGAAAATCCCCCCATACTCCCCCATACTCCCATCAATTTCAAATTTAAAACTAAAATATACTTCACAAACTTTTAAAGACATATAAATACTGATTTTGTAACAAATACCTCAAAAATCCTGAATCCCAGTCCGCTGAAGAATATACCAAAAAAAATCGCACAAAACTTTCAAACTTTATCCACCACAAAAACACACTGAGTCTTGAGAAAATTTTGCTACAGAACTGTGCGGAAATACTTGGTTATTATAATGTGGTACCAGGTGGTGCTTATCGTTAATACAATATTTCTTATTATTATTTCCTAAAGCACCATCTCTGTGGCATACGTACAATGTTATAACTACGCAACTTTTGTTTTTAAAAACTTTGGAAATAAATATGTTACTTTCGAATTAAGTTTGAAAAGAATGTAGGTAAGTTGCGGTAAAATTTCCAACAAAAATGTTTTTTTTATTATACCTGCATCAGAATCGCCGTTTAAAGCACGCCTGAGCGTGCGAATACAGGCGATTAAAGCTCGCCGAGCTTTAAAGGTTGTCAAGGAAACGACTGAATGCAACAACGGACATGGACGCGACAAAAACGTAAATAATTCTCGTAACTATAGTAGCAATATTATTATGCCCTCTCGATTTATCACCACAAAAATTATTTCTAAGTTTTTAGTGCGTAATTTATTTCCAGTATTGGAGGTATAATAAAAAATAGCGTAAAGCATTCGTGGATAACTGGTCTTTAAAACACTTGCTATATTCGCGCGTGTTTTAAAGACCTTGTTATCCACTCATACTTTAATATACTATTATGCAACTGTGAAAAGAGAATGTTTATCTCTAAAATTTGCCTTTTTTGTACAGCACTTTTTTTACGTTGACATTGACAACACCATAAAAACCCTTTTGTGGCCGGCATTATTGATAATGGTTAGAATTTAAAAATGAATTTTGGATGATTATCTATGCACCTCTCTTTCGCAAAAAGTTTGGTTTCCTGGTATGCCAGTCATTTCACATCCTGGGTATACAAAAAAATATTTAATTGAGAGAAGTTAACATTAACAAAAATCGTGTCTGCTGTTTTAATATACAAAAAGCTATTCCTTAAATTCTTATACTTTTTATACCGTTTTTAAATATGGCAATTTTTCAAATAAAATGAATGTGAAACCAATGAAAAATTGTATATACTTTCTACTACAATGCAATTTTAGAACATTATCCCTAATTTGGTTAAATTACTCTATAAACGCACAACTGTACTCAAATAAATAAGATCTTTTCTATAGATGTAACATACCAACAATTATTTATGCATTTAGACACTTCTCTCAAAATTTGCATACACATCATAATTGCGATTGTCGCTACATCTGTAGGCTTGTTCTAGTTCTATAAAAATATTAAAATTCTCTAAAATAATTATTAACTTAAAAAATCAATTTGACTATGTACTACTAAATCCCGTGCACACTAGTCGATGTCAGACGTTCACAAATCCAGAGTAATAATATTGTAGTACTACAGAAAACCGGTAGCACCTTTAAAAAAAATAGCATTTATAGCAAGTTAAAGATTATGAATTAATAAATTACTTTCCTTAGTTTTAGCACATTTGTATTTCCTGTTATATTCTATTTTCTAACTCAAATTCCTAATTAATTAACTGTATTTGAATTACAGGTATCCTTCGATTTGGGTAAATGCGCCATACCTGCTTTATATGGCCAAAAATTCTATTACTGCGATCTTGAAAACGACTGCAAGCAGCTACCTGCCACACTCGGCAATACAAATACAAAAACTGTTCACCCTTGATAAGTCTAAAAAAAAATTCAATTCTATTGACATTTATACAGATGTTTCTTCTCTAAGAATTCATATACAGTTAGCAGTTACTTCATGAGCATATTTCAATTCTGAGACCCCTAACACTTGATAAATCATAATATATTCTATTGATTTTTGATGGCTTTGACCACAATCCCAATTATGAAGATTAACTTAAAAAACGATATTTTTTATGCCCCAACAAGACATACACTGAGATTCAGAAACCTATTTACTTCCTAAAAAATAATTAACTACATATATTACTATTTTTTGCCGGTTTTCGCCATAACAAAAGACAATTAATAATTTTATTGGCATAATTACAATAGCTACACAACAAAGTTAAATTATAACAAATACTGAAAATGATTGATATTGTCAGTACAATCGTGAATTTCCACATCACCACGTACAGACGCAGAATTAAAAATCCGGGCGAGTCTTATAGAGGATTTTTGCAATTTTTGGGTAATGTAAATTAAGCTTTGCGTTTCTAGGTTAGCAACTGACAGTTAAACAATGCAAACTGAAATCAACAAGCTATTTAATTTTGACTTGGACTAATTTCACCAGGTAATGTGATACGTAAGGTAAAGTAAGCTATACACTGAATTATTTTTAAGTGCCCGGATTTTTAATTCCGGGACTGTACATTGGCTGCTACTATAATGTGGTCCAAGACCTTAATAAATATTTACGTTGTGTGTTGTATTTCAAAATGTAGCGCAAATTTAATGCAGGTGCATCATTTTTCGAAGCATAAATGTGTGTTTTGCATCGACGATCCGCCTGTTCATTAATTTGCAGTGCGGCACTTTGTGAATCCTCTTATTATTACTAAGTTTTATATTTGCAAAATTTGTGGAAATAAAGAGTAACTTGGCACTCATTCAAGAGTACCAGAAGCACACATTGTTGTGGAATCCAAAACATCAATGGCATTTTGTATCTATTCTCTTGATTTTTAACTCAATCATATTAATGAGGATTTTAAAATTCACTGATGACAGACGAAGAAAGTTGCGGAATTGTCCTGTGCTTTCATCAATTGCTAATGTCGTTAACAAGCCGCTACTGCCATCCTGATTTTTATATTGATAAAGTTGCGTCATCCAGTACCGTCTTTCTTATTATAGTTAATTTTTTATTTTTTTGAATTAAATGGTGCATAATAATAATATTTCTTTATACTAATAATGAGTAATAAGGCATGGTTAATTAATAATTTCCTTCTAGAAGTTAGAAAGTTCATTCCTAAAAATATGTCTACATCAGCACAATGTTGCGCCGCAAATCTCTTTGAAGTTCAAGTAAAAACTGACTGGGCGATGGATAGCGTGCGTCGTTCGTCACGAAAATATTTGTGTGCGTTTCTGTTCGGCGAACCGTCCACATCTACGTTAATTTCAACGCACACATTTACGTCAAATACAACGCACAACGTAAATATTTATTAATGTGGACGCGGCTTAATACAATTTTGGCCAGGTTAGTGTTCCAATATTCAAATATACAAGGGACGAATCTTTTACTTGTAACAAACCTTAGTAGCAACATGTTTGATGGGTATAAATATCAAGAATAACATTTTCAAATCGCAATACATTTCGAATCATACAATATAAAAATTATCTAAATACTTGATACTTACAGTCAGTATGCTACACCTACAGGCAGCTCAACCGTTTGTAACGCGAGATTTTTAATAAAGTGCAAAAAATGATGCTAGAAGCTACTGATGGTAACGAAACCTATAAGAGATTAAGATTATTGGCTACTAACTTAAAACTCAACTTATCACGTTACATTTGCCTGAAGATTTGTTTACGGTAATGTGTTGCAAATCACAAAACAGCGAACTTGTTTCAGAACCATTCTTAACTCACCACTGTTCTTTGAATTTTGCCGACTATCCAAACTGATGCTACAATGATTATGTCCCTACATTTACTATGCTCAAACAACGCCACAATTATATACTTACACCAAAATCTTCACTATATCAGACCTACACATGAGCTATTAATTAGATTTCATCGATAATCTTTGCAATCAACTTTTATGTAAGATTCATATGCACCATCCTACTATAACAGTATGCATGCTAGAACTGAATTCCACTAGAGTAGTTACAGTCTTAAATCTCGGTTCCCATAACCTCAAGCGCCACTATCAGTACTGCAATAAATTTAGGTTAGTTTCTGAAAAAGTTTACCATTAAAACTGTAATATAGAAAATACATGCAAAACGATACTAACATATTCAGTCCAATTCACACAGCTGCGTTATTAAAATGTTCGCTACTTGCAACACTTACATAATCGTTTAAATCGCTTCTGAATCTCAGATGTACATCGACTAGCAAGGTGTTTACAGAACCACACCCCCTTTGCTGATATTAACTAACTACAATGGGCAAGCTACTAAGGAAGAACTCAATAAACCCCAGGCCCCAAACAAAAATAACACAAGAGTAATGTATTCTAAGAAGCTTTATTAGAAAGGAAAGAGTGAGCATACAACTTACAAAACTCTGCTTGAAACAGCGAAATACATTAGACAGAGTAAAATAAGTAAGGCAACGTTTTCGCGGGGAGACCTTGGATGGCCCGCGCTCTGGGCAAGCTTAAGCTTAGCTTGTTAGACAACGGTCACGATACACGTTCGGTGGAATAGTTTTGACGTTTGAACGCGGGAAAACTACTAAATAACCTAAATCAGACAAAAAATACGAGCATAAATACACCAAAAAATCGCATTTTTCCGCTAAAGCGTGCGAATATCAGAGAAATTTGTTCCGGGAGCAGTGGAACAACATGGCGGGTTAACACTCTATGCTTTGGGGCAAAAGCCGAGTTACATTTTTGCTCCTCTACAATTTCAGACGGCTTCCCCGAGCGAACTAATAATGCAATTTAATAAATAAGACGTTCATAATGCTCGCAAAATTTTACCTGTGTTTTTAGCCGCCTTAATAGCGTTAGAATCATACAAAATACGGAGTAACACAACACACTTAGCACTTACCACAAACCCGCTTGCCAAGCTTCGCACATCACGGACGTGATGGCTGCCGTGCGGTCGGTCGACTGGTGCCTCTATATTCTAAATTCGACATTGCGGCCCGTTCGGCACCGACAAATTTGGAAATAACACGAAAATTGCAAATTTCGGGACGCCGATTGCTTTGGGATTATAGTTTAACGCATTTGGGACCCGGCGTGGATTTGATTATTGCGGATTTTTCCCGAAATATATGCGAGGTCATACAAATGGCTGCTGTGGGTTTTGTATTGTCAATATTCCTCGTGAGCACGTCGAACTGTTGAAGTTATTCCGCTGTGTGCAAACTTATCTGCGGCATTTTACACTTTACGTTACCCTGTTTCAAACGTACAAAACCATTTACCAGACGTGACACTGACAACAACGCAGGTGAAATTCGAAGGGCTGAAGTACCTGCTAACTTGCTTTTGTTTCAGACAAAAATTTTCGAAGGAAAATATGTTTTGCCCCCTACGAAATAACCGTCCATTTTCGACTACGGTGTCCATCCAAATTTTCGGAAGCATAATAATATATCGTAATTATTGCAACATTTTATGAAATGTTATTTGCAATCATCCAATCATCCGAAAACCTACTGGTGGGGGAAAAAGTGGGGCCTCCCTTCCAATTCTAATGACGACATTTCTAAGAATTGAACATACGAATAACTCCGAAAGCACCCGAAGGCAATTGACATTTCACTTTGAAAAAAGAAGCGCCAACATGACAAAACTTATAAACTTTGCTAATCCAATTATTGAATGGTAGATAATTAAAAAATAGGATATAAGTTTAAAAATGAGATTTTATTTTTTAAATGAAGAAGATCGAACATTAGCGAGTGGAGCAACCCCATGAACAAAATTAAATCACTTAGCACGTATATTATATAATCCAACTGTTTTTGCAGGACTGCAAATTAGGAAAAAAAATAGATAAATTAACATTTCGCATAATTTGTCATTTTTGACAGTTTATATTAAATTTGACTTTTTTAATAAAATCATGTATGTTGTGGAGGGAGAAGTATTGCAGTTGGAATGAGAAATTCCTTTAACTACAATAATTCAAAATAAAGTATACTAAAATTACATGATTTATGTGACAGTTACCTGAAAACTTTATAAATATGTTTATACAGAGTGATTCACGAATAGTGTCTGATTTAGCGTCTTTATTCGTGCAACACAAATTACTCGCTAATAGAATACTTCGCTGTTTTTCAATTTGAATAAAATTTTGTAATCATGATTTCAGAAATATAAAACAAATCAAATGTGTCAAAATAATTATGTTTTCGTAACAAAAATAATCCTTAATTATTGAAACATGGAACGCAACATGAAAAATTACCGGAGAAGGTGTTCAAAATGTCCCCTACGACTTCTTTCACATGCCTCCAAACGATTCATGAACGACCTTTTTACACGTCCCAGCATATCAGGTGTTATTTCATTACATGCTTGTCTAATGCGATTCTTAAATACATCCAAACTTGCAAAGGGTGTTTCGTAAACTTTCTGCTTGACAGAACCCCACAGAAATAAATTTAGGGGGGTAAGGTCGGGACTACAGGTTGCCCAGGCATTTTCTGCACCTCTACCAATCCACTTATTTTGATACGTTCGCTGAAGATAGCAATGGAAATGCGGTGGCGCACCATCTAGCTGAAACCACATTTGACGTCTCATTTCAATTTTCACATCTTACAACAACTGAGGTAAAATATTGCGAAGAAACTTTAGGTAAAGTTCCGCGAAAAAAGTAAGGTCCGATAATTCTATTTCCGATTATTCTGCACCACACATTAATTGAAATTACGTTTTGAAAGTGTCCTACATAAATCCAGTGAGCATATTCGTAGGCATAATAATGACAATTATGCGTATTGACGCATTATTACGGAATTTAACTTCATCAGTAAATAAAACCAAATTAAAAAAATCGGCATTCACCCTTAGTTGGTTCCTAAAAAAAGCACATAACTAAAGTCGTTTTGGGTATTCAGCTTCTTTTAAATGTTGAACCATAGTTAAATGGTATGGATGGAAGTTGTTAGCACGCAGAATTCTCGAGACAGAGCTTTGACTGATTTCTAGGTAAATTTCTGGCAATGGTCCTTAGACTCACATGAGGATTCTCCGTATAACAGCCACTTCATGTTCCGGATCAGTTGGAACTCTTGCCCTTGGTCTTTTAATTGGAGGGCAACTTTCGTGCAATTTTGCTTCTAATCTTGAAAAAAATTTCCCTTGCAGCTCTTCGATTGGGATATCTCCTATACACAGCAGCTGCCATTGCTGCGTGCTTTCGGTATTCACCATAAACTAAGAGCATGTCAACCCGTTCATTGTTAGAAAACATTTTAAAATAGTAATTTATTATACAAGACGATAAAGTTAAATTTTATCCACGAGTGAATCGTTTAACGTCGAGACGAAGTCGAGACGTTAATGATTCAAGAGTGGATAGAAATAACTTTATCGTCGTGTATAATACAATATTTTTTTCTATAGCAAGAAATTTCACAATTTCAAAAGAAAATAATGACATTTCAAAATGTCAGTAGCTAGATTGGGTTGCTACGATAATACGAAGCTGTCATATTTAATTTAAACAAAAGTTAGAAAATTAAATTACTTTATCTATCCTTGATGTTAAAGTGCTACTTTATCTACCCTTGCTGTTAAAGTAAAACTTGACCTTTTGTTTTGAGTTGATAAAAGCACACTTTAACATGTGCTATAGAAAATAGTAATTTATTATACAAGACGATAAAGTTAAATTTTATCCACGAGTGAATCGTTTAACGTCGAGACGAAGTCGAGACGTTAATGATTCAAGAGTGGATAGAAATAACTTTATCGTCGTGTATAATACAATATTTTTTTCTATAGGAAGAACTTTAACAATTTCAAAAGAAAATAAGGACAGTCAATTACATTTCAAAATGTCAGTAGCTAGATTGGGTTACTACGATAATACGAAGCTGTCATATTTAATTTAAACAAAAGTTAGAAAAATAAATTACTTTATCTATCCTTGATGTTAAAGTGCTACTTTATCTACCCTTGCTGTTAAAGTAAAACTTGACCTTTTGTTTTGAGTTGATAAAAGCACACTTTAACATGTGCTATAGGAAAAAAATAATTAATTTGACGTTTCCCAAAATTAGATAACTTTGATTGCAAAAAATAAATTGAAATAAAAAACTGGAAAGCATCCAGTGACAATAGTAATTTATTATACAAGACGATAAAGTTAAATTTTATCCACGAGTGGATAGTAATAACTTTATTGTCGTGTATAATACAAAAAGTTTTTCTATAGCAAGAACTTTAACAATTTCAAAAGAAAATAAGGAAAGTCAATCGCATTTTAAAATCTCAGTAGCTAAATTGGGTTGCTAGGATAATATGAAGCTGTAATATTTGGTTTAAATAAAAGTTAGAAAATGAAATTACTTTATCTACCCTTGATGTTGTAGTGCTACTTTATCTACCCTTGCTGTTAAAGTAACACTTGTCCTTTTGTTTTTAGTTGATAAAAGCACACTTTAACATGTGCTATAGAAAAAAGTAATTTGTGTTGCAGAAAAAACGGCGCTAAATCAGACACTATTCGTGAATCACCCTGTATGTTAATAGTAATTTATGATACAAGTACGTAAAGGTAGTCTTTAGTCACTTGCGGGGCTTAAAACGCTTACTTACTCTCATTGTAACTGCCCCACTCCTGACTAAAGATGCTTTATGAACGTGTATCATACAATATTTTATCTACAATAGAATCTAGAAAACATGATAAATGTAAAAAAATATTTTAAGTGTAAATTAGGATTACTAGCAACCGATCGTAATTTTGTGTGGTTAAAAATTGTTACTACGACCACTACTGTAAATAATAAAAATTGTACAACTTACAAGTTGTGTAAGTGTGTTAGTGACTTATTATGTTGGTAGTAACAATGCTTTTTCGCTTTGTTTACTATAATTACGTATATTTTATAGTTGTTTGTACGAAGCGGTGGTGTGACCGTAATGATTTGACAGTCAGTAAAACATTTTGTTTTCATTTAACGAAATGAGTGTGGTCGTAGAAAAAGTATAGTATACAACTCGAGTTGTAAAGCGATTACGCACTCCTGGAGTTACTGCACTCACCGCTATGCAGTTCGTGCGCAATATGCTATTTACAACTCTTGCTACGTAATATACTATTAAAACACGCTACTGACGATGTGACTAATGAAATTATTTTAAACACATTGCTACTGACGACATGAACTAATGAAAACATGTTATTAAACAGCGTTTTATAAAATTAAAACTGCCAACTAAAAATAAATTTGCACATTTGCCCTAAAGACTGGTATAAGAATTATACAGGGTGTTAGGGAAATCAATACCATAAATTGTAGGGATGAAAGAATGACAAAAATGTAGTTGAAAAGTCCCGAGACATTTTTTGATTAGATGCAGAGATTCTTCGGAAATGGCTGTTAATGATTATCCTCTGTTACTAAGCAATTATGCACAGTATGACTTAAACGCTTAACGAATCAAATAAACATTAACAAAATAAATAAACGAAAACGAAATTATTACATTAAAACTGAAAAATATTTACAGTAAATGCTCAAAGTGTGAGCCATTTGCTCTAATGCAAACTTCGACCCTCGTACTCTTTCAAATACTCCCAGCTTGTGCTGCTTGTGACAACAGCACACTAAATTCCAAAAACGGATTGTATGAATATGCATTTCAGCAGTACAAAAAATGTATGGTAACATTTTTTAACATCGAATTGTGAAAAATCTGTACATCTAATCCAAAAATTTCTAAGGAATTTTTGATTCCATTCTTACAGTTCTTTTATCCCTACAATTTACGATATTGACTTCCCCAACACCCTGTATCTATGAAGGTTCTGAATACTCAAGAAAAATCCTTTACAGTTGAGTCCTATTTCCATTCATATGGAGTTGGATGAAACGGTGGGCCTAGTTTACAGTTTGTTTCTACCAGGTTTAAAGACACTTACGGCTCGGAACTTTGTATAATGATACCATCACTTACTAAACAATGGAACTAACACTCTAAGCTCAACGCTGCAAGACAAAACTGCAACTAAGCTTCCGCTGGTGATTGACGATAGCAGGTGGTTTAACACCTATCCACCACATATCTGAACTCGCATAAAAATGTACAGTCGTGTGCAAATAAATCTGGGACAGTGTTTTATTCACATGCAGATTCAGTTAAGAATTTGAAGAATATTTCCATGGATTTCCTCTTATCAGAGAGAGTTACGGGTTTCAGTACCTGTTAAAGTTTAATGTAACTCTTTCTGATAGCAGGAAATCCATGGAGATATTCTTCAATTCTTAACTGAATCTGCATGTGAAAAAAACACTGTCCCAGATTTATTTGCACACGACTGTACTTATTGGTTAGTGTAATGTACTTGTGTAATCAAAAATGTGTTCGAGTTCCCCTCTTGAAAGTTTGCAAATGGGCAAAACATCTTACAATTATCCTTTTCTCTTAAAAAAACTGGTTTTGCACTAAGTGGCCTCTGGATTGTTAGATTTTTTGCCTATTTTAAACAATTCAGGGAGGGGGGAGATGATAAAATGGGCACTCTGTATATGTAAGAATTTATCATACAGGGTCCGGCAATGAGGCAATGATGGGGGGGGAGGGGGGTGGAAGATATTTGTAAGACTATGAGTTACCTATACAGGTTGTCCGAAATCCGTTTTGAACATAGGAAATTAATGAGTGCGACAAGGAAAACATAAACAAAATGAGTAGCAGAACAAAGACAGAACGTAATCATGGCTAGCTAAATTTTTAAACTAAAATTAAGTCAATGAAACAAACAAACACTTCTGTCAAATATTTTAGCTGTTGTTAAGAGTATAAAGTGAGGTTTAAATATAATATTGTTTACTATTCACATAATTATTTTAATTATTTAAACCTCACTTTATACTCTTAACAACAGCTAAAATATTTGACAGAAGTGTTTGTTTGTTTCATTGACTTAATTTTAGTTGAAAAATTTAGCTAGCCATGATTACGTACTATCTTTGTCCTACTACTCATTTTGTTTATGTCTTCCTTGTCGCACTCATTAATTTCCTATGTTCAAAACGGATTTCGGACAATCTGTATACATATTGTTGTAGGTACGAATGTGGTGCACATTACTAAAATAAGTAGTTTTGATTATCAGGTGGCTCAAGAAAGTGTGGCAAATCAAACTTTACTTTTTTTTTTATGGAATGCCCTATATTTAGTAGCTTAATAATAATAATATATTATTTGCATATGATTTCTAAATACAAATTGGAAACAATATTCAAATAATTACCAGTTAGTTTATCTAGGAGAAGGACAAATCGAATTTAAACCGACTGATAGTAGAATGATGCCTTAAAAAATAATTTGTATAATAAAATGGAAAAAAATATTTAATGGTTCAATAAATGTATATACTCTAACAGGACTAGATAATTATCCGACATAATAATTGGCTTTGCTTGATGCCACTTTGAGAGCAAACCCGTTGGCCGAATTGGCTGATTTTGGTGTCAATCGACTCAGGGCGACGCAAGTAAGCCAGTAGTAGGGTTTTAAAATTTTTATAAGTTACTTTTTTTTAATGTGGATTTTCTAACCTCAAAATTAACTCAACACACAAAATGGATCACTCTTGTACAAATTATTATTTCTCGCCCAATTTGGGTGCAGAACGCTAGTTATAAATATTTAAATAACGTCACAAATGCAAATGAAATAAAAATTCAATTTTATTTTCCAATACAAAATCCTATTTCCATGAAATTTTCTATTTAACCTTCAAGTACTAACGTGTCTGTTGTGGTGCATTAGTACTAACATGACGTCTCAGAGACGGGCATATAGTTATTTATGAATTTATTACTTTTTTTTAAACATAAAGTACTATGCAATGATTTATCAAGCATATTTTAATCACATAAAAAATATAAATTCATAAAAATATTAACATTTGCAGTGTCAAATAGGAAACCATGTTTAAATTTGCAGGTGTTAACTTAATTACAGAAAAAGGCAATTTTCTATAATTTTTTTTTCCGCCAATCGTACTAGAACCGACACATTATTGACACAATTTTGTTGAGCAAAGTCAAACATTCCATTACATCAGCCGTTGCTAGGTAATTTACAATAAAACTGTACAGGAATAATTCAAACGTTCCATTACATCAGTCGTTGCTAGGTAATTTACAATAAAACTGTACAGGAATAATATTCCCGGCCTAGGCAAGAAATATTCGAGTACTATTTCCTAAATTTTTTAATTACTAGTATCGATCGGCGGAAAAATAGTATGTGTATCTTGGACAAAAAGCAACATTCCCAGACTCCTGTGTTATATTCACAGTCGTCTGGAAATGTTACGCTTTTCGTCCTAGATACACAATGTACTATTTATTATCAACAAACATATTTCAACAGACAATGGTATTCTAACACAACTTAACTAAAAAAAAGTGAGCAAAAAAAATATGTATAAAATTTCACACCACCCTAAAACTATACAGAATTAGTGCAAGATGAACACATTAGGGTCACTAAGTATAGCAGAATTTTGATCAATATTAGGTTCTCCGTTACTGTCTTCACTGTCTAATTCATTATACTACTGGAACACTTGCTGCAACTGTCTGTTGTAGCGTGCAAACTAACGTGACGTCTCTGAGACGGAATTTATTTTTAAATACAAATAACTTCCGCACAAAACATCCCACCGCAGCGAAATTTTAAAAACTGAGTTATTTTTAGGTAGTTTGAAGTTAGATGAAGGATCAACCATAAATCTTAACTGGAGGGGGAAATATAACACGCGCTTCAAACATTTCCGTCTCTAAGACGTAACGTTAGTACTTAAGGGTTAAGGTAAAGGATTTTGGTGTAATCGAGATGATTTTACGTTAATGACTTTAATTTTGATTATTCAAGATGGTTATATGAAAATATATGAAAACAAAAAAAAATATGGTGTTTGGGGACATAATATTGGAAGTTTGTTTATCGAAGGGATTTATAAAAATGAAAACGTATTTACTGTTTCAATTGGATCGTAAATTTAAAAAATGTAATTTAAAAATATAAATTAAAAAAAAAGAAAGCCGGTACCCTATTTGGGAATCGGCTTTTTTTTTTGACGATTTAATGATGTCATTTGCTGCCCCAACCTCGCAGCAAATCGTTCGCATGAACCTTTTTAAAATGTGCGCTCCGTCAACTAATTTAAGTATAAATTCTAGATTGTTCTGTTTTTGCAGAAATCATTTATTAATTTTAATACACCATTAGATGTCACAGAGATTTACATTTTATTATTTTTAAGTGTATTAGCGTTCCTAGGTTGAAAAGGAACGGTTAGAGTACATTAAGTAATGCTAAAAGTGCATTAGGGAACGATGTTGGCCTTCAACGCCTCATTCAGATAAACATACTGCGGTTTTTAAATTATCTCAACAAAACTATTTTTAAACACATTTTATCTATCTTTTTTTTAAATGAATAATTGCCTTAATAAAATAAATTTATAACATAATTTAATGTAAAGAAATTATTGGTATTTTGAATAGAAAAATCATTGGGGGACAAGTTGTCCCCCAATAGAGAATTGTTTATTTTGTTAATTTTTAACCGTATTCTCATTGGGGGGTTTCAGACCATCTAATGAATTTTTAACATGTTTTAGCTTAAATTCATAAAATTTCAATATTTATGACAAATTCGTTCACCCTAGCAAATATATCAAAATTATTTGAGTATTATATTAAAAATAGTTCGAAGGTGTTTCACTCAAACGATAACATCTTTTTGATCTACCCATTGATTATGAGAACTATCAAACCCCATTCATTTAACGTAAACTTTATTTCCTTTCTTTCTCAAAATTTTCTCGACTAGATAATGATTTGGATATTTAGTTTTCATCAATTCATATTCATAAAATCTTCCTTTAACTTCTTCTACGCCCAAGTCTCTTAGCATATAATAATTTGGATCATCTTTAAAAACTTGATCGATTTCAAATAATTCTGTACTCCAATTTATACCGTATGATCGAAAACTTTTATCCTCTAGAGAGCTGTGGAATTGTTTTGTTAAAAATGTATGTTGGCAGTAGTGGTAGTAAAACTCACATTGGGCGCATTCAGACGACACAACCGTTGAGTGAGCGCTGACCAAGCGCTCAGTTGGAACGATGTAGGTTTGCTGAATGGTCTTTTTCAATTTACGTTGAGCTAACTGTCAAAGTTGTTTATTTTAAACTATAAATACAGCTGAATGTTGTGTTTTTGTGTTAAGAGTTACAAAACAACTGTAATACGTGAAATAAATAATGTATTTACATTTTTATTCGAATTTCCAAATAAACCAATTTATTATGAATGATGATAGTATCAATAACGAATTAAAGTGTAATATCTTTATATTTTGTTCAAATGAAAGAGTAAACATTATTTGATGAGATTAGTAAGACAAATTAAAAAGTAAATAGTGTAGTAGGAAAGTAGGTAGGTAATTATGTAGATACTATCTAACAATAATTACCTAATAATCTTTATTTAAAATTTGTTTTGGGCGGTAAACACGTCGATTTTACTGAGCGGTTTTGAAATGCGCTACATAAAATGGCGACCGCTACGACTGAGCCGCTAAGTGAGAGGTTGCATTCAGGGAAGTTTCACTCAACAGTTGTACAACTGTTATGTCGTCTGAATGCGCCCATTGGCATTTTATATCTGTCAGTTTAAGGTTATGTCAGTAGTGCCATTTTAACAAATACAAACATTCTTGTTGAATATAAGGCTGCCAACTATTGAAGGCCTCAATGCGGGACATGGTTATTATAAGCGGAGGGGGGGGGGGGGGGGGGGGAACACAATATATACAGATATATAATAACAGTTATGTATGGTTTTATTTGGCTAATGGCACAACATACATAATATAAAACAGTATATACAGGTATAACATGTAAAAGAAAAACAAAACATCTATGAACGTATGTAAACATAAAATTAAGTCAAATTGGGATACAAATTCCGTTTTAAGTATTACAGCTCCAGGTCTAATTGTTGGAGCCACTGGATCGCTTCTGGTGTGGCTTCAAGGAAGTCGTTACTGGTACCAGGAAATGCTCTTGTTGGACATACGTAGGTGATATGTTGTATTGTTTGGCTGTCCGCACCGCAGTCACATTCAGCGCCCTGGCGTATGCCCCATTTGTGTAGTGCTGCTCCGCATCTGCCATGGCCAGTACGCACCCTATTCAGACGAACCCAGGATTTACGTGGCAGGTTGAACCCACTGGGCAGTTTTTGGGGGTCGAGTAGGGAATGCCATGTTGGGCTGGATTGGTTCTGCCACTCTTCTATCCACTCATTACTACCATTGAAACCCTGATTAATGAGCTGTTGGGCTGTTTTCACCGGGGGTTTTCTGGACCTAAGCCTGCCAAATGTAATTAGGTCTTGGTGAATGGGAAGAGCTGGGTTTCCAGAGATTTTCTTGAATTCCCGGACGATTATTTTCTTCCTACGAATTTTTGGAGGTTCTATGTGGCTTAATACTGGTAGCCACGCAGTGGGTGTAGACTTGATGGATCCTGATATTATCCGCATGGTTTGGTTGAGGACAGTGTCGACTTTTTTGACATGGGGGCTATTCATCCACGATGTATGGTACAACTGAATAAAGAGGCATTTTATTTTATCCATAAGGGGAAAACTTTAGCTTACGAGGCAAAGCCAAATTTAGTTATATAAAATTTTGAAATTGGACAAAAAATTTCAAATAAATATCATGTTACTTGTTTTTGTACTAGTTACCACGGTACCACGTATTTATTTTGTTAGTTGCTATGGATTATGGACTATTTTATTCACTAGTGAATAAAGTAGCATAGTATCCACTTTATTATAGAGATTACAACTTTACAAGTAGGCATTGAAAGAAAATACTGCCTCTTTACTATTATCTTGAATAGTATATCAACTACCATGAATTGTGACACTTTTCAGATCGAGAATGCAGTTTGGGAAAGCGTAGAGCTGAGGTTTCGTAAGCATTCGAGACTAACCACGGGACTAGCGGGATGTATATGACGGTTTGCGGGACGTTTTCAATGCAGTATTTGAATGCGGGACTAGTACTGCTATTGCGGGACCGTCCCGCACAATTCGGGACGGTTGGCAGCCTTAGATGAATACATAAAAATGTTAATAACAAAAATAACCGCAGCTGTTCAAAGTGATTTCCTACATTTTCCATACACAACAACACTTTGTGTTCAGTATTAAACATTCTGTCAAAACTGTATTGGTTATATTATTAAGTACCTTTACTCAGCACTGCCAACATAAATTAATTTTTTTTAAAATCCACAGCCCTGTAGAGCATAAAAGTTTTCGATCATACTGTAGTACTTGATTTTCAAATAATCCTTTTATCTTACTCACTCTTATCATGTTGCCAATTTCAAATTTAGGTTTTTTAAATTTTTTACATTTCGAATTATAGACTGTTTCAAAAATTATTTTATCTACTAGCAACATGATATTGTACATTTTTGTCATAGAAACAAAATATGAAAAGCTACTTATAACTCCCAAGAGACTTGTCAAATTATTTCTCCCTCAAACTCATGGTAACAATGCAATTACAATTAACGTCTTAGCAACCATACAATGAGGCAATCCTTGATGTGACTTACATATTCTAATTTTAAATGTCATTATGACATTTTGAAATTTCATACTATTTTTACGAACATGCTAGTAGATAAAATATTGTATGCACCATGGGAGATATTCATGTTCTTTATCTTCGGTTGACTTACAGACCTCAGGGAAAAAACATATTTATATCTCCCTTAATGCATAAATATCTATTTTCATTCTCTTTGTAAACCTCAATAGGTTTCATTTTTATAGTTGTATGATATGAATTATTGTATTCGTCAACTACCAATTCGATTACTTTTGCTTTTGAAAGTTTAGGATAAATGGGGCCTGCCTTTTCATATTTTGCTTTTATAGTTTTATTTACTCGTTTGACTGTTGCACATTTTATTTTTCTCTCATAAGAATGATAATGATTTATTTTATTTGCTCTACAATATTTTTCAAATTCTCCTTTAAATTCAAAACCTTCATCGGTTTGTAAATTTTTTGGTTTTCTTTTTGAAATTGTTATTATATTGACTAACGCATTTGTACTATCTTTAGATGAGTTATTTTTTAATATTCTAACCCATAAAAATTTTGAGAGTCTGTCTATAAGCATGAAAACAATTAAACCACATATAAACATTACATCTGCTTGATGTAAATCGTCAATTTCATACACCTTAATTTTAGATCTAGGATAATTTTTTCTAGCTGGTTTGTATATTTCTTCGATTATACCTTGTCTTATAGATATCAATTTTTATCGGGTGATTCTCGACCACCCAATGAATTTTATATGAATTTATGGGATTAGAGAGTTTTTTAAGTTCTTATCATGATGTTTACAACGATTCCTCCGAGAGCGATAATGTTGATTATTAATATAATAATTTTTAAATTTGCCTTTATCAGTAAAGTTTCCGTATTCATTTATTAACAAGTGAAAGAGTGCTCGCTAATCTTCTCTTGACTCGTTCTTGATTATTATTTCTAATTATTGGATTTTTGTTTAAGAGATTATTTATTTTTCTTCGTCGTTATTATTTATTTTTTTCAATTCACTTTCTTAAATATAATTTTTTTTATCTTTTAATTCAATTTATTCATCCATTTTATCGATTGTATCAACAGCTACGACGCCCAAATACAATTGATTAGATGCTTTTATTTTATTACTGCTAGATAAATTATTAAACTCGTTACAGTCTTTTTTAATTTTATCTCAAACAACTCCGTTGCAGCATACTGAAAATGCGGCAATACAATGGTATTGTAAACAGTTTTCCTTGCCCTAAATGACAAACAGCCACTGCATCTTCTAAGGATACCAATCTTTTTCGAAATCTTTTTGCAAATATAGTCTATGTGTTCATTGAATTTTAGCCTATTATCCAGAACCACTCCTAAATACTTGATCGTCTGTACTAATTCAATTCTATCATTGTCAATAAATAATTCGAAGTTGATTAAATTAATAGAATTTTGTCTTTTGAAAATCATGGCTTTGGTTTTACTTACATTCAGTTTTAGCTTTTTAATTTTAATCCAGTTATTTATGCTATGCAGGTCTTCGTCTATATTGTTTGATTTTTTATTGTTTAATTAACGTTTTGGCTGTTAGAAATTTTATTTGGTTTCTAAGAGTATATTCACCAATCTTGTTTCGTTTTGCAAAATCTTTTAATGAGATAACCTCTTGTCGATAAAAATTTCAAAGTTAGTGGTCTAGATTTTTTATCGTGCATTTCTTTAACGCTTGGTATACTTGATTCAGGTAGTGTAGAATCCTTTTTAATTATTGTATTAATTCTTTGTTTAAAAGACTGTTTACCCATTTATTTAATATAAAAAAGACTCGTCGAAAATTTAGGCTTGATAAATCATACACATTCAGAGGACAATGACCATTCAACGCTGATAATTAGATTTTTTTTATTTAGAGGATAACTCGGGGTGGGATGACTATTCTACCCAGAAAATTCATTTTTTTTAAAATTTAATTTAGAGGTATTGACTGTTAATTCAGGCTCCTAAAAATTTATTTTTTTAATTTGATTTAGAGGTGCTGTTATTCCATTGAATTATCTATTAATTTAAACTCCACTCTTGTAATATCCATAAGGTAACGTTCTTATTTGATCAACTAAATACCTTTTATTATCGTATGGAGATAGTGCTACTTTATTCACAACTGTATACAGGGTGAGGCACATAAAGTGTTACAGATCAATAGCACTCAAACTATTGATCATATCCAAAAATGTTTCAGACAAAAGTTTCAGTGTTCGAGAAGGCCGTCATACTGGACTACTCTATTTTTTTATCGGTGGAGGCGCTGAAGCTACGTCAAGGTCAACTCCCGATTTTTAAATGGAAGTATGTATTTTTTTTCGATGACATTATTACCGATTTTAAGACAAATTCAGCTACTTGCAACACAAGGTCATTCTAGTTAGCAAAGTATGAAGATAGTCAAAAAATCGATATATATCGGAATAATCACTTTCAAAGGATCCACTAACCTTGGTTTGGTTCTACCTACAGAAGATGCTCGAAGTGATGACCCTCGACTTGTAAGCACTTGTTAATTCGCTGATGAAAAGACCGTCCAACTTCAGCTAACATTTGTGGTGTAATTTCGGTACATGCTCGTCGTATTCTGCCTTTCATGTCGTCAGGCGTGGTAGGTGCTACCGCCATTACGCGATCTTTGACAAAACCCCATAAAAAGTAATCTGCTGATGTTAGATCTGGCGATCGAGGTGGCCAAGCTACAGGACCGTCTCGTCGTATCCACTTTTCGCCAAAAATCTCATTCATCACTTGTCTTAAACACAGAGTATAATGGGGTGGTGCACCGTCGTGTTGACTCGTGTTTGTTGCACTGTTGCGTTTTTCGATTTTTCGACTATTTTCATACTTTGCGTGACTAGAATGACATTGTGTTTCAGGTCGCTGAATTTTTCTTTAAATCAGTAATAATATCATTGAAAAAAAATTACATGGTTCCATTTAAAAAAGTGGAGTTGACCTTGACGTAGTTTCAGCGCCTCCACCAAAAAAAAAATAGGGTGGTCCAGTATGACGGCCTTTTCAAACACTGAAACTTTTGTCTGAAACATTTTTGGATGTGATCAATAGTTTGAGTGCTATTGCTCTGTAACACTTTATGTGCCTCACCCTGTATAATCGTAAACTTTTTGAAATTATATTACAAAGTTGTTTTCGTGTTTCTTTATTAACAATAAACAGTCTTTATACATTTCAAATTTAATTTTTTCAATATTCTGTTTCTTGATTCCTTTACAAACTTTCTTTTCTTTCATTTCAGTTTTAAATGATTTAGTTTCCTTACAATAATTTGTTTCCATTTCATCATATGTAAATGCTTTTACATTTTTGATCTTAAACCAACAAATTCTCTAATTGGTATACTCAAGAGTTCGTCTTTAAATAATCCTGGTACCTTTTTATTTTCTTGAGACATCCAATCTATTTTATAATCTGATGTGTCAAACCATTCAATATTATTTTTTATATCTTGATATGCATCCTCTGTTTTAACATAAACGAGAAATGAATCTGTATCAGTCATTAATAATATAATTTTCTTTCCATACTTTGGTGTCAAATAGTTGTAGAAGAATTTAATCATCATTAATTTTGATAATTCCAATACAACAAAACCACCATATATTGGTTTGTTTAATTTTATTTTTAATTTCTTTTATATACCAATGCGTTTTCCTTATCTATTACATTTTACATCTCTACTTTAAAACTCTTTACATCTTTCAGATTGTTCATATTTATTAAATAATGATACCTGACTTCTATTTCTCACATTTTCCATTTGTTTAGCATATACAGAGTTGTTCATAAGTTCGAAAAAGTTTTTTTTCAAATTCATTTGTAGCTGCTCATCGTAATTTAGTATTTAAATCAATATATGGTTTCAACCAAACCTTTTGTTTAAACGAAATTACTTTTTTAATTGATTTTAAAATTACTCCTTGTTTTATACATTCTTGTAGCATTTTATAATCGATTATATAATTTTATTTTGGTTTCAATGTAGATACGAGTTTAGTGCCCGTTGGTTTCTTTCCAATATTCATTGAAATTAATTCTTTTTGATAAGGAGATAGCTCTTCAAGATTTGGTTTGTAGTGTTCGGGTAACAAAGGATAGTATTTTGTACGTAATTTTTTCGAATTTCAAAATCAACTATAAATGTATATCCCTAAGTCATCAATGGGAAGTGGTTCGCTTAAGGCCTTTCCGTACAAATTATTACAGTCTAGGTACATTATATAACTCAAATGTTTTCATCTATAGGAAGCAGTTAATGATTTGTAATTTCTTTTCGATATTGACATTTTGAACAGTACATTTCTTTTTTGATTCCCAATAAATTTTTAACTAGAGTATCTAAACTCGAATCCATAATTCGATAAGTATCGATAAATCTCAATTCCATTAATTCATTATTCATGTCACCCTTTTGTTTAATATTTGTTTTTGAATTACATTTTTCGCAAATTGCTTTCAATTTTATTTTTATATTCTGTTTTATATTTTATACATTTTGAATAATCGTTTCTTTGTTTATACTGATCAACAACTACTTTGACAGAGAAGGTTATATAATTTTCTTTTGTATTTGGGATTTATATTTATATCTTCCTTTTAATTTTTTTCATTAATACTTCTTGTTTTTAGAATCCATCTTAGAAATAATTTTGAATCGCATCTTAGATTATGAATACATATAGGAACAAACTTTGGTAAATTTAAATTTAAATTACATTTATTACAAGCAGCTCTTCTGTATTGACCTGTACAGTGATCGTGATATTTAACTTTTGTAATATTATCATTAAATTCATTATTACATATATGACAGACTTGAATTTTCAAAATTTTCCATATTTTGTGGAACATGGCTATTGGTATATTTAATTCTCTATATTGATTATATTTTTTTCCAATTTGAATAAGTATTTCATTAAACTCGTTCATTACATTTTTCAAGTTTCCATTATTTATTAAAAATATATCCTCAGGTGTATCAAAGCAAAAACTGTTTGGTATATGTTTGTTAAGATATGTTGTATTCTTAATTTTTTGATTTTTAATTTTTTTAAGAAGACATTCAAAATCTAAACTTACAGAATATGGATGTCACTGTTCAGCTCCATTTGATATACAGGGTGTTTCGTATCGTTATGTTCAAATTTTGGGAGCATAAAACAGACTTAATTCTAAGACTAAAAAACACAAAAGTGGTAGGTCGATCTTTATTCGTTCTGAAGTTACAGACTTTTGAAATTATAAACCACAAACAATCAGATTTCAGTTCATAAATTAAACAAAAACTTAATTTTTTAATTAATGATATTTTCAAAATGCCCCCCACCTTGCTGAATACAAGCTTGTGCTCTTATGACGATGGATGAAGTGGCACTTCTTACTGCATGAAAGTTTTCTCGTAATTGTTGGGCAGCCTGCTGAATACGCTCTAATAATTCGTCTCTGGTGTTTGAAACTTGTGCGTAGACTAAAGTTTTCATGGTCCCCCAGAAATAAAAATCTAGGGGATTGAGGTCAGGGAACCTAGGAGGCCATGCAACACGACCACCATGACCAATCCATCGGGGATAGTTGTTGTTCAGGAAATTCCAAACATCATTTCCGAAATGAGCTGGTGAACCATCCATTTGCAACCACATGTCGCTTCTTATGATCAAGGGAACATCCTCCAAAAGCGTTAGCAATTCCTCATTAAGGAACTGAAGGTAGTTGTCTGCATTTAATCGCATAGGAAGAATGAAAGGACCAAGTAGCAAATTATCAATTAATCCAGCCCAAACGTTCACAGAAAATTCATGTTGAAACTTAGACGTCCGTATTGCTCTGGGATTTTCTCATTCCCATCCATGCAGGTTTTTTTTTAGAATGCCATGTCTTGTAAATGAGGCTTCATCTGTCCAAAGCATTGTTTTGTAGAAATTAAAGTTTTGCCGTGACTGTCTTAGGATCCAGGTAGAATAAACTGTTCGACAATTGTGATCTGCTTCAAGCAAACATTGCATCTTCTGATAATGGTATGAGTGAAGGCCCTCACGTTTCAAAATTCGCCAAACAGTAGTTATTGTTATTCCATATTGCCTGCTAATAGTTGGATCGGCAGTAACAGCATCTAGCACTTGTTCATCCAAATCTGCAGGCAAATTCACTCCTCTATCAAAAACGTACCCCCGTAATCCACACTCTCTAAACTGCCTGTGTACTTCCATAAATGTTCGGTAATGAGGTACCTGTCGATTTGAAAACCGATGCCGCTATTCCGTAACTACTTGACGTGCACTCCCATTGCAGTAACCATAAATGAAGTGCATATCCGTATATTCTTCATTAGAAAACCGATAAGGCATTTTAAACAAACGTTTCCAAACAATAACACAGTAACTCACTTCAAACTAAAGTTAAAATTAATATTCAGACTTGCTATTCTTAAAGACTTTTATGTGAATGACGTTTTGGTGGTGTAGTTGATTGTGCCACAGCAACCTGGATTTTATGATTTTAATGATAAAGTTTTAGTTTGATTTGTGAACTTAAATCTGATTGTTTGTGGTTTATAACTTCAAAAGTCTGTAACTTCAGAACGAATAAAGATCGACCTACCACTTTTGTGCTTTTACTTCCTTTTACGATAAAAGAAGTATTGGATTCACCCCAAAAATTCGAAATTGAGTTTTCAACAGATCTTCACGTTTTAGAGTCCCCTGAACCCAAAAAACATATTTTTTTCATTGGTCTGTCTGTCTGTCTGTATGTCTGTCTGTGAACAGAATATCTCAAAAACTAAAAGAGGTGTGGCGTTGAAACTTCATATATAAGTTTTGTGTACTATGTAGATGCGACAGCAAGCTTTTGAAGAAAATCGCATAGATAGATAGATAAATAAATTTATTTCACGTAAAAAAAATTTTTTTACAGATCGTTATTGCCATATTTAAAATAATAAAATTTTACAAATAGTGACTTGATAGATAAAGCTAAAACAACTATAAATAAATTACATACACGATCAAGTTATTAAAATCTCAATTCAAGCCTGAAATATAAACATTTAGAACAACACTTATTTTTTGAACAGATCACAGTCTAGGAACTCTTGCAAACTGTAGAAACACTTATTTGCCAACAAGGACTTTGTTGTATGGTTGGAATTAACACAGTTTAAAATTTTTGTGTTTGCGGGAAGTTTGTTATACAACCCCAGTAGCCCACATATTTTTGGGTAGCACAAATCCTATGAAAGGGTGTTTGTAGATCGTTAACCGGAAGTAGGTGTTTACTCTTGTGATTTTTCAGTTTTTTTCGATTCTTTCAAAAACGGCTCTAACGATTTTTTTCAAACTTCACATTTTTATTACATTTTTAATGTGTATTGATGTGAGTTGAATACTTCTAAAATGGTTTTTTTTCTATTTTTTTTATTAACTCCTATTTTAAATAGAACACCCAGTATATTATTAAATTTTTGAATTGAACTTAAAATTTTAGAGAAAATTTGTTTCTTCACTTAACGCTTTTAAATCAAATTTTTGGCTAACTATAAGATCACTGTAAAAGGAAGTTGTGTGAGTGTATCACACCAGATTTTTTTTCATTGGTCTGTCTGTGTGTCTGTCTGTCTGTCTGTGTGTCTGTCTGTCTGTCTGTGTGTCTATCTGTGAACAGAATATCTCAAAAATGAAAAGAGGTATGGCGTTGAAACTTCATATATAAGTTTTGTGTACTATGTAGATGAGACAGCAAGCTTTTGAAGAAAATCGCATAACCGGAAGTAGGTGTTTACTCTTGTGATTTTTTAGTTTTATTCGATTTTTTTAAAAAGAGCTCTAACGATTTTTTTCAAACTGTACATTTTTATTACATTTTTAATGTGTATTGATGTGAACTAGGTGATTTTCCAGTTGAATGGGCTTCTCTAGTTTTTTTTCTTTTTTCTTATTAACTCATATTTTAAATAGAACACCCGGTATATTATAACATTTTTGAATTTAGCTTAAAATTTTAGAGAAAATTTGTCTCTTCAACTAACGCTCTAATTTGTACCGTTTTTATAGAATTTGTAATTTTTGAAAATTTTTGACAAATGCTTAAAAATTAAAAATGAAATTTTTGACTAATTATAAGATCACTGTAAAAGGAAGTTGTGTGAGTGTATCACACCAGATTTTTAGGGTTTGTGTCGTTACGATTTTCTTACCGAATCTGCATTCGAGGATTAATTTATATCCGGAAATTATTTTCATGCATTCCAACAACGTCCTAATTTGCCCTGGCGTCCCGCTCGGGCAAATTAATACGACGTTGCTGGAACTCATTCAAAAAAATTTCCGGAAAGTATTAATACTATTATGAGATTATATGTGAAAATTTGTCTCTGCAACTAACGCTCTATTTTGTACCGTTTTTGTAGAATTTGTAATTTTTGGCAAATGCTTAAAAATTTAAAATCAAATTTTTGGCTAATTATAAGATCACTGTAAAAGGAAGTTGTGTTCGTGTATTACACCAGATTTTTTAGCCTTAGAATTAAGTCTAATTTATGCTCCCAAAATTTGAATATAACGATACGAAACACCCTGTATACTGTCTTGTATTTTTTCCTTCAGATGGTAATTCAACAATTGTTTGTTCATATATACATGATTCAATATGTTGTTTATATTTTTCTTCCTTTTCAAATAATTTTTGACATTTTTGACACAAGTAACGTTTTCTATTTCTTACTGTTATTTGACCTTTAACAGAGCACTTATATTTTTATTCCTACCACATGATTTTTATAAATAAATAGATTAACGCATTTTCTATCCCTATAATTTTGACTTGGATATCTAAATTTAATTCGATATGTATCGTCTTCTTTTTCAACAATTTCATCAACGTTTATTGCAATATTTAAAAACTCATCGTACTTTTGAATATTCCCTTCTATTATATTTAATGGATATTCCATATTTAATTTTTTATATTTTTCAATATTATAGTTGGATGGTCTCTCAGAATTTTTATCAACTTGATTTAATATACTTTCTAACGCATATTCAAAACATCTGAGATTTTCTTGTTTTAAAAATTTTAATTTATTCGTTTTTGTATTATTTACATTGATGCAACATTTTTTATTTTTATAATATGTTGGTAATTCAATATAACTAGCTCCTCTAAAGTGGGTGTGTCTATTTGATTGTAAATCAACATATTGAACGCTGTTAAATCTACATTTAAACTATATCTAAAATAAGATAAGATATTGCTATTCATATATCCTACTCTACTGTTTACTGTAACAAGTGAATCATTTCTAATCTAATCGTATATAAAAGTTTTTGTTTTATAATATACTCATATTAAGCATATTTAATGGCACTGTCCTCAAATATCAACTGAAGAATTAACAAATTCATATTCATAAAATTAAAAAATAATAAAATTATAAAAAAACTATATTTCACAAAAATAAGAGGAAGAACAAAAAAATGAAATTAATAGTTCTTTGAGTCCCTTCTGAACATTTAAAAAATTTTGGCAACAATTTGGCATACTTTGTATGCAATGTGCTATCAACATTTGGGCAAAATTCCAACATTTTCAAATGATAATATTTTACTAATGGACTTAGTTCTATTTAAACCAAATTATGAAAAGAAATGCTTTTTATAGTGACACAATCCTGAAATGTTACCAAAAATTCCTAGACTGTCCTTTTGCAAAATATTTTTAAAAATTGCACCAATATATGCAAATGGCCCAGTTCATTTGTGGAGCAGTATAGTTGAGTTCTAGTTTTATTATCTATATCTCTGCGAAATTCTTTTATATATTTGTGTTTGTGTTTGAAGCTCCTGATTTGAGCTTCCATTTATATAGAAAAATTTTATTTAGTATTTTTTATTATTTTTTTTTAATTATGAGGAATGAGTGAATGATAACTTAATTTAAGATGTCTATCAATATATCTTTTCCCTATTAGCTTTTTACATTTGTATATTTTTTTATTATTTGAATAATACTTTAACCAACACTCCTTACATGTTACTTGATGACCATCATTAAGTTTATTGCTTGCAAAATAATTTTCTATTGTTTTTTCAGTTTTACAAATTGATTCTTTACCAACTTTAAATCTTAAAGTTGGATAGTAATTTTCAGTCGCCTTTTCGATATTACATTTTTTACAAATTCTTGTCTCATCTTTTTTCTTTGTATCATAATATATATTCCAACATACTTTACAAACTGTACGATAACCACCTTTATTCTTTTCACATTTAAAGTAGTTGTTTAATGTTTTTTCTATATTACATTTTTTACAAATTTTGGATTGACTATCCATTTATTTATTAAAAGTTTAGTTAATAATTTTGAAAAAGTAGTAAATGTATTGATCTTTATCACTATACAAGGATGACTGAGGTACGTGTTTTAAAACAGGAATTTGAAAAAATGTCGTTGATTAATGATAAATTTGAAAACAAGAGGTTGATCATGACAACTACATCTAATAAAGATGGGACATACCTATATAGTTAGATGTAAAATGGATTAGTAAATAATTTTTTTCTTGAAAAAATAATTTGTAAATATGTAGATAAATAAATAAAATAGAGCTAGTGAAAGCAGTCGAAATAATAAAAGTTTTAGTAGAAGGACTTAATTGTCAAAAATTGAGTACCTATTTTAATAATCCAGACATTAAACCATTTATTATTGAAGAAGTTAAAAAACGGGGTCGTGCTTCTAAATATAAGAACTTGTCTGAAAATTTCATTAGAGAATTCAGAGATAAAGTTAATTGAAAAAACATTTCAAGATGGTCAAAATTATCTGAAGCGTTTATAAGAGAATTCAAAGATAAAGTTGATTGGAGAAATATATTCAATTATCAAACTTTATCTGAAAATTCTATCAGAGAGTTTCAAGACCAAGTCAAATGGATAAGCATTTCAATGAAACAAGAATTATCTGAAGAATTTACCAGGGAGTTTCAAGATCAAGTTGATTGGTTAAATATTTCTGCGGATCAAAAATTACCTGAAGATTTTATTAGAGAGTTTCAAGATAAAGTTGATAGGGAAAATATTTTGTGTTGCCAAAAATTATCTAAAGAGTTTATCAGAGAATTTACATGTAGATAATTATTACACTTGTAACTCTGACCAAGACTGTTCAGTTTGTTTAACTAATCAGAATGATAACATGGTTAAAACTAGAGGTACCTAATCATATATTTTGTGAATCTTGTCTTACTAATTGGTTAGAATCATATCATAGTTATCCAATGTGTAGAACTAATTTAAAACAAAACAAAATAAGTAGGTTTCTTGAATATGAGAGTCCTTTAATTTTATTTGATTTTCCTCGGAACCATGTGTACCCTTAATAAAAAATTTAAATGGATATTGAGGTGTCAACCGTTTTGGTTAACAACTGATTTTCACTTATAATACCATGAGTAGTCAAAGTTATGTCGACTATTTTTGCGGTGGTGTCACGAATGTCCATTGCGCTTTGGTACGATTAGGACGAGTGCGCTAGCACGAGTCCTAATCCCAAGCGCAATGGACATGAGTAGTGATACCACCGCAAAAATAATCTACTTAACTTTGACTAAGAATGGTATTCGAGGGACTATTTAATGAACCAAACTACTTTTTCAAATTAGTTTTCAGTAAATCTAGCAAGAAACTACCCAATTTCTATAGTAACAGAACACTAATATTGACTTTTTCTAATAAAAATCGCATTTGTTAAAAATAGTCACTTGAATACCTTCTAGGAAGATATATCCACTGATATTTTTTTGATTGGTCAAGAAACGTCAGAATTCTGGATTTTCATTGGTCATTTTTTGACAGATGACACGTAAATTGAATAGTCAATCAAATAATTATTTTTCAGGATACAGCAAGGCGAACTCTAGAATTTAGGCAACTTCAGTAGTCTAATATATGTTACTAGCAACCAGTGAGACAAATGTTTCATTTAATAAAACAAAAAAGACCGTTTTTCAAATGGAACGCGTATTAAATAAAAACGTGATTTCTCGAAAACCGGAAGTGTCACGTGACTGAAATTCGGTTCCTGACCTGACATGACCATTCCAAACATATAACTTTAATAACTTTTTTCTCTATCTTTTACGGTTTCGCTGCTGAAACAGCGTCCCGGACGGACCAGCGTCCCGGACGGACGGAAATCACGTGATTTATCGAAAACCGGAAGTGTCACGTGACTGAAATTCGGTTCTTGACCTGACATGACCATTCCAAACATATAACTTTCATAACTTTTTTCTCTATCTCTTACGGTTTGGCTGCTGAAACAGCGTCCCGGACAGACAAAACAGCGTCCTGGACAGACAAGTCTATTGGATAAAGGATGTTCTAACTCTTTTTTGTCTCTTTTTCCTAGCTTGTTTCCTATTTTTTTATGCTTTCTTTCAACAAAAAGCACAGATTCGATTGTTATGTCTGGCTCACATTTTTTAAAAATCCGTAAAAAATGGGGTCGTTTCCGTGATTTTAAGCATAAAAATCTGACTCTCATTTTTAAAAAGGCCTTCAAAAATGGGGTAGTTTCCACAAAAAAACACTATTTTTTTAGATGAAATTGGTTTAAAATAGGCTGTTTTTCAAGGTCAACAAAATTCAACGCCGTTTTTAGGGGCTCAACGAAAAAAAACTGAAAATCAAGCCATTTTTTCCTAAAAATTTGATGTTTTAGAAAAATCTGAGTTAGAAAAAAAGGCTTGAAAATCACAGTAAAAAGTCAAATTCAACGCACTTTTTTTGAGGTGTTTTTGAAAATAGGGGTTTTTGTTGAAAAAAAGCATAAAAAATAGGAAACAGGCTAGGAAAACAAGACAAAAAATCTGAGTTAGAACATAACATATATTAGAATACTTTCAAATTTTATCTAGAAAGTCGGTATCAATATGTTCACTTTTTGTGTTATAATTCAAATCTTTATTGACCCACACCAGGAGTAGCTCAGGAAAGTAATTTGGAGCCACAGCTTTTTTTAGTTTGTTATAATGACTTACACGCTTGCTTAATATGTTCTTTGGGATTATTATTTGCGGATGATTCAAAAATTTTCATAGAAATTACCAGTTTAGTTGATACTGATACGTTTCAAAATGATATTGATTCCTTGACTGACTGAAGCAACAAAAACAAATTACTTATACTTTAATACCACCAAATGTTAAGTACATGATATAGTACATACATACTGAATAAATGTGATTTTGAGTATAATATGAACAGGATTAATTCGACTAGACTTCTAAATTAAAGATTTAGGGATTATCTTTGTTCCAACACTTAGTTGGGATTTACATGTCGATTCAGCAGTTAATGCATCATTCAGAAATTTAGGTTTCTTAATGAGATGCAAATTTAGTTTTAAGAATACTAAACCTCTTCTAATAGGTACTTTATAATCCTCTTGTGCATCCTAAACTTTAATATGGATCAATTGTTTGCAACTTTCAAGTTAGAAAATATCAAAATAATATAGAAACTGTAAAAAATAGATTTCTGAAATTTATATAAGTAGGTATTTAAAAAAAACATTATTCTTATTCAGAAAACTCATTTCGACATACTGTTGTGAAATAACTGATATCTTATTTGTTTCTATACTTATTAAATTAATATTAGACTTGATTGTCCCAACTTGCTTCCCTTTGTGAGTTTATATATCCCAGCATACAGATCAAGACCGAAGGGTGCGCTGTTCTTCCACCTTCTAGTACCAATTTAAGACAAAATTCACCTATTGTACTTTCAGAGCATGATATTAATACATTTGATATGCGTTATACGTTTTTTAAAAACAAATTATATAATTGTGCGCTAACAGACACTTACGCTAACATCAATACTTTAATATGCTTTTGCTTGGGATTAGGTTGTCTTCTGCAACTGGTATAGTTATTTAGGTGATTTAGTTTTTGTTAAAATTTGTTATTGTTGCTTGTTATTTTTTATTTTGTATTATTGTTTGAAAATGTTTGTTATAATTTTCTTTGTCGTCTATTTCTGCAATGCCTGTTTATTTTTATTTAGGTATATTAAATATGTATTATTAATTATTTATAATTAAATAAATAAATAAATAATACCTAATTTTGACGTAATTCGAAATAATTATAAATTTATCATGAAAAAGTGCTCACAAATGTATTGAACATGAGTTTGTTGTTAAGAAATTTGAAAAAGTTGTAAACTTAGGTCTTGTCCCAGATAATTGTTTGTTACAAATAGGTATGGAATTTGCTCTCTTGTAGTTTTACCTAATTTATTGTTAATGAAGATTAATCAGTAATTAGCAAAATTTGTTATGTAATTTATCTTACTGATTTCTAATAAACATTGTTTTAAAAGTACTATTTAAGAGCACACACATCTATACTAATGATAATTTAATGTTAAATGAATAGGTAGGCCCCAGATGAATCATAGATGTACCCAACTTAAATCATTAACAGGTAATGTCTTAATTTTAAGTGCACTTGGAAAATACAATAAGCAAATTCCTTTAATTTTATAAAACAGAACTAAGGTACACTGTAAATGTAAGTCCAATACCTCCAAATCTCAAGCAAACCAATAGTGCACTGCTGGTTTATTATTGCATGCACAACCCATATATTATGATGGCATAGTTATACTGATTTTACATGTATTATGAGGCTTATAAGTGTTATAGTGTTTTATATTTCATAAGATACTAGCGTTTTATAGGGCTCATAAAACACTAGTGTTTTATAATTTATTAATCACTGTCATGACCCATCTTCTTCGGCGTAGCGCCAAGTTATGAGTTGTGAATAAAATGTTCTATTGTACTTGTGTCATATTGTATTGTGTCTAAACTATTTTTGTGTGTTTTAAATACTTAATAAGACATCTATAATAAATAACTACTACATTTAAATTTCCAAAATTTAAAACTTACCTATTTCTCGTAAAACATCCTTTTTATTCCTATTTTTTTAAAATCTTGTATTTACCACTTGGTGCAGAGGCATAGGCGGAATTTCCAATAAATGCCAAAAAATTGCCAAAAAGAACAACGCCCTATACTTTTAGGGAGCGAGAGGATTATCACTTAAATTTAGGGAATTGATGAAACATGTAGAAATAGTATGAGTTTGTAAAATATATTTCTGTAGAAAACTTGTGTCTACTTAATTTTTTTATTTCAGCTATAAGAACAATCAATTTTTTTATTTAAAAAGTGGCATACAATTATTATTAGCGCTAAATTTTTACAGAAACTACTAATATATCTTTAAAGATTCATATCTTGATAATGAATGATCTTCTCTACTAAATAATAAATTCTTAATATTTTCACACTTGCTGTCAATTCTTTAAAACTACAAGGTAGTTTTCCTGTCATAGTTTTTAAGGTTTAATGGCATGAGCAACAGTGAATACTGAAGCACTACTAAATTTCAATATTTGGAAAATTAACTAACATGAAAAACGCAATGTTTATTTTTAAAATAAAGATGCTTGCCAGCTGAAGTTTCCTTTAAAACATTTGTCTTCATGTTTATTCATTTTATATTGTAAAGATACACATTATTTAAAATAAAGAAATATCATTAAACCCTTACCCTTACTAAGCGAATAATATAAGGAAATTACATACCTATTATAAATTGAAGTTTTCTTGTAATAATAACACCAAACACTTGATTGTACTTTTATATCAAAATGTACATATACAAACACACTGGTATCACTTCCTAACTACAGACTTTACTGCTACTAATGATAAAATTACTGTAACAACACTGCTCTAAGATGTGAAGTTGGATTTGCATATCTTACAGTTCATTGGTTGCTAATTACAGGAGGAATTTCAATAATTACTGTAATAGAAGGACTATTAACATTTACTTATTAGCTTCTTCTTAAAAACTTAAATATAAGTATTATAAATGCATTTATCAACAAAATGAAATTATTGTTTACACCTATTATCTCTATTTCAACAAGAAATTTATTATACAGGTTGCCTTGGTGGCAGAAAACTTATAGTTATATTATTAAAATAAATATATTGGACAAACAATATTTTCTAAAATGATCAGTAAGGTCTCAGTCTCAGTAGTGCTCCAATAGTTTCATAACTTTCTGGAATTATGTTTTATCCAACTTTTACAAACCTTTTTTTTGTAATTTCAGGAACACAAAATCGAAATAGTATATTATAATACAAGATCGATAAACATACATTTTACCAGGTCAAGAAAAAATTAGAAAAACCAGACCGGAAGAGAAAATTTTTTAAAATTATTTTATTACGTAGTTTTTATTTGTGTTATATAATCTACTTACTGCATACTATTTTTCTAATTTCTATGGAAACCAGTGAAGTGTAAGATCAACTTACTTGGTTGTACTTGGTCTGTAAACAAAAACCACGATTGTGCAAAAAAAAAATTGCACCCAGACGATTCATAGGTGTTTTGTAAAACCAAGTAGGTATTACTGCAGTGAACATGGAGTGTTTAGTAATTTAAATTGCGCAGTGACTGCAGCACCCATTAAACCACAAGAAAATGTAACTGTGCATTTTTCTGATGAACGAGCCCATTAATAGGTTTTACCTCGTATCGTACATACTGCCAATTTTGTATACTGTGTCCAGATATGCCAGTGTATTATGCAACCTGGAAACAAAGTCGTAGCTTAATTGCAAATGGATTACGTTTAGAGCATAGAGATCTACCCTTCTATTTATCTTTATCTTGAGGTAACATATCCCTGATAAGACGTAACATCACCCAGATTGCTGAAGGTTCTGGGTAAAGTGTTATAGAGATATAGAGAACGTACTACTATTTGAGTTAAGTTCCAAACCGAGGAAAGTTATCAAACTTTTACTCAAATTTCTTTGGACAAATTATCACTTGCTGGTTGCTCACTGGCTTCTGGAGAAGAGCAGTGGAAGCTACAGACATTTTCCATTATACTACGTTCGCTGTCTGATATGTATTTATAAAACCAAATTTCATGGGTAAAATTATATAATTTTTCTTACATGCTCTTCATTCTGCATATAAAAATAAACTTTTTCCGTTGATTGTTTATTTATGGGTTTCATTAATGTAGGTATAGAAAATCGTCTATTAATGACCCTTATTAATGAATGATTTTTTATTAATTTTTAAAAATCGTTTATTAATAACCCTTATTAATGACTGATTTTTTATTAATAGAGGATTTTGGTATAGGTAATCAAAGACACCATTAATGTCAAACCTTTAAGTGTCAAATTCTTTTCATGGAATAAAATTTAATTTTCTTCAAATTAATAAGATACAATCAACAGAAAAATATTGTAACTAACTCGTGTGTTAATTGGTGATTAATAATCTCTACAATTAATGCGCTCGGGCATTAAAATTTCTCGATTATTAATCGCTCTCATTAACATACTTGTTTGTTAAATAACTATTAATCAGATCTTTTTGTATGAATAACAAACCACTTTTTTTTAACATCCCATGGTGTAATAAGGTAACAAACTGTAAGGGCTGATAGTACTCATTAAAATAAGACAAAAAGTTCTAATAAACATAGGTCTGGAAATGCATCTTAAAGGAGCTACAGCTCTGAGAAGAATGAAGGATTACGTTCCTGAAGTTGCAAATTTCAATCTTTAGGTTTGTTTTTCTTGCAAACTATTGCTTTCAGCGATTCCCAACAAAACTACCTTTTCATGTAGAAAAGTCCAACCTTTTTCAATATCTACCAAATTTGACTAAACTCTTGACTGTAAAAAGTTATGATAGAAAATACGTATCTTCTCAACCTTTTATAAACTAACCCTTTTGAACCTTCAACCAACTTTTTTCAAGGTCATCTAATACAGCATACAAGATCGTGTAGATATGTCAAATTACATCAAAGTTGCTTTATCTGTATTATTTTTATTAAATAAAATTCTTGTTTATATATTACCCTTCTCAGGGCTGTAGCTACGTTAAAGCGCATTTCCGGACCATGTTCATACAAACTTTTAATCTTATTTTGATGAGAACTATCACCCATTAAAGTTTATTACCCATTTTCTTTAACGCCCTGTATAATAAATAATTACATATTAAAATTAGGGGCATGGAACATCACATCTCTAAATCAACGAGACCAAGAACTAATTACAGACATTTCACAACAGTAAATATAAATGAAATGCACAAATATAATGGGAGACTTTATGTATATTGATATACTACAGTAAAACGAATAAAAAAAATATAGTAAAAGCGGGCATGGGTACACAGCTGCATAAACGATTCAAACATAACATAGATGACATTGACTATATAAACAAAGACATATTGAAAACAACTCTAAAAATTAAAGATAAACATATTCACATACTTAACATGTATTCCCCGAATAAAAACAAATAGAGGAAAGAAGATTCTATGCAGATCTGCAACATCAAGTATATAAGATACCCATTAGTCACTATATAATAATAATTATGGGGATCTAAATGCAAGAGTCTGTTAGCGGGGCTTCCGTACACAAAGAATCAAACCAAAAACGACTAGCAGAAACTGAAGCCAACAGATCAGATACCGTAGAAAAAGGGGATATGGAAGACCGATTGAAAACCCAAAGAAAATTTTACATAGGATGCTGGAATTTCAAGACAATGAAAGAAATAAGCAAGGCATACCAAATAGCAAAAGGAAGGAACTACTATTATATACGCAGGATATGCTGACGTAGAGGCAGAAAAAGAAAGAGGTGTAGCAATAATACTGACCAAGGAAGCAGAAAAAGCATTAATGGACTGGGAAGGAGTCTCAGAAAGAATCATTTGGGCAAGGTTTAAAGCCAAGTTTAGAAATATACTGATAATAAATGTATGTGCTCCAACAAATACTTACACAGACGAAGAGAAAAGACGATTTCTATGAAGAGATACAGAGTATTACCACAAATTTGGGACAAAAGTATAATAGGGATATCAAAATATTTACAGGAGACTGGAATGCTAAGGTGGGGAAAGACAATCAAGGAAATGAATTTGTGATGGAAAAACATGGAATTGGAGAAGAGAATGACAATGGAAGGAGCGCGTTCAAATAACCTGATAATAGAAGGAACACTTTTTGCACATAAGAACATACACAAAACAACTTGGATATCCCCAGGCGATCGAGTACGAAACCAAATTGATCACGTCCTTGTGGAAAAAAAATGGAAAAACTCACTTTTAGATGTGAGGGCTATGCGAGGCGCTGATGTTGTTTCGGACCACCAATTACTACAAGCCAAAATAAAGATTAAAATAAAAGCTAACTATATGACACCCACAACAAGAGGCAAGTTTAACACAGGGAAATTAAAAGACCAAGATACCCAGCAAGAATACCACATAATGCTAGAATCAAAAATAGGAGAATTAGGGAACCTAGCAACCCGGCATGTTGAGGAAATCTGGGAAAAATATAAGAACACAATTATAGAGGCAGCAACAGCAGCAATAGGATATAGACAGAAAGCAGACAAACCATGGATAACAAGAGAAACAAAAGAAAAAATTGAAAAAAGAAGAAAATTAAAAGTTAAGATGATGAATACAACAATTCAAGAAAAGAACTTGATTGCAAATGAATATATCCTAACTAACAAAGAAATAAAGAAAAACGCCAGGAAAGACAAGCGAACATTCATGGAAGAAATAGCGAGGAGAGCTGAAGAAGCAGCGGCGAAGCAAGACATGAAGACACTATATGACCTCACAAAAACCTTCGCAGATGATATATGCTTTATAACACCAAACAAGAAACAAATGCAAAAGAAAACCACAGGATTGGAAACACATGCTAAGAAAATAGGACTGAAAATCAACCCCACGATAACATCAATATCAGATTTAAAGGTACCATCACACCACCTCTGCATAAAACCACTTTATTTGAGCGTAGCTATAGCTATCAGCTACTGAGCTAAAAGTGTTGTCCGTACCTTCATTCAAAAGACGTTACTGCAAATTTCTATTTGACAGCCAATCTCTAAATTAAAACAAATTACTATTGTTTTTGCAAAATCAATTAAGCTGTTGATATTATCCATTCACAAAACTCGTGAACTGTCAATGTCTAATTTTTTAAATATTTGCTGAGTGTACATGGAAATTACAGTTTTTTTAGGAATGTACTTCGAATCTGGTGATTTCTAGTAATATTACAGTTAGGTTATGTTACATGTGTCAAAAGTTAAGCGAAGTTTTTCCTTGTAATAATTAACTATAACTTTTTTTCCTTTCTAATAATAAAACCCCTTTCGTTTCTGTTCCATTGCGATTGAGGTGTATGCACAAAAATTAAAGAATCTTGGAGATTATTTTTTACAAGAAAGTGTGACAAGTCAAGTTTTTAAATTGCAAAAATTTCAGTGCTGCCAAAATCAGCAAGCAGAAGTTCCAAACCAGAATTTAAACGAGGTACCAACTTGACAGCGTTTTGACAGTTCACGAGTTTTGTGAATGGATAGTAGATGGGTGACTATCACAATTTATAACCTAATCAATCCTGTAACTTTGTAATGTTATTGGAAATATAAATTACAGTTGTGTTCAGATTAAGTCATTTCACTAAATTATTACTATATATTATAATTTAGGCATCCGCTATTTTTTTCCTTGCTATCGATCTTTCAAGGTTCTGTGGAAGAACAGGCTTCTTACGCCTGAACTGCGCCTTGAGATTTCTTGCTTATTAACCTTGTTTTTTTTTTCTTAATTTGCGTACTCTGTACATTGGCAAGAAATAAAGACTATTATTATTATATACTGGGCCCGGCAACGAGGTGGGTGGAAGAAATTTCTAAAACTATAAAAGTTACATAAAAATTGCTTATATAGAAGTTGTTGGTACAAAGATGGTACACAGAGGGGCTCAAAAAAATGTGGTAAATCAAATTTACTTTTTTTAAATAGAATAACCCATATTTAGGCAGCTTAAAAGTTTTGTGTTGAAAGACTAACAATTGTAATATAACGTTGTAGGGATCTAACATCAACTGTTTTGGAGATAATAACGAATTTATGCAAAAAAGTGATGAATCTCAAGGGGCTCCTATAAGTAACAGAAATCAATTCAATGAAAAAGAATGTTACCAAAAAAATTATGTTTTTCATGAACCACCTTTGAGTGTAAAACGTAATTGTAACACTACACAGGGTGCTCAAAATTTGCTAGTTCAATAATTTCGGTAAAGTAAATTTGAATCACATCCCTGCATAATAAAAACTATTTTAGTAATATATACCATCTTTGTACCTACCTAAAACTTTTACACAAGCAATTCTTATGTAACCTTCATAGTTTTAGAAATATCTTCAACCTCCCGTCATTGCCAGACCATATATAAGGGTATTTCAAAATTGCACAGAACAAATGTACGAGCGTTATTCTGCATACAAAAAATAAGAGAAAAACTGTAATCAACCTATGTCCTAAAACCATTCATTTCAAAGATATCCTTGATCAAAAAATTAAAGATAGTAATTCGTATTAAGATTTAGTAGGTTGGTGCTTTGTTCAAACACATGTTTTTTGTTCACATACAATATGTGGCCGTTATTCTATAGTAAAAAGTAAAAAAATAATAAACATGCGTTCTAATAGCTATTTAAGTAACAAGGAATGTAAGAACCTATTAACATTTGAGCTAGGCAAGTACAAGCCAAGGCGAAGCCGTGGCTTTTTGCCTGCCGAAAATGTTGATAGGCCATACAGTCCGAGTTATCTTATTATTTAAATTATTGGAAATACAGCTGTTTTAGTAAATAAATATAGTAAAATGAAGATTAATCAGCTAAGTTGGTTTTGTATTACAATAGCTACTTGAAATTTGATTTAAAGATTAAAAATTTTCAAAATATAAATTCGTATTGTCAAAATACACATTAAAATTTTATTTAAAAAAGGTAATACAGTGTGTACATAAAGTATGGAATAAATTCATTATCTAGAAAAGGAAAAGGTTTTCGGAAAAATCCTCGGACACGTCAACCTTTGTTTTAAGATGCGCATCTTTTGACGTTCTGTTCCCATTGGTGACATCATTACTGTTCCGGATATGACGTCATCGACATTTTTTTCAAATGGCAACCTCTATTTTTGACAGCGCCATTTGAAAGAGCATATTTTTCTGCATACAGCACATCAAAATCTTTGTCATGTTACATAAGGAAATTTTCGAGAAAATTAATGTTATAACGATTTAATTAATTTTAATTAATTTATTTTATTCAGTTAATTGAACAAACTAATTAATTAAGTGTTGAAACTGAAGTCCTTCCTAGCTTTGTAAAGGTCTCTTTCTAAGTCATAAAAAACCACTGTTTAAACTTGGTTTAAACACACATAAATTTTAATAACAAAATTTACGAAGCCAGTCAGAAGTTCTAAATGTAATTCTGATTTTATAAACAAACAGTTTTAACCTCCAGTTTTACCTCATAATTTCGCAAGTTTATACGTAATTTATATCTGTTTTAATCTTGAATTAAAACAGGCAAAATTCAGTTCCCATTTACGAAACCTTAAACGAATATTGTTTCGCCAACATTAAGTGAAAATGCAACTCGACGACCTAGAAAGCCAAGTTCAACGCTCAGCCTGCAAACCGATGCGGAAATATAAAAGCTTATCATGCTGAGTTGCGGTCTTTGCGGACCTTTAAACGCGTTCTATTACACTATTATGAACTTTGATATTGTTACTGCGTTAAGCATTTTTAGTTTTATATAAATACTAGTCTATTTTCATAATAAAAATCAATCTGCATTTAATGTTTGATTCATTCACTACCCTTTCTAAGCCATAATATTCACGGGGCATGAGGCTGTGCTCCGAGGGTTAGTGTCTCTACTGCCGTCCGTTTCAAGTACCATTGACTACATTGGTTTAAAACGTAAACACAGTCTTGTTTACGTGCTTGACGGATAGAATCAGCGCAAAGTAACGGAGTCCTGATACAGCCTCTCAGGCATCTCTGTTCATGGTCCTTCGAGCCGGATCTGTCTCCAACTAACGAAAAAACACATCCCGAGAAGAAGACAACATCTGCCAACCACCCAGTTCCCAAAAAATGGCCAACAACATGGAGGAATTCAACAACTTAGCTATCGCCCAAGAAGAGCTCGCGCAGAAGATAAAGCAAATATTATCCAACAGCAAAAAGGACCCTGCCAGCCGAAAAAATGAAGCCTACATCGCCAGTCGCAACAAGACGCTGGACGAACTTTGGAACACTGCAACTGAGAATCATGCAGAATTGGGGCAGCTAAGTATTCCAACTCATAATTATTTTAAAACAGGGTATTACGACCAAATAAAAGCCATATACGGCGAAGCAAAAAGTTACTTGCAGAGCTGTTCAAAAGCAACGGAAATTTCCAACCCCTCCGCAAGCAGAACACAAGAGGAAATGGTGGCTAACCCCGAGCAAAAGGTTCGTATCCGAAAACTGCAGATTCGGATCCAGAATTTTAAGCAAGCGATGGACGACGCCGAGCTAACACAAGAATTAGGGAGGCCCGCCATCACGACAAGGGAATTAAGAGAAAAATGGGATCGTGTGGTCGAGATGGACGAAGAAGTTATGTCAAACGACATGGCTTCAGAACAAATGCACTTCAGTCCTGAATATACTACGTTGGAAGACAGGTACAGAAATTTAATTATTTTATTGCAAGCGCCAACAAGGAACGAGCAAGCAGCAGCCATCTCGCTTCCTCAAGTCAAAATCCCCATATACGAGGGAAATTATGAGGAATGGGCCACTTTCAAGGACCTGTTCACCAAATTAGTAGATGACAACCAGAATATGGACGATGTCATCAAGATGCAATATTTAAAGACGCATCTTAAGGGAGAGCCAAGCCGACTGATCCAGCATCTAGCTGTTACCCAAGCAAACTACAACACCGCCTGGAATCTGCTGCAACAAAGGTATCAAAATAATCGCCTTATTTTAACTAAATTGCTAGATACCATATTCGATCTGCCGGTCCTCTCCAAAGAGTCAGCCCAAGGGTTAAAACGATTGCACGACTCCATCAAGGAATGTGTGGAGGCAATCAAAAATTTAGGCATCTCCACGGACAGTTGGGGTCCGTGGATTAACAGAGCTATCGCTCGAAAATGGGATCCTGAAACCAACAAATTATATGAACAGTCGCTTCAATGTCCAAATGAAGTCCAGGATCACCAAAATTTAATGGCTTTCCTGCAAGTGCGGTTCCAATCCCTAGAATCCATAGATGGAGCTCGAAAGCCCGCGCAGGAAAGACCACAGAAGAATTACGCTTCCGCATCCCTAAATTGCAAGCTGTGCCATGGAGATCATTACATCGACAACTGTAGTCAATTCCAGAGGCTACCTACCCATGAAAAACTAGAAGCAGTAAAAACCAATCGATTGTGCTATCGATGCTTGCGGCACGATTCAAATATTCCATGTCGTGCCTATTTTAATTGTAGGATCTGTCGCTTCCCGCATCATACTCTGCTTCATAAGGCGCAGCCACCATCAAGGCCGCTCCCTGCCCAAAGGATGAGAACGTCAGCTCATGCAGCAGCTATGAAGACTTCCAACGCTCCAGAAAAGAAGCCGAAGTCGGACATCATCACCGCCAATGTAGGCGCACAGGAGAGCCAAGTTCTACTTGCCACAGCAATGGTTCAAGTAAAGGCAGCATCCGGGATGACTCATCTACTACGAGTATTAATAGATCCCGGGTCTCAGGGGTCGTTTATCACGGAAGCATCAGCCGAATTATTGGGGTTACCCAGGACCAAACTTCGAGCTGAAATCACAGGAATCGGGAACAGCGAGCCAAAAATTGCCAAATGGAAAATCCCAGGTTTGATCACACCTAGATTTTCAAGTAACTTTTCCCTACCTGTCAATTTACTAATACTTCCTAAACTTACCAAAGCCATGCCTTCATCCCCCATCCCAAACATAAATATAGATTCCTGGAGCAATACCTTCATCGCCGATCCAACCTTCAACCGACCCGGTCCTATAGATATAATTCTAGGCGCCGAAGAATATTCAAAAATAATTCTAGAAGGAATCACTAGAACAAAGGATGGCATCTTGGGACAAAATACCAAACTGGGTTGGGTATTATCTGGAACCATTGGAAGACAGCATAACGACAGCATTAAAGTCAACACCATGGTTGCCAAAATTGGAGAAGAATATCAGTTGCAGAAATTCTGGGACACAGAAGAAGTACCCACACAAAGAACACTTTCCCCAAAATATCAGGTACGTGAAAAGAAATTCACAGAATCAGTACAGGAAAGACCGCAGAAAATCGAATCTTCCGAAACCCTTAATCATGGAGGTAACTACATCAAAAGCTGTGGTCAGTTCCGAAGTTCACCTACCAATGACAAGCAAACAATCCAGCAGGTGAAGAAAATATTAACAACCGATCCTACAGCGGAAGAACGAGCAATCGCAGCTGCCAATATAAAGAATACGGAAGTTCAACATCCTGTTATCATCGAATGTGAAAAGGTAGCATCTTCTCATCCACAAGAAAATCACCAAGTGCATGGAACCTCCGAAGTCCTCATTCACGAAATCCTCGTTCATGAAGTCCGCATCCACGAAGTTCCCATTCAGGAAGTTCCCATTCACAAAGTCGATGGACAGAAAGGAAAGGAAATTGCAGGCCACGAACAAATCGTTGAAACTCCTACAGCAGCTCCAAGCAGTGGATGCAGTCCAGAAATTGCAGGCCACGAAAAAATCGTTGGAACTCCTCCAGATGCTTCGACAGCAGCTCCTAGCGATAGATGGAGCCAAGAAGCTGCAGCAATAACTGCTGCTAACAACAACACCTCCGAGCCCACTAAAAACTTGACACTCGGTAATGGACGGAGCCCAGAAGTTACAGCAATAACTGCAGAAAATGGAAAACCCTCCGACTCCATTAAAAACTTGACACCCGGTGGAAAGCGGCACCAAGACTTGTCGGCAGGGGATGCAGGAAAAGAAAAATCCGACACCAAACACTTCGCACCTAGCGATGGATGGAGTCAAGAAGTTGCAGCAGGAACTGCAGCAATCGAGAAACCCTCCGAGTTCAATAAACAATTAGCACCTAGTGGAGGGTGGCAACAAGACACAGCGGCAAGAATTGCAGTACAAGAGCAACCCTCCGAGTTCTCTAAACATTTAGCACCTAGTGGAGGGTGGTATCAAGAAATGGCATCAAGAAATGCAGCAGGCGAGCAAACCTCCGAGTTCGCTAAATACTTAGCACCCGGTGTAGGGTGGAACCTAGAAATGGCAGCAGCCAGGAATTCAGAAAATGAAAAATCCGAAACCAAATATTCTACGCCTAATAGAAGGTGGATTCAAGAACTAACAGCAACAAGTTCAGGAAACAATAAACACAATGCTAAGCACTTAGCCCCTCGTAGAAGATGGTATCAAGAAGACGGCTTATTAAAGTCTGCGAGGGAAGTTACCGAAGACTCGCAATGTGGAATACCGATGCGGCATCCTCTAAAACAGCTAACCTCGGCAAGAGTGATATTAATTATCGTATGCACTCATATAATGTTCGTCTCCAAAGGAAGAGGCAGCCGATGGACGTTGGCAGAATGTTCCAAACCAATTGGTAACCTCTTCAACGACACAATAACACAAAAGCTCTTTTACAGAAATAGCAAAGGAGCCAGTGTTGCAGCAACCGAACCACTTCGAGGATTTACAACCCTCTCGGTTAGACCTGCAACATTATCTGAAGGAAGTAGCATGGGGAGCCATCCGACGTCGCTACTACCTATCCAGAGGGATAATCAACAGCGTCTAAAAGACGTGACATGGAAAACCATCCGCCATCATTCCTATCTATCCAGCGGGATCACCGGCAGCATGTTGGGAGCCGCCATTTTAATAGGAGCCTTCTACTACATTCAGAAAAGGATCAACCAAAGGAAGCATCAATCCAACCAACGCCAGTCAGTCGTAGAAGAATATCCTTTAAAAACTTTTAATGTGGAAGAAACAATATAGTTTTTCTTCTTTTTTCTTTTCTTCAGCCTAAAATTGGCAATATGTTTAAACTTGGTTTAAACACACATAAATTTTAATAACAAAATTTACGAAGCCAGTCAGAAGTTCTAAATGTAATTCTGATTTTATAAACAAACAGTTTTAACCTCCAGTTTTACCTCATAATTTCGCAAGTTTATACGTAATTTATATCTGTTTTAATCTTGAATTAAAACAGGCAAAATTCAGTTCCCATTTACGAAACCTTAAACGAATATTGTTTCGCCAACATTAAGTGAAAATGCAACTCGACGACCTAGAAAGCCAAGTTCAACGCTCAGCCTGCAAACCGATGCGGAAATATAAAAGCTTATCATGCTGAGTTGCGGTCTTTGCGGACCTTTAAACGCGTTCTATTACACTATTATGAACTTTGATATTGTTACTGCGTTAAGCATTTTTAGTTTTATATAAATACTAGTCTATTTTCATAATAAAAATCAATCTGCATTTAATGTTTGATTCATTCACTACCCTTTCTAAGCCATAATATTCACGGGGCATGAGGCTGTGCTCCGAGGGTTAGTGTCTCTACTGCCGTCCGTTTCAAGTACCATTGACTACATTGGTTTAAAACGTAAACACAGTCTTGTTTACGTGCTTGACGGATAGAATCAGCGCAAAGTAACGGAGTCCTGATACAGCCTCTCAGGCATCTCTGTTCAACCACTCTTTTTATTATAGCAAAAAAGACATTTTATCCACAATCACCTTATAATTGAAGTTTTATCCACACTTATGAACCGTCTAAAGTACCACTTTATCCACTAGTGGAATAATGAAATTACTTTATTTCATTAGTGAGATAAAACCATGTCACTTACTACTGCAGTGTTGGTAGCACTGTCAAGCTATGCCAAATTCGAAATTTGTACGTTAAGTTTTGCGTCAATCTGTGTCAAATAACAAACAAAACTTAACCTATTAACCTCTCGAATTTGACATAGACTGACAATACACTTCAGTACTGCCAAACGTATAACATTTGATCTTTCGGTACTTTCCAAATTGTCACTATGACTTTTCATGGCTGTCAATACAAAACGTATGTTTTTTACTTCCTTTTACGATAAAGGAAGTATTGGATTCACCTCAAAAATTACAAATTGAGTTTTCAACAGATCTTCACGTTTTAGAGTCCCCTGAATTAATTAGTTTGTTCAATTAACTGAATAAAATAAATTAATTTTAAATCACTATAACATTAATTTTATCGAAAATTTCCTTACGTAACATGACAAAACTTTTGATGTGTTGTGTGCAGAAAAATATGCTCTTTCAAATGGCGCTGTCAAAAATAAAGGTTGCCATTTGAAAAAAATTTCGATGACGTCATATCCGGAACAGTAATGATGTCACCAATGAGACTAGAACGTCAAAAGATGCGCATCTTAAAACAAAGGTTGACATGTCTGAGGATTTTTCCGAAAAGCTTTCCCTTTTCTAGATAATGAATTTATTCCTTACTTTATGTACACACTGTATAACATTTCGCTGGCATACCAGCTTCATCAGACATAAAACAATTTTAAAAATACAAGCCTTTTACATAGTTAATCTGATTGAACTTGTAGATTGTTAAAGATTAAGATTCATTATATCAATTTATCAATCTTGATTAATATTGAATTAATAATTATTTTTTCCCAAAACTTCAAACTTTTGAACGTAAAAATTGGAATAAAAGACAAGATTCTGGGTTTATTTTTTTACATTTTTGATTTGTTATTTCTGTAGTTTAAGGTATAATTTTTATTCCCCTATATATATTTCGATATGTCATGTAGTTGATGTTTAAGAACAATTGCACAATTTTGAATTTTTTTTTTAATTTTATTGTAAATCCTATTCTTGTAGAAAGGTCAAGTAGAAATTATTGGATTAAAAAATCTTCTTTGTAAACCTCAAACATTAATGATGTATTTTCTTAATTTTTATTTTTCCCCAAAATAGTTTAGGTTCATGTTTGTTTTATATTTTTGGTTATTAAAATTGGAATTAATTTTTGGTGTAATTGGATTAAGGTGTATTCAAATTTCCTTCGGCAAATTAAATAGTTAACATTTTATTTCTTTATTAGTGGAACTTAAACTGGCATGTCGTTCAGTGTTAATTTAAATTTTTATATTCATTTCCGCAGTCGTTCACTTATAGGATACTCGATAAGTGATTTTTTATGTGTCATAAATTACTTTTGTTTTTAAAATGGTAAGATTCAAGATGTTAGCCTTTTTTGTCTTCCTTGACACTTGTTGGAAAGCAAGGATTTCGTAATAATTATTTTTCTTCTCTCGGTTGCTTGTGACTTTCTGTAACTGCTGAATCGTTTTGTGTAAATGAAAGAGATGTGATAGTTGAAATGCTAACACTTTAGTTTTCTGCGAAACCCTTTTTAAGTTATAAGCATTTATATTCCGTAGGCAAAACTTGGTGAAATTGTTTGTAAAGTGATCCCTAATTGGTTAAATCATTCACCAACAGAGCCGCTGCTAATCCTTCTTCCCTTAACTACAGTTCGAAAGGCAATATTTTCGAGAAATTATAACTGCTTAGTTTAATGACCTTCATAGATTCTGTTTTGGAGGGGTTGTTGAAATTTCCTTTTTGTTGGTTTATTTCGGTAATCCCCGCTAAAATTTCTCCGTTTAGCACCAATTATTAGAAAATTTTAGACGGACATTCCAACATTGAAAGTCAAGCAGCCATTAAAATTATTTGTAAGTTGCAGTTATAATTTCTCAAAAATATTGCCTTTCGAACTGTAGTTAAGGGAAGAAGGATTTAGCAGCGGCTCTATTGGTGAATGATTTAAACAATGACACATAAAAAATAACTTATCGAGTATCCTATAAGTGAACGACTGTGCAAATGAATATAAAAAAAATTTAAATTAACACTGAAACAACATGCCAGTTTAAGTTCCACTAACAAAGAAATAAAATGTTAACTATTTAATTTGCTCAAGGAAATTTGAATACACCTTAATCCAATTACACCAAAAATTAATTTCAATTTTAATAACCAAAAATATAAAACAAAAATGAACATAAACTGTTTTGGGGGAAAATAAAAATTAAGAAAATGCATCACTAATGTTTGAGGTTTACAAAGAAGATTTTTTAATCCAATAATTTCTACTTGACCTTTCTACAAGAATATAGGATTTACAATAAAATTTAAAAAAAATATTTTCAAAATTGTGTAATTGTTCTTAAACATCAACTATGTGACATATCGAAATATATAAAAGGGAATAAAAATTATACCTTAAACTACAAAAATAACAAATCAGAAATGTTATAAAATAAACCCAGAATCTTGTCTTTTATTCCAATTTTTACGTTCAAAGGTTTGAAGTTTTAGGAAAAAATTATTATTAATTCAATATTAATCAAGATTGATATAATGAATCCTAATCTTTAACAATCTACAAGTTCAATCAGATTAACCATGTAAAAGGCTTGTATTTTTAAAATTGTTTTATGTCTGATGAAGCTGGTATGCCAGCGAAACGTTATATAACCTTTTTTAAATAAAATTTTAATGTGTTTTGACAATACGAATTTTTGTTTTGAAAATTTTTAATCTTTAAATCAAATTTCAAGTAGCTATTCTAATACAAAACCAACTTAGCTGATTAATCTTCATTTCACTATATTTATCTTATTATATTTTTCCTGCTGCTCAAAGAAATTTTCTTAGATTTTTTAAGAACTCGTTTGGTTTGTCACCTGTTACCAGGATTAATGTTGATTTCAATCCCTTTTGTAAGTCATGTTACCTGTGAATGTCACATGTTACATAAACACTTGCAATTATAAACAAATGTTTAAGTCTGCATCTTGCGTTGTTAATTCTATTATCCTAGGAACTGCATAATAATATTAAGTTCCGTTATCAACGGAAAGCAGGAAAAATAAATTGTTTCAGGTTTATCGGTTTTTTTCTTTTTAGTAAAGTTTATAGGAACTGTTCGAATTAATTTCTTTCTAGTGAGTCCATTCACCTTTGTTTTAGTCCAACTACGTTTGTTGTTATGCGTGCTTGCTTATTCTCGCTTTTCAAGTTTGACAGCACAATTTGGGCAAAAATCGTTAGACTACGAAAGTCTATAAAATAACTGCTCCTGATTTTAATACGAAAGTAAAATAAAAAGTTGTTTGTTATGTCACACGTTAAGTCTGCTAAGTAGGTACTGTAATACTATACTAAACCACGTCACATGCTAGGTATATTTTTGATTGCAATTTACTTTGTATCCAGTTCCAGGGGTTTGTCATTAAAATGCTTATATCATGGATTTTATTTATTTTTTATTCAATTTTATACTACAGATCTTTTTATGTGGCCACTGTCAGAGTTTAAATTATGTAGGTACCTAACTAAGTAGGTAGGACCTACAAATAGTTATGTATAATACTTATTTTGTTTTCAGAAAAATGCCACTGAAAGTATGACGGCAATTATATTAAATTGGGCTTTATTTCAATAGCAATAAATGGGGAGACTAGACCTCAATGCGTAATATGCGCAGCTGTTCTTGCCAATGATGCTTTAAAGCCGGAAAAGTTGGAATGTCATTTAAAGAACGTACATCCGAATTATAGTGACCGCCCGCGAGAATTCTTCGAAAGCAAACTAATAAATCCCAAATCCAAAAAAGCACACACAATCAGCGAATCTCTAATAAAGCCTTGTATGCTTAAAGCTGCTGAAGAGCTTTTAGGACAGGAAGCTCAAAAGAAAATTCGTGAAATTCCACTACCAAACAACACAGTGAAGTCGCGTATTCAAAAAATGTTAAATGACATTGAAGAACAAATTATTGACAATATAAAATGCAGTCCTTATTTTGCACTACAACGTGATGAATCTACCGACATTTCACAATGTTGTCAACTAATTGTATTTATTCGATTTTTGAATGACAATAAAACGTTTGAAGAGGAGTTACTATTTTATGAAGAACTGGAAACAACATCGCAAGGTGCAGACGTTATGGATGTAATAAGTCAATATTTCGAGAAAATTGAACTAGCTTTGATTGAAAAAAAGAATCCGTCTACAATAACGATGAACAGCTATAAAAGTAGTCAAATTTTATTAAAAGGAGTGCACTTAATACTAGTCTTTTCAAAAAATTATGCTCTCCTATGAACTCTGAACATGAAACGCTGCTTTTTCACACCAAAGTGTGTTGGCTGATCTAAACCAATGCATTTGGTTCCATACCTCGGCTATCGCTGCAAAGTTTCGCCGGATAAACCCGACAAGATTTCCATGCTTAACCTAAACCACCATAGCTCGAATAATTTTAATTTAGTCCTTTTCGTAGAAATAATAAAAATTCAATCGTTTAAAATTATTTCTAATTAAACGAATTAAGAATGCAGAGAGCTTGTTTTTTAAAATTTAATCAGGGGAATATTGCTATCTTCAGAGGTACATCAGTTAAATTGTGGCAAAATTGCAGAATTTATGGCTGGTCAATATTCTAAATAGAAATTTGATCTTGGCAACTTTTTTACATACCTACTTGACATGTAAAATAAAAAGTTTGGATTCTCTTTAGTTTTTCATGCATCTTTTCCAACCATTTATAAACACTTCTCGTTAATAATTATTATTCACAAAAACATATCTATTATACATTACACAAGTATGGTGCAACAGTGGACCACACATCTGGTGTGATACACTCACACAACTTCCTTTTACCTTAGAAATTTCACGCAGCCAGCTCTCGGGTGCAATCGCATCATATCGTACACTTCGGCTACTTCCAAGATCACTGCTGTACATTCACCCTAAAAAGCTGACGCCAAATAAATTTACACTTGACCCTTGCGTCTGCTGTAACTGAGCGCTTTCGAAGATATGTACTTTTAACTTAGAGTGTATGCTTAACCCCACACTATATCGTATTGCTGCGCAAAGTGAAACTTTTTCTAAGGTTACGATGCGGGAGCTGTACTTCCTTTATCGTAAAAGGAAGTAAAAAAATCTGGTGTGATACACGCACACAACTTCCTTTTACAGTGATCTTATTAGTCAAAAATTTTATTTTTAATTTTGAAGCATTTGTCGAAAATTACAAATTCTACAAAAACGGTTCAAAATCGAGCGTTAGTTGAAGAGACAAATTTTCTCAAACATTCTAAGCTGAATTCAAAAATGTAATAATATACTGGGTGTTCATTTAAAATCGGAGTTAATAAAAAAATTGAAAAAAAACAAAAGAAACCCATTTTAGAAGTATTCAACTGGAAAATTACCTATCTCACATCAATACCAGAGCTGGACAGTATTTGTATTTGTAAATACTTTTTTTTAAATTTAAATACTAAGTATTTAAATACTCTTTAATGAACGGTATTTGTATTTCTCGATGCAAATACTTTGCAAAGTATTTAGTATTTAAATACAATTTTGGCAGTATTTAAATATTTTTAGAATATATAAATAGTTTTACAGTATTTAAATACTTTGGAAGTATTTAAATACTTTCAGAGTATTTAGCTACTTTTTATTTCTTCAAATGTATTTCCAACTAGTAAACACTTTTGCATAGTTTTAACGTTTATCAGGTAAACAACCACCCGTGCTAGAGAGAAACAGAAGCCACCAGGCAATTGTGGGCCTGAGCAAGATGCATAAAAAGCCGGTTTGACGGGGTGATGGAGACGGTGCACCCCTGCCATTCGATTATTTTGATATTCCACGTTTTAGCAGCGCGGAAAAAATAGTGGCGTTTCCTCTGTACCTGTGTCGTGATTTGTGGTAAAAATAAATTACTATTACAGAAAGTATACCTATATTTAATAGTACTATTAGTAGTTCATATTCAATATCCACAATTTTATTGATAAAATATTTTATGGATTTTAAGATTTTTTTTTGCCGAAATATCCATAAAACACCGCAAACCAATATATTGTTTTCTTTGAAGTTTTTAATAATTCATGTACAATAATTTAAGCTATGCCATTTTTATTATTTGGCTTAATATTCGAATAAAAGAAAATTTAGAATTTTAAATTTAATTTTGAAAAATTGTTTAACTGGTATACACGTGTTACTATTTAAATATTTCGCAAGTCTTTTCACATTTTAGGGATACCTAAATATTTAAGAAGTATTTTAAATATTTTTAAAATATTTAAATACTTAGAAACATTTAAATATTTTTAAAATATTTAAATATTTAAGAAATATTTAAGTACTTTTAAAGTATTTAAATATTTTTAGATTATTTAAATACTTTTAAAGTATTTAAATACGTTTAGAAAAGTGTTTAATTATTAAAAGTATTTAAATAAAATATGTATTTATTATTTAACTACATTTTGCTCAAAAAAAGTATTTAATATTTAAATACTTAAGAAACATTTAAATATTTTTAAAATATTTAAATATTTAAGAAATATTTAAGTACTTTTAAAGTATTTAAATATTTTTAGAGTATTTAAATACTTTTAAAGTATTTAAATATTTTTAGAGTATTTAAATACTTTTAAAGTATTTAAATACGTTTAGAAAAGTGTTTAATTATTAAAAGTATTTAAATAAAATAAGAAGCTATCGAGGTGCCGATGTGGATACAGATCACTTCCTGGTGGGAATTAAATATAGACAAAGAATCTCTCTAGTTAAAGTGAAAAAGGGGGAAAAGCAGAAGAAGTTTAACACACATGGGCTAGGTGAAAACGAAAGACGCACGGAACAATATCAGAGCAAGATCAGAGAAAACCTGCTAATAGCTGAAGTGGATAGAGAAGAAACATCGGTGGAATCGAAATGGCAGAATATTAAACAGGCTGTTACACTAGCGGCAGAAGAAATACTAGGTTATGAGAAAATTAATAAAAAGCGGGAGTGGTATGATGATGGATGTGAAACAGCAGTCCGGGACCGAAATACAGCAAGACTCAAGATGCTGCAGAGAAAAACAAGAGCTAGTGTAGAAGAATTCAAAGCAAAGCGAAGAGAAGCCAAAAAGGAAATAAGGAGGAAGAAGAGGGCATATGAAAAGAATAGGGTAAAGGAGATAGAAGAGATGTACGAGAACAAAGAAATAAGAGGAATGTATAAAAGGATCAACGAAGATAGAAATGGCTATCAACCAAGAACCTCTTTCTGTAGGAATAAAGAAGGAGAGCTCATTGGAGGCCAAGAGGACATAATCAGCAGATGGGCGGAATACTTTCAAGAACTTTTAAACAGTGAGCAAGCCGAAGAGCCAGAACGACAAATAAAAACAATTATCGGCCCAGAAGCACAAATTCCAGAGCCAGATAGGGGAGAAGTAGAAGAAGCTATTAGAAGCCTAAAGAACAACAAGGCGCCGGGAGAGGACCGGATTAGATCAGAAATGCTGAAGTACGGTGGCAAGGTGCTACATGACCAAATTCACAAGTTGATCACGAAAGTATGGAAAGACGAAGTAATGCCGACAGAATGGGACACAGCAGTAATATGCCCGATCCACAAGAAGGGTGATAAGACAGAATGTAATAATTATAGGGGCATCTCTCTGCTTAACACAACCTATAAGCTGTTCTCTAAAATATTAGCAAGAAGACTGGAACCATACATGGAAGAGACCCTAGGTGATTACCAATGTGGCTTTCGCCGAAATAGATCTACAACAGACCAGATTTTTACAATACGATGCCTACTAGAGAAGTGCTATGAGTTTAATATTGACGTCCATCAATTATTCATCGACTACAAACAAGCGTACGACAGTATAAATAGAAATAAACTATACAATATAATGGGGCAGCTAGGAATCCCCACGAAACTCATAAACTTGACAAAAATGACACTCAATCACAGTAAAGGTAAAATTAAAATACAAGGAGAACTGTCATCAGAGTTCACTATCAAAAGTGGACTGCGTCAGGGAGACTCGCTGTCGACGATCTTATTTAATATCGGTCTAGAGTATGTCATCAGACACGTTGAGCTCAACCCAGGAGGTACATTATTTAGCAGAAATCTACAGTACCTGGCCTATGCTGATGACATTGACATGATCAGCAGAACAACCAAAGATCTGACTGAAGGGTTTCGACAGCTGGAAAGAGCAGGAAGGAGTGTCGGTTTAGAAGTTAATCAGGGAAAAACAAAATATATGGTCATGTCAAGAGAAACACAGGTAGACAGACAAGCACTCACTATAGATGAATTCCGATTTATGAAAGTGTCCGAGTTTAAATACTTAGGAACATTAGTAACGGAGAAGAATGAAACACATATAGAAATTAAGGCAAGAATAACAGCCGGAAATCGATGCTATTACGCGATGCATAGGTTACTGAAGTCACAGCTAATTTCGCGAAACTCAAAGCTTGTCATATATCGAACGGTAATACGACCAGTGGTATTATATGGAGCAGAATGCTGGTGCTTGACGAAAAGAGATGAAACCACACTAAATACATGGGAAAGGAAAGTCCTCAGAAAAATATTTGGCGCAATACAAGTTAATGGAGAATGGCGAATACGAACAAACGCTGAACTTAAAAATATGTATGGGAACCCAGACTTGGCAACAGAAGTTAAGAGAGCACGACTGAGATGGCTGGGTCACGTGGAAAGGATGAGCTCAGATAGGACAGCAAAGAAAGTCTATATGGGGAGACCGGAAGGACGAAGGAGAAGGGGGCGTCCCAGGAAAAGATGGTTGGAAGATGTGGAAACGGACTTACGACAGCTAGGGGTGAGATGATGGAGGCAAAAAGCACCGAACAGAGAAGAATGGGCCAAAATCATCGGGGCGACCGGGGCTCTTCAAGGGCTGTAGCGTCACTGGGTAAGGTAAGGTAAGTATTTAAATAAAATATGTATTTATTATTTAACTACATTTTGCTCAAAAAAAGTATTTAATATTTAAATACATTCAATTTTCAAAAAGTATTTAGTATTTAGTGTTTAAATACTTTTTAAGTATTTTGCCCAGCTCTGATCAATACACATTAAAAATGTAATAATAATGTGAGGTTTGAAAAAAATTGTTAAAGCCGTTTTTGAAAAAATTTAAAAAAACTGAAAAATCACAAGAGTAAACACCTACTTCCGGTTATGCGATTTTCTTCAAAAGCTTGCTATCGCATCTACATAGTACACAAAATTTATATATGAAGTTTCAACGCCATACCTCTTTCCGTTCTTAAGATATTCTGTTCACAGACAGACATACAGAGAGAGAGAGAGAGACAGACAGACAGACAGACAGACAGACAGACAGACCAATGAACAAAAACATGTTTTTTGGCTTCGGGGGACTCTAAAAACGTGAAGATCTGTTGAAATCTTAATATCAATCAAATTTTTGGGGTGAATCCAAAACTTCCTTTATCGTAAAAGGAAGTGAAAAACAGTCACTTTAAAAAGCTTGTCTTAATTTCTTCTTTTTTGTTATGCCATATTAAACCTATAGCTTGTCAATTTGGCCAATGTTGCCGTTTTAGTTTGTTTTAATTTGAATTTACATAAAAGGTACTTTCATAATAATAAGTGTTCATTTTATCTTTATTTCTCATAGATAAAAATAGTTCTTTTTGTCCAACCGACTTAAAATTCATTACTTTTAATACCAACACTTTTAGTTCCTATGATTAATAGTTATCTATGGTACAAGTGAATAAAGAGGCATTTTAATCATAAGGCAAAAGCTTTAACGCACGAGGCAAAGCCTCACAAATTCAAACATAATTGCTCATTACAAAGTGCCACTATTGTACACCTAGGTATTGAAGTTAAACTTTTTAACAAGAATGTGGAATTTAGTAATAAACCACAGTAAAGCATTTCTATGCACAAAGAAAAAAACTACTAACAAACCGGAGTAGTCCGTCAACATTTCCAAGTTAAGCTCCTACAAATCTTATAATTAGAAATAAAATTATTGTAAGACTGCATAAATTAAGAACACAGTACTAAGAATTGTTTTTAAGGAAAGAATATTTAAAATGTCACAATTTTTTACACACATTTCAGTGGCTGCTAATATCAAAATAATGAGACATGTACCATTTTACAAGTAGAAGATTGTATTGCTGATCTTTAATACGTAAGAATAATGTTAAACAATGTTTAAACCTTATTATACTAAGTAAATCTGTACAACAAAATATTTAAATAACACCCCACGCCTCTTCAAATGCTGAGCATAACTTAGTACAAGTTAACGCAGCAGATAATGGGTAATTACTTATTGAGACGGTGTCTTCTGTATAATCAGGTTCTAATTTTCCATGTGCCATTGCTCCCACGACAAAGACTATAGGATCGTCAGTAGTTGGGACTAAATCGCTACATTTAACGACTGCCTTTGAAGAAAAAGATGTTGCAATTTTCTTTACTCCAACTGGTAAATGGTCGCTTACAGGATTCTTTATAACTTTTAGCAGTTTTAAGTTTCCATCACTTGCTCGCACAGAAAACTTGTGTAAAAGTTGAACTAAAAAACATACAAATGGAAGTTATAGTAGGTATAATAATTATTACTTTAGGCTAAACTGCGGAATTCGGGGCCAATTCCCCTCCTATTATTTGCTTCCCTTATAATTTTGTTATGGTTACTAGAGAAACATGGTTAATAATAAATAATATTAATAGGAAGAAAATTGGTCCCGGATTTAGCAGTTTTCCCTGAATATCATTCTTTAACAAATTAAAATACATACCCATTAATCCAGCAAATCGTTTAAATGTTCGCGGTATTCGTGTTTGAGGATTAATTTCAATCAGAATATTATTGTTTGTATGTACATAAACTTGCAGTAATCCGGCTCGATTTAAAGGGCTATCTAATAACATCAATAAACACTGATGTGCAATGTCAGGACGACATGATCCAGGTTCTCGATTGTTTTTTCTAAGAATACCAATATGATCATCGCAATTTAAGAGTTCGAAGGAATTTCCGACCTGCAAAGAATTTCCTAGTATATACTTTGAAAATAAACTTAAACAATGCCCACCTTTACACTTTCAAGCTGCGCTTCCTCTAATATAACAATTAAACGTTTTTCTTGATTTTTTAGATGCGCCGTAACTAAATGTTTAGGCACAGGATCATATTCATTTTCGTCGGTTTTATTGAGTTTTCGCTTTTTCCCCATATTCTAATTTGCGACTTTTTAAAGTAACTGAATGCAATTTTCAAGTCCTCTTTAACCTAACCTCAACACGTAAACAACAGCACATGTAGTTACTGTCAAATTGCCAACTGTTTCTTCCTAATATCACAAGAATTTGAATATTTTCATATTTCTGAGGAATAATAGTTGTAATATATCAAGACATTTTGAGTATTATTTCGTTATATTTGTTGTAGATATTTCAATGCCAAAACAAATTGGTGAAACTTTACTTTATCGAAAAATATTAAACCACTAACAGCGTAAAATGTATGATAATGCCATATTACTTTTGCAATAACTGAATATTTTTATTTGACTTGATTTTCAAAAGTGGTATTCGCGCGAATCTGCAACTATTACTGGAACTTGACTAAGGTTGCCAACTTTAAAAAATCCATTTCCGGGTTTTCCGAAATGAAAATCCGGGACAAAAGCGCGTCAAGCGGGACGCAGTTTTCTTTTTATATACCTATATCGTTTTATCTTAAATTTAGAAAGTTGTTATATATTTGGAAAAATTTTCTTGTAAAATTTAGTAAAATTTATTAAGTATACACTCATTGACAAAAAAAGCGGTAGGTACACTAAATTTGTTTGAAAAAATTCCGATATTTCAAATGACGATAACTTTGCAAATTATGAAGTTAGAAAGTTCTATAAGAATTGAAAATAAAGCTTGGAATATATGCTTTAAGAATCGATTGATTTCAGTGATGCGCGATGAGTTTTTTAAAAAATACCGGATGACTGAGCTAGAGCATGCGAAATTGAGAAATAACGGACGGAAGTTTCGGAGTTGCATAACGTAAAAAAAAATACGTCATTGCCAGAAAAAGAACATGAAAGGTTAGAGCATCCTCTTTAAAATTGCTCCCTAAAGGTATCTCCGTAGAACTTTTTTCTGATTTATTCGCATAGGAAAAAAAATGTTTTTTTAAATAAGTACATTTCCGCAAAAAAGCAGCGCTTGGAGAATTTTTGAATTTTCAACACGATCAAATCACTGACAAATAGCGGGATCAGGGAAATTGCCGTTCGTTTGATGATTTCATAATGTTATGTACACTATAGTTGCTGGTAATTAATGAAGATGGTTACAAAACATTATGATAGCCAAACAAACAGCAATTTCCTTAAGACCGCTGTTTGCCAGTGATTTGGCCTTGTTGAAAATTCAATGATTTTTCGAGATGTAAGCATTAAAAAAAAATTCCAATGCCAACAACTAAGAAAAAAATGGTTTTACAGAGATGCATTAAGGGAGGAATTTTGAAGAGAATACTCTAACCTTTCATATTTTTCTTCTCGCAATGACGTAAAATGTTTTGCTTACGTTATGCACCGCCGCAAACTCGGTCCGTTATTTATCAATTTTGCATGCTCTCGCTCAGTCATCCGCCATTTAAAAAAACTCATCGCGCATCATTGAAATTAATCGATTCTTAAAGCATATAGTCCAAGCTTCATTTTAATTTTTTATATACCTTTCTAACTTAATCATTTAAAAAGTTATCGTTATTTGAAATATCGCGATTTTTTTCAAAAAATTTTAGTGTGCCGCTTATTTTGTTCATGAGTATATTTTTTATTTAACAGTCAACTGTTTTATTATTTTGTTTAAATACAATAATAATTATTGCAGTCAGTTAAAAAATTTGTAAAATTATTCGTAGTGGAAAAATAATACTAAATCCTAATAAACGCCGAATCGCTTTTAAATTTGTTATTGATGTTATATGGGCGGTAACGTAATAACAGAACATTATCAAGAACGCAATACAACTTTCAACAAGCACAAAAAACTAAGATTTATTCTTTACATGAAATAAATTTGTTATTCTACAGATTGACAAACACTCAACTACATTTTAAAGTAAACCGTGTCATTATTTTTTGTTTTAAAATCATATTTCGCTTGCCATTTTAAACACTTTATAAAAGTCTTTTATTCTCTAAAAGAAAGTTGTAGAACTCACTGCAACTTTGAGTACTAACGAGTTGCATACTACTATCCGTTAGATGGTGTAATTTATTAACTTTGTTGGGTAATTTATAAATTATTGTATGGATAAAATAAAGAAGGACTATCAATTCTATGTTATAACTCGATTATGATTATTTTCATAATTGTTTGTTTTGTTATTATGTAATTTTTATCTAATATTGGTTTATTAGCAATATCAAAGAGCACTATACAGGGTGTAGAAATGCTTTACGCAGCATAGGGATTTCAATGGTAATTTCTTCATATTAAAATATTTGCTTCCCTAATTATTTTAGAGCAAACTTGTATTGAAGTTTTTTGTAGATAAAAAAATTCTGTATCCATTTATGCCAGCATTTGTCATTTTACATTTCGGAAAACCGAAAATTTAAAGAAAAAAATTACCATTTTTAGACAAATCAGTGGTTCCTTGAAATTACTAAATCATCTCGAAGCATCAACAAATTAGTTTGCTGTTTATTTGGTTGCCGTTACATTTGACAGATGCAAACATAAACAGCAAACTAATTTGTTGATGCTTTGAGATGATTTAGTAATTTCAAGGCACCGCTGATTTGTCTAAAAATGGTATTTTATTTCTTTAAAATTTTCGGTTTTCCGAAATGTAAAATGACAAATTCTGGCTTAAATGGATACAGAATTTTTTTCTCTACAAAAAATTTCAATACAAGTTTGCTCTAAAATAATTAGGGAAGCAAATATTTTCATATGAAGAAATTACCATTGAAATCCCTATGGTGCGTAAAGCATTTCTACACCCTGTATATTAAAGTTGTTAAACGATTTCCGGAATAATTAGCATCCCGCAAGTTCTGGTGATGCGTGTATAAAATACCTTATATCCGGGACATCCCGGAAAATTCCGGACAGTTGGCAACCCTAGTCTTGACGGCATTTCCGTTTCCGTTTCCGTTTGTGGCGTACCGGCATGTTAGTGAAATAAAAGAGTGCGTTGATAATTTTCAATAATTTCTATCTTGATATCATTGAAAAAATTAAAATTTTTGTTTCGAATTTGTCGCCAAGGTTACAAACAATTTTTATTCTTGACGTACAAGAAAAAAAACCATTGAGTAAGTGCAAAAGTGTTTTTTTCTAAGTAGTGTCTTCACCACCCCTATTCTAAAACGGCAGGAAAGCTGTACGAGTAGCCCATAAGTTGCAATCAGTAGTTATTTTCACACCAACTGTAAGATGAACGCAGGACAGCAAGCAAGCTACCCCATGGCATCGCTCTACGTCGGAGATCTGCATCCAGACGTGACCGAGGCAATGCTATATGAGAAGTTTTCTTCTGCGGGCCCCCTTTTGTCCCTGCGGGTGTGCAGGGACATCGTTACGCGACGATCTCTTGGGTACGCATACGTCAATTTTCATCACCCTACGGACGCCGAACGAGCTCTTGATACCATGAATTTTGATTTGCTCAAAGGTAAACCTATAAGGATTATGTGGTCACAGAGAGATCCGTCTTTGCGTAAATCCGGGGTCGGCAATGTATTCATCAAGAATTTGGACAAGAACATCGAAAACAAAGCTCTCTATGACACTTTTTCGGCCTTTGGCAACATTTTAAGCTGCAAAGTAGCTATGGATGATCGCGGGGCCTCCAAAGGATATGGTTTTGTGCATTTTGAAACAGAAGAGTCGGCGAAAAAGGCAATTGATAAAGTTAATGGAATGCTCTTGAATGGAAAGAAAGTGTATGTGGGAAAATTTATACCCCGTATAGAGCGAGAAAAACAACTTGGAGAAAAAGCGAAGTTATTTACGAATGTATACATAAAAAATTTCAAGAAAGACCTCAACGACGAGAACTTGCGCGAAATTTTTAGCAAGTATGGAAATATAACCAGCTGTGTTGTGATGAAAAACGCCGATGGATCTTCAAAATGTTTTGGATTTGTGGCTTATGATAATCCGCGATCAGCCGAAATAGCCGTAAAAGAAATGCATAGTAAGGAAGTCAATGGCCAAATCTTGTACGTTGCAAGAGCTCAAAAGAAGTCCGAACGAATTAGCGAACTGAAACGGCAGTACGAACAGCTAAGGAGTGAAAGATACACCCGCTGTATGGGCGTCAATTTGTTTATTAAAAACTTGGACGATACCATTGACGACGACCGACTACGAAGGGAATTTACGCAGTATGGAACCATAACGTCTGCAAAAGTTATGTTGGAAGATGGGCGCAGCAAAGGTTTTGGTTTTGTGTGTTACACATCACCCGAAGAAGCTACTAAGGCTGTTACAGAAATGAATGGTAGAATGGTTGGGTCCAAACCATTGTATGTAGCTTTAGCGCAACGTAAGGAAGACAGAAAAGCCTACTTAGCATCCCAATATGTTCATCGTTACCGAATCCAACACAACATACCATATGGACCACCGAGTGCATCGTATCTTGTACCAACTATAGCTCATGGTCCGAGATTTTTTAACCACATAAATCATATTAGACCTGCACCACGTTGGCCTACAACAGCACCAATTCGTCCCAACGGAACTTACCCGCCTCTTCCAACAGCACCATATCGTGTTACATCTAGACCTTCGATTCAAAATAACAGCATGCGTAACTCAGTTATTGCACGCCCCATAACTGGCCAACAAGCTGCTGTTGTACACTCAAGACCTAACAGCAAATATACAGCCAACAGTCCTAATAGTATAAGTCGTCCGATTGCAATAACTTTGAACAACGGTGGAGATAGCATTCCGTTGAATACCAACACTCTTGCATCCGCAACTCCCCAAGATCAAAAGCAAATTATTGGAGAAAGATTATTTGCTTATGTAGGGAAAATGTACCCTGAGTTAGCAGGAAAAATTACTGGAATGCTTTTGGAAATCGACAACTCAGAACTCCTCCACATGATAGATAACCAGGAGTCACTGAGAGCAAAAGTAGAAGAAGCAATTGCTGTTCTTCAAGCTCATCAAGCGAAGAAGGCCAATATGGTTCAAGATTAATGCCATATTTTTTTGTGTTTGTATATTTCGTCTGTTTCCGTTAAAAACTATACTCCGTCAGGTGTAGTTAGTTGACTGCCAGTATTCTACAGTTTTCAATAATTTAAGTTTTTAATTTTGAATTACCTCTATTAAGTGTGTACAAGGAAGAAAATATTTTAGGCAAAACAAAAGTTGAAAAAAACCACGATCAGTTTTCTTCCTTTTAACAAGATTTTGTTCCTAATATTTTAAGTTTAGAATTTTTTTGTCGCTGAAGAGTTAGTTTATTTTTATTATGTACACGAATAGATACATTTTGAATAAAATTCGTACAAATTACATGTTTATGTTCTTTAACACAAATGAATACATTTTAATGTTAAAAAATGTGAGAGAAATGTGTGTTATTTTTAGTTTATTTTTATTATGTACACAAATAGATACATTTTGAATAAAATTCGTACAAATTACATGTCTATGTGCTTTAACACAAATGAATACATTTTAATGTTAAAAAATGTGAGAGAAATGTGTGTTATTTTTGAACATTACCAAGCAAACCCACTTAGAAAACATGGGTCATTTAAACAAATACATATTATAAAGGTGTAATTTACTGTAGGTAAGTAATTCTTTTAGTTATTTCATTTGTACAGTGATATTAAGCTAAATTTGATATTTGTCCACTATTCATTTATGCACTGTACCAATGACATCGCCAAGATTTATTCTAAAATGGGCAACAAAAGTAATAACTTCCAGAAATTCAGTAGACATCATTTTTATACTTCCAGATGGATCGGCTGCCCAAGCTGGCGAACGCATCTTAGTCCAACTGTTTTGCTTACAGTATTTTTAACAAGCGTGTAACTGTTATGGAAAGCCCCTTTGAATATACTGAGAAGGAAACCCGAAGTCTGGCAAGCCTGCGGTGGTGGTTTTGGCCCCCTTGCGTCTTGAAGGATGGAAAAAAATAATAAGAAAAAAGTATAATAACAAGTCTGGTTCTTTGCTATGTTAAAGGTAATCATATCTTATGTAAGTAAAAAGATTGACAGACGCTTTTGCGGGTGGTAAGTTTACTCCAGATTCACATAAAATTGCATAATAAACTTAAACATTTACTGCAAAATATCAAGAGATCCAAAAAAATGTATTCTCAGCGGGCTGTGGAAATTCAAACGTGTGAATAATAAGTTGGTGACACTGTAAGTCTGTCAAATTCGAGGTTACCAGGTTAGGTTTTCCGTCAGCTTTGACACAGACTGACGCAAAATCTAACCTGCTAACCTCGAATTTGACATAGACTTACAGTGCCACCAACATATTATTCCTAGGTTTCGTGTCAGTTTTGACACATTATTTTTTTCTGCCCTTCAAGGACGCAAGGGGGCTAAAACCACCACCGCAGGCTTGCCAGACTTCGGGTTTCTTTCTCAGTATATTCAAAGGGACCTTCCATAACAGTTACAGACTTGTTAAAAACACTGTAAGAAATCCGTTGCTGGCTCTTGGACTATTTCTGTAGATTCCAGGGAAACCTGAACCTACGCAGACTGTTACTAGTCGACTGGCAGTGCAGAACTCCGAGACAGGTGTTGACGACTGGCCCCTCTTCCATACAGCCGAAAAGTAGGAGCCAGTTGGCAGACTCTTAGTTTTTGGGCTAAATCAAGAGGCTGAAACAGCAGTCAAAAGTAGAGGTAGTAAACTGTACTGTCAGTTTACAACTCTAAAATTAAAAATTTAGAGGCTTGGAGATGCACCTCTAGACTCCAACCCCTCAGGGCAGGGTGCGTCTACGGATACCCCTAAGCCCCTTTCTGTTGCAGGCCAGGGTGCGTTCTCGGATACCCCTCCATTACCAGTAGGAGAGCCGCTGCTACCACAGCAGCTATTCGAAGAGAAAGCCTCACAACCCCTCACTCCCATGGATACTTTAAGTAACAAACGACTTCCGGGATTGGACCGTGTCATGATTGAAATCGAAGAACTCAACGTTTCGCCCACTTTTCGTAAGGGGCATCATCAGGAGGAAAAAGCAAAAGAGCACGATAACTCAACGTGTTAACCAAGCCAGAGGTGAAACTCTTTGCAAGGGAAGGGATAGAAGAGCACGGTAACTCAACGTGTGAACCACGTCAGAGGCAAAACTCGAGTTTTGCCGCTGACGTGGCTGAGGTGGAAGGTAAACCTCAACACTTCTCTCAGCTTTTCAGACAATGTCAAATACTTGGAAGTTATTTTTGACAGACAGCTGAATTGGGAGAAACATTTAAAAGTTAAAACTGAAAAAGCATTAAGTAACAAACGACTTCCGGGATTGGACCGTGTCATGATTGAGATCGAAGAACTCAACGTCAACATCTGAAAATCCCCATTCTTCTTTAGCAGAAAGATTCGCGAAGCCATTGAGATTTACAAACACCCTAATAATCTCAATCGGGACGAAGGCTTTCCCCTTCTTTCTATGTGGAAAGTGCTAATTTCTAAGCCCCGCCCACCGCCACTGAACCGCGACGGCATTTGCTGAACCGCGACGGCGCTTGCCTATAAATTCTCGCCATTCTTCTTCCGATAGTTAGTTGAGTTTCGCCTCTGACGTGGTTCACAAGTTGAGTTACCGTGCTCTTCTATCCCTTCCCGTGCAAAGAGTTTCGCCTCTGGCGTGGTTAACACGTTGAGTTACCGTGCTCTTTTGCCTTTTCCTCCTGATGAAGTCCCTTACGAAAGTGGGCGGAACGCTGAGTTCTTCGATCTCAGTCATGACAGGGTCCAATCCCGGAAGTCGTTTGTTCCTTAATGACAATGGCCGTGAAACCCTCAAATATCATCTGAAAAAGCATGTATGGCATTCTGGTAGCTTTAGGTAAATCCTGGGAACTCTCCCCCCGAATTACCTTGTGGCTGTATACTGCCGTGATTAGGCCCATGCTATGTTATGGAGCACTTGTCTGGTGGCCCAGGGTTAGACAGGCTACGGCAGCAAGTAAACTAGGACATGTGCAACATCTTGCTTGTCTTAGTTCTACAGGTGCTATACGCTCAACTCCTACGGCCGCTTTAGAGGTGGTCTTATGCCTTCCACCACTTGATCTTTTTGTGGAGGAAGTAGCTGTAAGGACCGCCTTGGGGCTGCGCTACAAAGGGCTGTGGCATACAATAGGCAAAGGAGGCAGGCATACCCACATTCCGAATGAGGTCGTCGACAAGATCCCTCTTCTGGATGCTATGGTAGACTACCTCCCTCTACAATATGCCTTCAATAGGCAATTTAATGTCTATGAAAATACCGGGTTTACCCAGCATACAGATATATCCATCTTTACTGACGGATCTAAAACAAAGCATGAAACAAGTGCAGGAGTTTTCTCTGATGATCTGAACCTCTGCCAAACCATATCACTAGGCAAAATGGCCACTGTCTTTCAAGTGGAGGTAATTGGAATAATGCATGGGGCAAAAGCAATTCTTGAAAGGAAAATTGAGAATCAATATACTATTGGTATCTTCAGTGACAGTAGAGCCGCTTTACTAGCCCTGGGCCGTTGCAAAATTAAAGTGTGGTACTGCAGTGCTGTGAAGCTCTCGAGGATATCTCAAAAAATAATGTCGTTTCCCTTGTATGGGTGAAAGGACATGACAGCAACTACGGCAATGAGGAGGCCGATAAGACTGTTAAACTGGCTTCCAAACAACTTCTCTGGGGGCCAGAACCTGTAATCACTATATCCCTGACAATATTAAGTTCTATGCTATATCAAGAAACCTTTTTTTTTTTATTTAGGATTTATACCAGTTCAACAAAATAATTGTTATTCATGGCAGTGTTGGACATAGAAATCAAAATAACTACAATTACAGAGTATCAGAGAGGTAAGTAACACCTATTCTAAATTGTCAATTATTATTTAGGTATCGTCACGTGTTTGATTTTTCACTATTAGTCATTATCACTTTCACTTGCAGTTAGATAAAGGTCTTGTGGTAATTTACATTTTAATCGCGTATGTATTTGTCTTTGCCCTAACTCGTACAATGTTGCACCTTCACAATTGTTAAAGTTCAAATGGAAATTTTTTGTTAATTTTTTAATGTGTTCTTGAATAGTATACATGTCAAGTTCGTAATGAAGTTGATTGTTGGTAACGTACCAGGGGGCGTTCACTGCTATTCTGAGTATTTTATTTTGTGGGGCTTGAATTCTATTTACGTTCACTTTTGATGCGTTTGCCCAAACTGCACACCCGTATAAGATTAATGGACGTATCAACGACTTATAGAGTAGGGTGACACATTTTGCCTGTAGTGGCAATTTTTTGTTGATCATTGGATACAGTTGCATTAATCCAATGTGACCCTCGTTTAGCTTTTTGCTAATATGGTACCTCCAGGTGAGGCGAGTATCCAAGTATATACCTAGGTACTTCACTGCTTCCGCAGAACTATTCCATGTTATGGTATTATTATTAATTGTTATTAACGGTAGAGCATTGATCCGTCGAAGGGTAAATATCTTTGCAGCACACTTGCCATGATTTATAGTTAAATTCCAATGCTTGAACCATCTAGCTATCGTGTTCGTGGCGATTTGAAGTTGTAGAATCGCTTCTACTAGATTTTCATTTTTAGTCAGCAAAACAGTATCATCGGCAAATAATGCAAGGTCTGCATTGGTGTTGGGCATATCGTGAATGAAAATATTAAATAAAATAGGGCCCAAAATACTTCCCTGTGGCACTCCTGCTTTAATATTTCTTGTCGAGGAAATAGTTGTATGTATTTTAACTGCAAAGGAACGGTTTTCAAGGTACGAAAATAGAATACCTTTTAAGTATTCCAGGATTAAGAGACGAACAATTTTGTATTTAAGTCCTTCGACCCACACCCGATCGAAGGCCTGAGCTAAATCTATAAATAATGCTGCTGTATATTGTTTGCTCTCATACCCTTTCTCAATTGTTTCAACGATTCTTTGCAGTTGGTGACAAGTAGAATGCCCCTTTCTAAATCCAAACTGAAATGTTGGAAGTAACTGGAGTCTGGTAACTTCATCGCTGAGCCTAATACAGATCACTTTTTCAAAAACTTTGGAGATGGTGGATAGCAGGCTAATAGGTCTGTAGCTAGTAAGTTCTTTCTTGTTTTTCCCTGGCTTAGGAAACATCAGTATTATCGCATGCTTCCATTTGTTGGGGAAATAACCAATTCTCATGCATGAGTTAAACATAGTGGCTAAGTATGCCAGAGCTTTTCGCGATAAATTTTTAATTATTAAGTTGGTTATTTTATCTTCTGGAGTTTTATGTGCTGGGAGAATTTTTATTATGGAGGCTAGTTTGTTAGGAGAGGTTGGTTTCATGTTACTTCCCGCTAGTGGTTGATGAGTTTCTATGTGTCTGAGGACTATATTGGTAAAGCCTGGATATTGATGATTGTGCTAGGTGAAAGTTTGCTCAAGATGGTCAGCGAATGCTTCACATTTTTCTTCATCCGTGTTTAATATTGAATTTTGTGAGGATAGGGAAGGAATTTCTTGTGGTTGGCGTAAAATCTTCCTTGTGCTTTTCCAAAGCCCTGGATCCCCCGGCTCGTAGGTACTGATGCATTTTTAGTACGACTGTATTCTGTGGTCGTCTAGTTCCCTTTTGATAAGATGTGTTAAGTTATTTAATTGATTTTTTGTTGCAGGGTCTCTGGTTTGCTGCCATTCTCTACATAGTTGGCTTGTTCTGTGCCTCTGTCCAGCTCTCGCAAAAGTCAGAGGATCCATGTTGGGGGACTTCTGGCCCGATATGGTTACAATTAGTAACACTCCATTTGCGGTCATCCTTAAAAGTACATTCAAAGGATTGGATGGCTTCAGTGATACTCAACTTGGAGAGTTGCTGGAAGGTAGCACAATGAGCCCACTTAATGCGGCGTAAGTGACTGTGAGGTAACTCACCCTCCATATTTAATTCAGAATCCCACTGTGAGAGAACTGTGTGTTATTTTTGAACATTACCAAACAAACCCACTTAGACAACATGAATCATTTAAACAAATACAAATACATTTTATAAAGGTGTAATTTATTGTAGGTGATTCTCTTAGTTATTTCATTTGTACAGTGATATTAAGCTAAATTTATCTATTTGTCTTTATTCATTTATGCACTGTACCAATGACACCGCCAAGATTTATTCCAAAATGGGCAACAAAAGTAATAACTTCCAGAGATTCAGTAGACATCATTTTTATACGAAATTCAAAGCCACTTCCATTTTGTAAGCAATTGAGAATTTCAGTCTCCCTATCCAAGCTCCTACATCAAGCTCAGCTTTTTGAACTTTGCTTGATTGATCGATTGATTGTAGTCAGGGCTTATGCAAGTTTATGATCCCACTTCTTACACTTTTGCATCCCTAGTCTTATCAAGCTATTTTTGTACCTTCAATGAGTTGCAGGTGAGCGGATGGCCCAGTGAGCAAATGCTCGCCTATTAAGCAGCTGGCCAGGGTTCGAATACCAGCTACTCTGGAGTGTAAGAATAGTACGCAATACATCAGTTTGTGAGAAGATGTTTCAATTATTTCCTAGTCTTTGTCCCGGAGTTGCACCCCAGCAAGCAGCATGCTGTTCAAATGCTACATTTGGGTATATCGAATACAGATTCGGGTTCTATAAATGGAATAGGTGCATTGGTTTTTGCATCTACTTTTTTATCGTTTACAAGATCGTTTAGATTTAGATGTTCTACCTGCTCTACAGTGCAACATTTTTATTTTTGATTTTTCAGAAAAACTTCTTACGTCAATAATTTGTGCTTGTCTAAAAACCTATTTAGCCCCTATCATATACCGGGTGACAATGAGACTAGGGCCATGTTTATATCTTCTTTATTTATGAATCGATTTGGATTAAATTTTATACCAAGATACTACACATAATTTCTGATTGGCTGATAGATATAGTTAACATGACTGACTTCCGGTTTTACCGAAAATGGTACTAACTTTGATTTTGTAAATAGCACACCCTGTATATTTTATGTTTTTTTGAATCTACGAGTCAAATTACATATGGCAGTGGTGCCAAATTTCAATTTTTTTAAACAAAAAAATTATTTTTTCTATTTTTATTTTTTACCATAGAAGGCCCTGCTAAACTAGTTTTTTAAGAAAAAGTCACTTTTTTTAAATTGCACCTACCAAGGGCCATCATGCCATTAAACAGCAAATTTAATTACCAATCTAACAATATGCATCATGCACTACTTATCTTACTTATCTGAAACTGAAAATTAATTAATTCATTATTTTTTAAAATATTTTTAGTAATCACTAATAATACTAAAGCAAATTTGGCAACACTGTTGTATGTAATTTGAGTCGTAGAATCCGAAAACATAAAACATATAGAGTGATCTATTTAAAGAACCAAAGTTAGTGTCACCTCCGGTTTCACCGGAAGTGACACTAACGTTGGTTTTTTAAATAAATTTAAACTAATAATGAATTATTTAATTTTCAGTTTCAGATAAAGATAAAGTAGTGCATGATACATATCGTTAGATTGGTAATTACATTTTCTATCTAATAGCAAGATGGCCCTTAGTAGGTGCCATTTAAAAAAAGTGACTTTTTCTCAAAAAACGAGTTTAGCAAATTATATTCTTTTATTAAAGATTTGTTATTGACCTTATTGATAAAATATGTATTATTAAGAGTTGCTAGAGTCGATTAGAATAGATTTTTCCAAGTCAAGGTCTTCTATGGTACAAAATAAAAATTGAAAAAATAATTATTTTTTTTTAAATTGAAATTTGGCAACACTGTCATATGTAATTTGACTCGTAGATTCAGAAAAACATAAAATATACAGAATGTGCCATTTAAAAAATCAAAGTTAGTATCATTTCCGGTAAAACCGGAAGTCAGTCATTTTGACTATATCTATCAGCCAATCAGAAATTATGTCTAGTATTTTGGTATAAAATTTTATCCAAATCGATTCATAAATAAAGAAGATATAAACATGGCCCTAGTCTCATTGTCACCCGGTATACCAAGCGATTTTTACTTATTTAGAAAATGGAGTTTTTCGAAATTGTCAAAATCTAAAAAGTGCAATTTTTTGGAAATTAAGTAAGATTTCAATGAGATTTTTTTAGAATGTGTTAATTTTAGTCCAGAAAATACCCAAATTTTTTAAACCTTAGCTAAAAATTAATTTTTCAATCTTTAAAATATTTTGAAAAATTTCAGATACCAAGACTTAATATTAAAATTCAATTTTTTTATGTGAAGACTTTAAAGATTTATAATTGGCAAAAATAATATAAAATGTTAATTACTTCTTTAGATCTTTTATTATTTATCAAAAATTAGAATGTTTGCATCATATTTACGTTTTTTATGCAAGGTGCTTTTTAGGAGAAATATTTTTCAATTTTAATAAATATCTATTTAAATGGTTTCTAGAAACACTAATCTAGCCCTGTTAATGAATTACTGTTACAAAAATCCTGTAAAGGTTCTTTTACAGTTGTCTAAACAAGGAAATTTTTCTTTATCCAATTATATGTTCTAAAAAGTATTCGACAACACCGATTACTTTCTGGAATAGTGAACTTTAATATCGCTCAATCGGCGGCGATAAAAAATAAGGCGATTTACAGACGCAGGGGTTTTCATTACACTTCAAGTTTATATATGTTCATGTTAGTGGTTATAAGAAATATGTAAAAGTATAAATTATGATAAAACCAGAAAGAGATATTTTTGAGGGGGCCAGGCCCCTCTGAAAATTATCTGAGGGGGCCACTGGCTCCCGTGGCCCCCGCGGCTCCTACGTGCCTGTACTCTGTGTCTTGATTAGCTTTGTAGTAGCTGTTTTTTGTGTTGTCGTTGACTACCAAACTGTAGCATGCCAAAGGCTATCATGGGTTTTACAACCATGAGTCTCAACCACCAGTCTCTGTTTTACGACATGGCATTGCAGTACAAGAGCTTCAGGATTAAGTACCTAAGTTTTGTTCATGTTATGAAAAGATTAAGAACACGGCAGATTCTTAGCATTGCAAAAAATACTTTCACTCTTTCCAAAGCTATTTTACCTAATTGAAGATATGGAAATAGAGACAACCTTAATTGCATGAGTTATGTTAGAAAACTTGATACTCCGGAAAGCAATTTTCCAGTTATTATTGAAGCATTTTGAGTTTTTCAGCGAAAAGACAATGATGTATCAGTACTTGCCATTTTTTTTTTACTACCTATAAGTTTACAAATTATAATAGAATCTTTATTCACGTTTTAACTTATCCATATTGCAATATCAAAAAGTATGTTTATAAAAAAGTATATAATTTGAATTAAATTTTATTAGCATCAGATTGTTTCAGCTGATGAATACTTGGATACAAAGCCATACTGGGTCATCTTAATAATTAGTCGTGGAGGCAAAGAACTTCACATTAAAAAAAAAAGAATTGGCGAAAAACATAAAACAGAAGAATAAAGTCGTATTGCATTTGCATGTAACAAGGTATAATATTTTTGCAAGGCCTTTTGTAACAACATAAGTGGCATTGTCTATAAGATAATATTTCCTGCAAAGTAAAAATGTTTGCAAAAACATTTCTAAAGATATTGTTTGCAGGTTACTTTTTCATAAATAAAATTGCTTAACCGGTTCTACAATGCAAATATATACCCAGAATAAGCTAAGTATAATTGAGGCGTTGAAATATCAAAGGGGCTAACTGCCAAAAACAATAAACACAGTGATTTCAAAAAACTCATTTAATTCCAACCTTACTGGGCTTAATGACTAAAACATATAAACAACATAAGAGATTATTACGCTAGATGGAATCATAAACACTCAAGACTAAATGATTAAAATAAACAAAGGAAAAAAATATTTTAAGAACAAAATTAAGAAAGGGACAAAGTGCCTTATTGAATATAACGGGCTAAGTGCCTTATTGAATATTAAGTAGTTCCTTATAAAAGTTTTTGTGTTCTTCTTTTTCTAAATAAGGTATCATCGACTCCAAATGCTTCGTTTTATTTTCTCCATTTTGATATTACAACGCCTCAATTGTCATAATTTTCTTTGCTACAGCAATCGTTTCTACGGTATTTATTCCCCGGATCCTTGGTTTGTAGAACCGGCCCTAAGTAAACTTTTTGCAAAACAATATGTTTGATGTTAGAATATTTAAGAAATACTATCCTTAAAGAATAAAGATAAGTTTTTTTACAAATGATGGGTATTTTAAGGCAGATGTGTGAGATAAATATTTTTGCCAGTGGCTTCCACAATTACCGTTTCTTGTAAAGTAAAATTATCTATAGGCAACATTTTTAACTTTAAAATTTTTGTAGGTAGCCAAAGTGTTTATCGATATTAACGATACAAGTTTGATTATGAGTATCTTAACGATACGAGTTAGGTTACTAAAATGAGGAGGTTGGCCGAGTTTTGCGGCAATCAAACAAGCCTTGTTAAGTGCCATAAGCAAACGTGTATTGTTCAATATTTTTATTTTATCCTATTATGTTACTATGAGAATATAATTCATGTATCACGTGACGCTATTTCAACCAATGAGGTGCATGCAAATGCCTAGTTACACATTATCACAGCGGTAGTAATTTATTTTCGTAATTGTTTTTACGAGTGATCCTAATTGGTTCTGATTTTTTTCTTAGGTTGGCACTGTTAATGTTGGTTACCCTGCTGTCAATTTTAAGTCTAGGTCAAATGTGAGGTTAGCAGGTTAGGTTTTCCGCATATATCTAATACTTACTATATTGCTAGCGGCTATGAGTGGGAAACTCACCGATGAAGTGAGACACACAACCAACTCCTTCATGTATACGGTGAGCTGTGCGCAAGCGCGGCGGCGTCGTCCGCCCAATGGGGAAGTAGTCCAGTTTAAAATTCGCTTCTAAAGCCGGAGTTCGAATTCTCACGCATGCGCACGAGACGCGTTATACTCAAAGTGAGACTATGTCGGCGCCGTAATGTTTTCTGAAGTTTCCAGGCCCTACCAGCAATATATGTGTATTATTATATATATGGTTTTCCGTCAGTTTTGACAAACTGACACAAAACCTAACCTGCTAACTTCGAATTTGACATATACTTAAAATTGACAGCAGGGTAACCAACATTAACAGTGCCAGCCTAAAAAAAATGATATTTTGCATTTCATTCAATATATTCTCTTTCCAAATATAATTCGTGTAATGATTAATGATCGATGATTTTTTACTCGTTAAAACCGAAACAGCAAATTTAACTCGTGCTACGCACTCGTTAAATTTAGGTTCGGTTTTAACTCGGAAAAAAAATCATCGATAATAATCATTCCACTTGTTATATTACAACTGATAATAACTCCTTAGCAACGAGTTGCCTTAAGATGCATTTAACAGCATTAGTGTTGTTAAAAAAATTAACATACCAATACTTTATTAGCATTTAATCACATGTTGGCAGTACTGACGTGTATCGTTAGTGACACTGACAGTTTTGTTTGTTATTAGACACAGACTGACGCAAAAATTAACCTGCTAATCTCAAATTTAACATAACATGTCAGTGCTACCAACAATACAGTATTGAGTGATACCACCACAGCCATAGCAGATATTTCTCGCTGTTGCGTCATTAATAACAATTTTTTTCTATTTTTAGAAAAAGATGAGTATTTTAGGATAAAATAAAATGTGTTACGATATACGTAACGTTATCTGCTTTCTACATTCCTCGAGAATTTTAAAGAACTTGCTCCTAACGTTGCTCGTTCATTCAAACTATTCTCTCGTAAAGCTTGGTAACGTTACTTACATCATTAATTACTATTTCGACTACCATTTCTTAAAGGATGCTATTATTTGACACTTTCCATATGTCAAAAGCATGTTGTTATTGCAATATAATTATTTAACAAACAAGTATGTTAATGAGAGCAATTAATAATCGAAACATTTTATTAATTGTAGAGATTATTAATCGCCGATTAACATACGAGTTAGTTACAATTATTTTCCGTTGATCGTATATTATTAATTTGAATAAAATCTAATTTTATTCCATAAAAAGAATTTGACACTTAAAGTTTTGACATTAATGGTACCGGGTAACCATAAATGGTTGTGATTTCTTTTCTTAGGTTGGCACTGTTTATGTTGGTGGCACTCTAAGTCTATGTCAAATTCGAGAATAGCAGATTAGGTTTTCCGTCAGTTTTGATAGAAACTGACACAAAACCTAACCTGCTAACCTCGAATTTGACATAGACTTACAGTACCACCAACATAAACAGATTTTTAAAAATCGTTTATTAATAAAAAAATATTCATTAATAAGGGTCATTAATAGACGTTTATAGACATTAATGAAACCCATAAATAAACGATCAACAGAAAAAATATTATTGCACAAATCTGTCACTTTATTGCACACTTCTGTCAAAACTGTATTATTATGTGAATTTTCAATTTAAAACAATGAAAGCACACCTAACATGATTTTTAATGAATTTTCAGTTTGAAATGACGTTGACGTTTTGTAATCTCTTTTAGCATAAATATGTATACAACTCGTATCTAAAGCTTCTTTTTACTCTTGAGATAGATATTTAAAGAAACATTAATATTACTGAATTTGTCAAATGCCTTTAATCACTTAAAAATCATTTTTAAAGCTGTCGAACAGGTGCCTTTTTTAAACAATTATTGGTTGATACTGGAGAACTGAAACGGGCCAATTCGTGCCACCTGTATTTACCTATTTTATACCATCTGATTATATACCCAATTAGTAATAAAACCTGACAGTATGTGTTCTTATGTTTTATTTACGTAACAACGCAGTATAAGTACGAATCGATGTAAGTGACCGCAGGCTATAAGTTTCCGAGTGCGAACACACCGGTGCAATATGCAAACTCTGCAAGATAATTCGAGGATTAACGATCAGCGGATCCAAAAACAACGCTGGAAGCAGCAAGTGAACTCATTCGCGCTAAAGTTGTTGAACCGCGCGGATCAACCTATTCGGACCCTAGTAGGTGAATAGCGCAGATCAATTGATTCGCTGCCAAATTAGCCAAGTGAAGTCTTGTGTGTGTCCACCATGGGGTACGGGCAGCTCTAGGCTAGATGCAAGCGATAGAAGTGAAACAACACATTGGAGACGCCAGCGGTGTCCAAATCGACAGCGCTTGGAAAAAAATTTCGACCGCAGCACCCCAGCGGTCCACGGGCTACTTGTTGAACAAAGAGAAACAAGATTAGCCCTGGTGGAAACCGCGCTACGAGGTCAGAAAACAATTACAATATTGTTGATAATTGTTCTAACGAACCATTGCTCAACTATGAGCAAGGGGCCCGCTGCTAGGTAACGGGGAAGTACCGGCTGGCATTACGTCATTGGCTGATTTGGCGTCCAGGGGCTGCAAATAGCAACGCGTCCTAAAGAATCGACAACTTCGCGTTCAAGCTATTCGTGTGTGAGGAATTATTTTATAAATTGCTCTAGTAAGCTTTGACTTTGCATGCGCTACTGAACGTTTAGTATCCAGTTAAGGCATTTTCTCATGTGCAGTGCACAACTGCTTTATGTACTTGCTTTTGTGTATATTTTTTTGTGTGTCTATGTTTGCTTACAGATTATATGTATTCCTGTAAACTGTTGGGTTTTTATTACTATTGGTGTTTGTATTTGTAAGTATAACATTTCTGGTGTCAACGGGCTGACCTCAACAATATTAGTTTACCCTTAGCCCCACTGACAATGTGGATAGAGCCTCATAGCTCACCGACTAGATAAGCTAGCGAACCAGATAATAGTAACGTAATTTTTCAGTAGGTGTAAGGCTAGGCAAAAGGCCGTATTACAGAACTAACAAGTAAATTAAAAATTGAAGCAAAATTCTCGTCCGAATCTAAAGCTCAACCGAGAAAAAAAAACGAGGCAATTTTTATATGAAGTTAAAGATGAACCGATACACAACCCTGAATAAAAGTTCAAGGTTGATATATTTTTTGGTGTGTTGGATACAATAATTCAATATTTTTTCTACGATCGTGTCAAAATGACAACTTTTTGCACAGTTTCTAAAGTTAAAAGTAATTCGAGCGCAATATTACGTCTTTTTAACACGTTGCCATTGCAGGCCGCTAGCTGGTTGTGCTTTTAAACTCGTCGCACGTGCTTTAAAGGCGTACTTATGCACTAGTATCATAATATACTATAAAAAATATTTTTCTTTTCTTTACAATATTTCATTGCTTTCCACTTTTAATAAAAATTAATTAGTCAATAACTGCATGGATTTGCATACATACTTATCCGATACTGGTAGTTTAAATAGTTACATAAACGGCTTGGAACTTAAAGATGAGATGCTCTCATTTATGACTTTGATTGGGTTAGACGAACATGAAACTAATAATCCTTTAAATACTCTTAAGTACATAACAGAAAATAATTTAAAAAACACTTTCCCTAATTTAGTAATATTTCTTAGAATCTTACTCACTTTACCCATCTCAATTGCTTCTGGAGAATGAAGTTTCTCGAAATTAAAAATAATCGAAAATTATTTAAGATCATATATAGGTATCCCAGGAACGTTTAACTGGTTTGGCATTAATCTTCATCGAACATGAATGTGCCAAGAATTTAAATTATGATAAAATAATAAGTCTGTTTTCTGAAAACAAAGCCCGAAGATATATTTAGTTTTTTATTCAATTTTGACAGTTTAAAGTGACATTATTAACTCCATAACAATGACCAAAGCAGTCGGTGTCTAAGGTACCTGGTACTCTGCATGCCTAGATCTTGTCCATTAACAAACAAACAAACAAACAAACAACCTTCATAAACGCTCTATGATTCACAAGAGAAATAAAAGCGTTTTAATTCACTAGAGAATTTAAAAAGTTTAATTCACTAGAGATTTAAAAACGTTTCAATGAAGAACAACATATTTTTATGATTTCTACAAATACTTACATTCAATTATTCTTTCTCTTTGTAGTGTGTAATATATAATTATCTTAATTTGAATATTTTTAATGTCATTTATTTCCAGTTGTGTGTATAGCTGTAAGCAGGTGACAAAAGTCACGTTGACAATTGGCACACAGTAAGTGTGCTGTGTTATTTCTTGTTTGATAAGTGATTTAAGAGCAACAGGAGCTATAAATTTGAATATTTTGAAATTTTTTATTCAAAATTTCGTCAAAATTGAATAAAAACACATTAAAAATTTATTAACTGAAAGATTTGATCTCACTCGCACTGCGTGCTCGTGAGCCCAAAATTTTTTCGTGAATAAACATATGTTTAATTCACTTGGTGTATAATATTTATTATGTACAGTTACGGACAGCTCAAAGTGCATGGTTTTTTGTTACTATGGTTATTTTTACGATTTTTCGGCTTATTAAATGAGGGTTTCTCCAGTGGCGTTGCTTGTGATTATAAGAATAGGTATTACTTTTTTAATGTTTGTATGTTAGCAAAGTTTCACAAGTAAACAAACTATATAATAATATGTATGTATTTAATAAATATGTATCAATATTCAATTGCTACTACGCTTTGCAGTTTGTTTCACATAGAGTTGACCAATGTTTCCATATTGTATCCTTCTCTCAGTTCCTTCCAAGCATTTCTTATTCTTTCCCATAATTCATCGGCGTTGTTTGGTGCAAAATCCCTGGTATAAATTTTTGTAGTTAAATACCCTCAAAACATTTTCGATGTCAAGTCCGGACTTCTTGCAGGTCATGGTAATAAATTGATATTATTCTCATCAAACCATCAATGAACAATCCCTGCTATATGCATAGGACCGGTATCCTGTGAAAATAATGTCATCAATTACGTTAACATAAACAAAATTAATTAGGTAATATCTTGCCTGTTGAAAAGTAATTTGATTAGGAAATACGTCTTTTACAGATGGCAGCATCACATTTTGCAAAATGTTTTGATAATTTTCAGCATTCAGGCGACCATTAATTCTATAGCATGCCCCAGATCCTTGAGCATTGATCCATCTCCATACGTTTACAAAGAATTGTCCACTACTCCTTAAGGGTTGAACATAATATTGCTCCTCAAATCTTGAATTTTGTAGTCTATACTACTATACTGGTAAATGATTGAAATACCTTTTCATCTGAAAAAACAGTCGTGTTCCAAAATTCGTCGATTTCATTCAAATAGTCGGTTGCAAACTGTACTCTTCTTTCTTTGTTCTCTGGTGTTAAAAAAACTTTTCTTGCAGAAATCTCTGCTGCCAACGATTTTTAATTTTGAAAATGCAGCTCTTGCTCATATGCAAATCTGCTCCGACTCGATTCAGCGACCAGTTCTCTTCCAGTGTTGAAATAGCTCGCATTTTCTCTGCTTCTGACAAATGTCTGGGAATTTTTCGAGTTGTCAGTTCTATGACAATTGATGACAAACGTAAACGTCAAAACTCGACGTCTATGATTAGAATATCGTATCACAAGCTAAAAATCTGCCGTGCACTTTGAGTTGGCCGTAACAGTACCTATGTATTTGTGTCTGAGTCAGATTGTTTAGAGTTTAGTTTTTATGTATGTATTATGTATGTGTTACTATGTAGTATACCGGGTGTCCGTTCTCAAAGTCGAACATAGGCGATTAACATTGTATTGAACGTTTTTGCAGATTCCTGTTCGCCAATTCAACTTACAGGGAAGGTAATGGTATCAATGGAAAGATAAAATTATTCCGCATCAAATGATACCAATAATAATATTCAAGATGCGATTTTTATTTTAAGATACTAATTTAAGACTTGGGAATTTTTAAATATGCCATGCCTTGCTTTTCAAGTTTGATAGCATTTGTCAAAACAAATGGTAATTAGTTGGCGTAAATCAGATATTTTCCGTCAACGTCTGTTAAAATTATCTACAGAAAAATGAATTATTTCAATGAAGAACGAGTGAATGCACTATTGTTAATTGCCTATGTTCAACTTTGAGAATGGACACCCGGTATAGTATATGTATCTTTAACCGTGTTATATTTTTAATAAACATTTTTTTTTAAATTTAGACATTTTTTTAATAGTTACAGACATAAGGGCGACAATTTAAAAACCTGCACCGAGCGGCCAAAAGTCTAGTGACGGTCCTGATCTTCAGTCTATAACAATACCGATAAAGATAACAATATTTTATCTTCATCAGTGTTGTTACAGAGTATTAACCAAATTAATTTTAGTATCGTTAAGAGCTTCATTACAGCACTCTTTTTATATAAAAAAGTACATTGAACCAGAATTTATTGATGAAGATAAAATATTGAACAATACACGTTTGCTTATGGCAACATAACGAAAATTGTTTGATTGCCGCAAAACTCGGTTCACCTCCTCGTTTTGGTAATCTAACTTGTATCGTTAAGATGCTCATAATCAAACTTGTATCGTTAATATCTATTGCAGGTGACATTTTTTAACCTTTTTATAAATGTTATTTTTAAGTATTTTTCAGTTAAAAAGTTTTTTTTATCGGTGACAAAATTTAGAGCCGCACTAACGGCCACTGGGACAATTTTACGACAAAATAGTACATTGTATGTTAAGAGCTGAAAATACATTCTTGCCGCTTGGACATGAAAATCATACAAAACATAAATTAATTCTAGAGTGCTCCTCTCCCCCTCACTCAATACGCTAAACTAACAAACGCTGCAAAACAATATAATAAAACGGAAACAATATTCTTCCGAAAAAAGTTCTCCATGACTGTTTGATATGCTTCACATGCCTCCTGGAAATGTGTATGTAATTGTTGTTTCCCTTGTATAGATTGATAAAACTATAGTTTTAGTATAACAATGAGAATAATATAAAAAAATATATGTACTTAATAAATATTGTGTGCATAAATTATAGCAAGATACCCGATTTTACCACCTGGGGTGGAATTTCTGAAATCCTCCTATTTTATTCTAAATCGTTCAATTTCTTTTTAAAACTCCTTTTTACTTTTACCTCATTTTTACTCCTCTAGAAATGAAATTTAAAAAAAAACTTTAAGCCACTTTTTAAAGATTTTAAAAAACACATACACACCCAGAAACCATGGTCTGATTCAATAAGCACAGGAGATACGAAAGGTCCTATAATTCACCCCTGAATCCAAATTCGTACCTTTAGAAGTTGATCCGTGCACAACCCCGAATTACTTTCTTAAGAACTTGTACAGGGACCGGCAGAAACATATTAAACATTTTATTTACAATTTTTTTCTTTATACAGTGTAATACAAAAAAAACGAAAACATGAGTATGTTCACAAAACTTGGGAGTTTATTTATTTAAATATCGAGTGCCGGAGATGTCCACTTTCTTCTTCAGAACATTCATTAATACGTCGAACAAAATCTTGCATAACTTTTTCTGGTATATCTTGTCTAATACCGTTAATTTCGTGAAGCTCCCGGTGGCTTTTTATTACAAAGTCAACCGAATTCTCTAAACTTCTGAACCCATCGTCTTATTGTCAAGTACAATGGAACATCCTGCCGCCTGTTGAATTGTCTTCTGAACGCACATTGCACAGTTATTATTGATTCGGTCCTAATAAATAACTCAACACCATAAGCTCGCTCTTGCACATTAAAACCCATTTTGACTTATTACTTAAACATTAAAACAAAACTCCTGATCCTATTTAAATTAATGATATTCATCACATTTGTATGGATAAAAACCTTAGTGGGATATTGCACGTTAAAATGTTTAATATGTTTCTGCCGGTCCCTGTATAAGTAACCTTTCTAAGTAAAAACTAAAGCGATATACAGGGAGATTTTTAAGTTGATTTTGTCCTTTGATCAGGATATACAGCTTAAAAAATAAGCATTTTTTTCATTTAACACTTTTGCGAAATATGAAAACTAACGGAGGTACAGGGTGTGAAAGTTTCAAATTAAGAACTTAAATTGTATGTATGTATAATCTGTAACCTCATTTACCTTGCGTTGTAGAGGCTGGTGCTTTATAAGCTGGCATCTGGTGGTACAATGCTCAACTTGCCCCGGATTCGGGATACACAGTTGGAGCGCGCCTTTGGTGCTTGCGCAGCAACCATTGTGTGAGTTGTGTGTTTTTGGTGATGTGTTGACCTTGTTACTCTATCTCTTAGGTCTGTAGTTCTGAGTAGAGCACAGTTAATTTGGTGCCCAACTGTGAATGGTCTCACTGAGCCCGATTCTAATCGCCAAGGATACTAAAATTACTTAACAAAAATTAAACTAAACTTAATCTAATTTAAATGATATGATCAAAATGATGACCATTCGCTTCTACACATACGCTCTGCGAATAAGAGGGATGCAGCAGTGGCATTTTGACAACACTCCCACTAAATAATAAGCATATTCACTAATTCATTATTTTCATAAACATGAACCATTATTGTTGCTATAACATTAATAAAATTACTATGGAAAACTAGTTGACAGGTCATTGATTGACAACAGAGATAAATAAAAATAAAATTGTCCAGCCCCTTTGTGCCAAAGCTTAGTTTTTAATTTGAAACTTTAACACCCTGTGCCTTCGTTAGTTTTGATATTTCGGAAAAGTGGTAAATGACAAAAATGCTTATTTGTTTTAGCTTTATTTACTGGTAAACGGAAAGAATCAACTTTAAAATCACCCTGTATTTTATCAGCCTTCAGAAATATTGAGGAATTCGTGAAAAGACATTTTATCTCGTTTCTTCCCTTTAGGGGTGGAAATTCAAAAACTCCTTTCCTAGGATTTTCCTACATACTGGTATTACAGATTACTACGGCTATGTGTTGTTGAGTCGGTGCTTTATGTTTTATACATATAGATTATAGCAGAATACCCGTTTGAACCCCTTGTGGGAGGAATTTCGAAAAATCTTTTCTACCTCAATTTCTTCTAAAATGGGCTCATTAATAAAAAAATCTGTTATTTTAATCCCCTACCCCTTTTTCCCTTTTGGGGTAATATTTGAAAATAACCTTAAACCTATTTCTAAATATTTTAAAGAGACGTTTAAATGCCAAAACATAACCACACAGCAAAATCTTACTATTTCTTTATTACATTGTAACTTCAGAAAGTTCACTAATAGTTGTGGATCTCGCAGTTTTCCTTACAAATTAGTAACTATAGGAGATGGCTGTTATCTTACTACAAATTGTAACATTACTACAGATAGTAAGGAAATTGCCGCAAAATTGTCAATTTCTTGTAAGGAAATAGTAAAGGAATTGTTAAAAGAAAGTCACCTTGAAGTATGGAAATTGTCAAGAAATAGTTAATACTACATTGTAAGTTAATACCGGGTGGCCATAAATATCTGAGATCCCGGTAGCCATGGAATTAGCTACTTATAAATGTTGGGTTAGTACTATATTTCAATTACAATAAGTATTGGTACCTATGTAATGTAATAAAATGCAATAAGAGGAGGGGAATGTGCCCTGGATTCTGCAGTTTAGCCTGCGACTCGATTATAAAAATCTCCTGTTCTAACTCCATTACTTATTGCAATCTGTAATAATTTTTGACAGATAGGAATTTTAGTTGTGATGACATTTTAGTTTATTTGGATTCATCAGTTTAATAAAGCGGTGTTGATTCCAAAGGTAATGTGATATCAGATATTTATGGCCACCCGGTAGTAAAACAATTGTCACTTTATAGTAAAGAAATTGAGAAGAAATCGTTAATTTGTTGTAAAGTAACAGTAAAAGAATTATTACAACATAATCACTTTGTAGTATGGAAATTATCAAGAGATAGTTACTGCACTGTAAGAAAATAGTAAAACAATTGTAACCTTATAATCAAGAAGTAGTAAATTTGTCGCATAGGAACAATAAGAAAGTTGTTAAAAGTAAGTACAATTAAATCGCGTTTTTTGTATTCCATGTAAATTATTTAGTAGAGAAACCATAAAAATAATTAACACTGGCTATTCCGATTGGCGTCATTGTTCTGATTATTTCAATAAACACGAATCTAGTTTTCAACATATTCAATGTGTAAAGAAGTGGTGTGAATTAAAATTACGACTAGATAAAAATGCACAATTGATAAGGAACAACTAAATTTATTAGAAATTGAAAAAAAGCGCAGGAGAGCTATAATTAAAAGAATGATTGCAATTGTGCAATATTTAGCTGGTCAGTGTCTGGCTTTTAGAGGGACAAGTTCGGATCTATATCAACAGAACAATGGTAATTTTTTAAAAACTGTTGAGATGATTGCTAAATTTGATTCTGTTATGTTACATCATTTGAATAATGTTAAAAAGTCAAAAGAACTTAAAACTAAAATGCCACATTACTTAGGGAAACATTTTCAAAATGAAATTATACATTTAATGGCTGCAGGTGTTAAAAAAGAAATAATGCAGGTTGTAAAATCTTCTAAATATTTTTCAATTATACTGACTGTACACCAGACGTAAGTCATACAGAACAAATTACATTTGTTGTGAGGTGCGTAAATATAAATATTTCAGATAAAAATGTCGAAATACGCGAATTTTTTTTGGGTTTTGATCCTATCACGAACACAACTGGTGAAGGATTGTATAACTTCTTATTAGAAAAATTGGTTGAGTACGAGTTAGATTTGCAAAATATTAGGGGCAAAGTTACGACAATGGGTCTAATATGCGAGGTAAAAATATTGGACTTCAAAAACGCATCATAGATGTCAATCCAAGAGCACTCTTTGTCCCTTGTAATGCTCATACTTTGAATTTGGTCTTAAGCTATGCTGCAAATATTAGCGGGAAAATATTTGATTTTTTTGGAATAGTTCAGGAAGTATATAACTTTTTTTCTGCTTTCCCATACAGATGGAATATCTTGAAAAGTCACATTTCAAATTTAACTCTCAAAGATCTTAGCGACACAAGATGGGAGAGTAGAATACAAGCTATAAGACCATTACGCCTCAACCTGAAAAACATCATTGATAGTTTAACAGAATTAATGAATGATCCTACCCGAGACTTGAAAACAAAAAATATGGCCCATTCCCTGGCAGAAAAGATATCTACTTTCAAATTTATTTGTTCCATAATTATTTGGCATAATTTACTTTCAAAGGTAGATATTGTTAGTAAAATGCTTCAAAACCCAAAATTGAACTTAGCCGAATGTGTACGCGTTAAAAAATCTCCAAAATAGCACTAGTCGACAAAGAAACGATGAATGTTTCAATATATTTATCAGTGATGCCAGTAAAGAAGCTGAGAAAATTCAAATAGAGGCAGAATTTCCTACAATTCGCATAGTAAAAAGACCACTTCAATTTTTATAAGAAAGTAAAGATAATGCGATTGCCGATCCTAAACAATGCTTCAAAATAAATTTCTATTATACAATTTTAGATCACATGAATAATTCTCTTGAGGAACGGTTTGAATTAGTAAAAGAGTGTGAATCTCTGTTTAACTTTTTATACAGTTTTAAAGAAATGGATAATGAATCCCTAATGAAATCATGTATTGATATGGACATAAAGCTTCAGTTAAGAGCGGGACCGTAGTAGTGGGGATTCGATTGTAATTTTAATTTCAACACGAATTACGAAATAACAGCACAAGAGGGCGGTAGTATAAGAAATGCCTCTAATAAATTAATTTGGGTAGCAGATGTATCGTTCACGCTTCTAACAAAGAGAGGGCACTAAAGTTTTAGACAGAGGCTGCTACTGCGTGCATTTCCAAGAACTGATGTGTCGCGGAATGGCTGTTATCTTATCGCATTGTAGCCGCCCCCGCGTGTTTGCTGGTTTCTTGTTTCATGCTGCGCTCGCATCTTTCGCTATTCTCGGACTTCGGCCGGTGGTCCGCTGGATCTTGAAAATTGTTTGAAGTGCATGTTGCCCTTGCTTCTGCGACGCCCAATTTCAGTTTTCGAGATGACACGGGTTATGTATGTGCATACGCACTTTGAAGGATTTTTAAAAAAATTGCCTTGAACCGGCTTCGAACTCGCTACCTACCTAACGCTCGTAGGAGCATTTCTTTCTCTGTCGCTCGCGCACGCAAATCTCGTGTTCGTTTTTACTGCCTCTAACCCGCGCCTAGTGCTCTCTCTCTCTCTTGAATTGAACTGTTCGGTCGAATATCTGATGTGCTTCTGTTTTTCGGATCCGTTGTTCGTTCCCTACTTATTTTTTCTTTTTAACTTAAAACCCTTTCTATTTTCTTCTTAATACAGTACTTCTTACGTACAAGTCCATCGCTTTTTATATTTATCTTTATTTTAATTCTTTGCTTAAATACTTTTAATATCAATCTTTCACTTGTTCATGTCTTTTCTTACGTTTTCTTGTAAAAAAGTCATTCTTAGGTTTTTCTTTAAAAAAACTCGCTTTTCATATTAACCTGTTTAAATCTTTTCTTACGTTTTAGTTAAAAAAACCCTTTTTCATATGGATCTTCCGTTGTTTAAATCTTTTCTTACGTTTAAGTTTTAAAAACCCTCTTTTCATATGGATCTTATGTTTTTTAAATCTTTTCTTACGTTTTCTTTGTAAAAAAACTCATTCTTAGGTTTTCCTTAAAACACGCTTTTCATGTTCACCTTTTGTTTTTTAAATCTCTTCATACATTTTAGTTTAAAAAACGTTTTTTTCATATGGATCTTTCGTTTTTTTTAATGTTTTCTTACGTTTTCGTTTTAAAAAACTAATTTTTATATAGATCGTATGTTTTTTAAATCTTTTCTTATGTTTTTCTTTAAAAAAAACTCTTTTTTCACGTGAATCTTACGTTTTATATTTTTTCTTACGTTTTAGTTTTAAAAAACTCTTGTAATCTAGAAAGTATTATTATCAGATACTACCATAAATAGAATGAGCATCTTTTTTTTAGAATTCATAGCTTATGCTAAAATTTGTAGCATTTTTATGTACTTATTATTAATTACTATTTTTGTTCAATAGAGAGGCCGAAAACGACGATGTATTGAAAATAATGTAGTTTAATAATAGATACTCTCTGTTTTTGTTTTGTTATTTTCTCTGCGTTATAATGCGACTATAAAGTCTCTTATTATTTCCCATTAATGGTATGTTATAGATATTAACGATACAAGTTTGAATATGAGCATCTTCACGACACGAGTTTGATTGCCAAAAACGAGGCGGTGAGCCGAGTTTTGCGGCAATCAAACGAGTCTCGTTAAGATGCTCATAAGCAAACGTGTATTTTTCAATATTTTATCTTCATCAATAAATTCAGGCATTTGCCAGTACATTGCAAAGTTTAAATTTCCCGCCATCGTGCTCTGCATGTCCATATGAAACTTCTAACTTGATAATGAGTTTTATGTAGCACTGTGTCCCTATTCCTTCATCATAAGCCGAACGCATTTCAGTTTTACCGCTTTCAATTCAAATTTTGAGATAAACGCGCAAAATTTGGCCGCTAAAACTGGATTCCATTTACATAACCAAAATCGCAATCACAAATCAGCAGGCATGTCATGTGACGTCACAGAACAGTTGACAGCGCCATCTATCAAACAGTTGCCCAAGTTTAGGGCAGCTATTATGGCAAACGCATATTCCAGTGTCACAATTCTCGCACTAAAATCTGTCGTTTAGGTTTATTTGTCTAGCAATGTGGTTTATATTCCACAATTAGTTTTATAATAACATTATCTAGGGAATAAGCTATTAACATGTCAAGTTTGGACCAAAAAGAAATTCAAATATTTATATTTTATTTATTTAATATTTCTGTTATTTGACTTCGCATCCAGGTGAAATTTGATCACACCCGTTAGCGTGTTGTTTTCTAACAATATATATGAAAATAATTGGTTAATTTTAATTGTGAACGACGTCTAACAAATTTTAAAATACCGTGTTGTTTCTATGGTGCTGCCATCTTATAGGAAAAAGTGCAGCGGTCCCCGTCTTAAGCTAAAACTGTACTGCTTACTTATTAAAATCAAATGGGTAAAGACGTATAAGGTAACTATTACTGCTTGTTAGGTGCCACCATGATGTTATAAATCATTAACCAAGGGATGCGTTGAAAAACGACTTAGCTTTAGGTTTCAGGAAGATGAACGGTGCTCAACTCCGCTAAAGACTTTATTTTTTGTACTTCTGAAATGTTAACTTTTATTATACACGCGCTGCACTGCGCACTTCAAATGGAAATCAACAGTAATTTAAAATCTCTAAAGAAATACAATTAATAAAAGTTGACACTGTAATGACATAAACAGGGGTATAAAAATCACATTTAAAATATGATTACAGCATTACAATAGTTAAATATAATCAGGATCAATTTAAATATGAATTGGGAATACGAATAATTAGTATGCAATTGGAAAAGAAAATAGAATTTATAATTAAATAAAATATGGCTGATTGAAAAACAGATGGATTCAAATATAATGTAATATTAACAAAATAATGTTTGAAGGTAATGACAAACAATACTTAATCCAAAAAAATTATTATAAATAGTAGGTAGAAATTAAAAATAAGGATATAGAGTGTAGAAAGTAGAAAATGATATCGTTAAGGACTTTTTGTTTTGATTATTAACATAACACATTTGAAAAAATATGGCTGTAATTAATTTGGTGTAATAGAAAACTATAAAATAAACCCTATTTTAAAATTAATATGTTTGGAGATTAAGAAGCGTTATTTGTAAGACTAAATTTGCGTGTTGATATGGAAATAAAATGTAATTGAAGAAGAAGAAGAGATAAAACTAAGGAAGCTTGCAAGTATGTGGCAAAAAACTAAACTGGGAGCAGAACTAATCTACAAAGAAGAATAAATAGAGAAAAGTGAAGTTTATTGGAGAATTACATTTGACATTGTATATCAATTGATTTGGATTACGTCGAGCTGTTGGTGCTAGGAGAGAATTCCAAGTAAGGACCATTGGTAGAGGAAGCACATTTGAGGTATTTGGCGGATGCAGGTGGGTCAGGTTAGATATGTGGGTAAGCACTAAAAGAAAATAAAGACTTAAAAGGTGAATTTATTATTAGAAGAACTACTTACTGTTTGGCATTGTTGTGTGACTAATGAAACGATTTGGTATTTGTCATTTAATGTTCAAATTTGTTTGACATATCATTTGACAGACGTTATTTTTGACTTGTAATAAAATTAAAATCAGAGTATCGGATTTCAGAATAAGCAATCTAGATAAAAGGAATCCACCCCTGATTTTCAGCAGCTAGCACAAAGAATAATTATTAACGTTTAAATAATAAACAGGGCAATTTAAATTGATAACAAAATAATTCATAAACATATAATAATAGGTAACAAGAAGTAAGAACCCGAATCAGTACAGATTAATAGCGCAATACGTGAAGTCGTAGCAATACCAAAACTCTTTCTCGCTACGTAAATTCCCAAATTATTACCAACTACATGAGCACATTCGGGGCAGGCTAATTACAATGGAGATGAAGTGGCTCAACAAACGAGTCTTCAATTACCACGAATTTACCCAGTTCCATGCTAGAACCCATAAACTCTAAAACAAAAACAGTAGCACGATATATACCGTCCGATTCATAAAAATAGCTCCAGCTTATACCGCTTTTATTAGACTCAATCAGGTATATATTATAGTGGCAGTTCAAATATTTTTGTAAATTGAATTATTTAATTTGAAACTTCAATATTATATTCTTATTAATAACGGTAGCGCCTTGAGACTCTTTTCAGGGTTAGTTCGATTATCTAGTTGCTTATTAATTGCTATTTTATTTTAATAATGACTTTAAATTGTTTAATGACATGAACTGTCACCTTGTACGTCAAAACAGTGCTCTACGAACACTTTCAATCAAATATGACAAATATAAATTCTATTCACGTCTTAGTGACTCAATATTATATAATAAGTATTTGATTATAGTTACTTACACTTTTCTAATTGTCTTTTATTTACTACTGCTTCAATAGGACAAATTAAAAACCTGGACTTCTCTCATTCTTCAAAGTAACCTCAAAACAGCACTCTTCCTGACGTTCAAAGCTCGGATCCTCAGATATTTCAGCTATGATGCACTGCTTATTGACAAACAGCTGCCAATTCGTCAAACCCCTGGCTGCCTGCAGCTTCCCTCGTTCCAATAGCTTCACAGCAAGTTTGCTCCCACAGATGAATCCAAAGCATTTTCTACTCCCTTAGCTCCTACTTTAGCCATCTCTGTTGTCAGTAACCTACAGAATCTCCCGAATCCAGTAGTTCCTCCGCCAATTCCTGTATACCGATTTACACGTCCTCAGCAGTCCCCCAACAAACCCAGCAATCAATGACCTTCCAATCAATGTAACTTTTTATCAATTGTAGTATTAAAATTAAATCAATTCTATCCAAATCTTATTATATTCTTGCTTCTTATTCTTGTTAGTATCTAGTTAAACCATATTCCATATTATCTTCAGTAACTATTATCTCGATCTTGTTAATATTTCATTTTATTTTACACCTCGTCGAGTTAGTTATTACCCCTTTAACCTCTTTCAAATAATTTTAAATAAACAGGGTTAAAATTTCACTTTTTATTACTACCAAAATACGAAATTACATGTTGTTTTAATTTGTTATTTTTCAATAATTATAACAAAATTTGCCTAGATGCTATGTTACAATTATTCATGCCCTCTACAAAATAAACTTATTTCTACCTACTTCATTATATTATTTTTAATAGAAATTATATTTGTCACATGTAACATGAGCTTGTCTTTACCTTCTAACTTTCAAAACCACTATAAAATACTCAAGTGCTATACCTTTCAACTTAAATTGCATCAAAGTTGATTGTTTTGATCTACCAAATTTTATATTTACATTAATATTCATCCAAAACTGTTCTTTAGGTCTGCCTCTTGTTCTCCTCTGCTGTGATCTTGCTTGCCATACCTTCTTTACTGTTCTCTCTTCTCCCATCCTTACTAGGTGGCCAAACCATCTTAATTGTCGTCGTTTGATGTCATCCATTACCGGTTCCACTTCCAGCTCTTCCCTTATTTTACTATTCCTTATTCTGTCTCTCTTGGTTATTCCCTTGACTCCTCTTAAGAATCTCATTTCCATTGCTTGAATTTTACTCTCCATGCGTTTTGTTAATGTCCAGCTTTCACTTCCGTAGAGTAGTTTGAATATGGATTTATACACTATGATCTTGGTTTTCCTTGTTACTTCATTTTTCCTTATGAAAGCGTTGTTTAGTGAGTAGTATATCTTTGCTGCTGCTTCTAACCTGTCGTTTAATTCTGCTTCGATAGTTCCCGTTTTCTGTATATTCACGCCAAGGTACTTGAATGTTTCCACCTGCTCTACTTCTATCCCATCCAGTTTTATTGTTATTTCTTCGTCTTCTCTACCTATCATCATAACTTTGGTCTTATCCACATTTATTTTTAGGTTTCTCTCCCCTAAGGCCTTTGTCCGTAAATTCAGGTTGTACTGTAGGTTTTCTTTGTTCTTCGCATAAACCACTACATCGTCCGCAAAGACACTTTCAGCTATCTCCACTGGCTCCAAATTACTGTATCCTACCATCAGCTTCTTTGCTTTTCCCCTCACATCTTTCATTACATCGTCCATTATTACATTGAATAATGCTGGGCTGAGGACCTCCCCTTGTCTTAACGCCTCCGTGGTTACGAATTCCTCCGATCTTGTATTTCTTGTTCTGACATATTTCCTTGTGTTTCTGTATAAGCTTTTAATACCGTTTATTAGTTTCTCGCTTACTCCTCTTTTTATTAGGCTGTTCTAAACTAAACCTCTAGGTACACTATCAAACGCCTTTTTGATGTCGATGAAGGCCATATATATTTTATTATTAGCGTATTTCTCTATCAGTTGTTTTACCGAGAATATATGGTCTTGAACGCCCCGTCCCTTTCTAAATCCACATTGTGCGTCTTCTAATTTTCCTTCTATTGTCATTCCTAGTCTTTAAGCTAGTATCCATTCATATATTTTGGCTAATATGCACAACAACGTAATGCCTCTATAATTGTTGCAGTCCCTTTTACTTCCTTTCTTATACACTGGCAGTAGGATTCCTATCTCCCAGTCTAGTGGAATTTGCTCCTCTCCCCAAACTTTATTTATTAGTTTTACTATTATGTCTATCGCCTTCGTTCCTAGATTCGAGATCATCTCTGTGTATATACCGTCATGCCCGGCTGCTTTGCCTCTTTTTAGTCTTTCTGGCTTCAGTCATTTCTTCTGTTGTTATATATTCGCCCTGTTCACTATTTTCTGCAGGGTCATCGCGTATTTTTTCAATTATTGTGTTACTAGTCTTATCTGTTATTAAAAGTTTCTCGAAATACTCCTTCCATCTCTTTATAATATCCTCATCTTCTGCCAGCATTTTCCCTTCTTTACTTTTGATGTGTTTTGTCTTGTGTGTTTTACCTTGTCTGAGGGCGTTTAATACTCTATAAAACAGTTTTTGATTTCTGGCGTAGCCCCTCTCCATCTTGTCACCGAATTCTTCCCAAGATACTTGCTTGGCTTGTTTTACCATCAGTTTTACTTTATTTCGCTGCTCTTTGTATCTGTGGTATTTTTCCTTCGTTCTACCTCTCAAATATTCCTTTCCTTTAATTTTCTTGATTTTTATTTCTGTCTTTATCTCTTCGTTCCACCATATGGTTTGCTTGTTTTGTTCCTTAATTTTTATCGCTCCACATACTTCCCTTGCTACCTTATTTAGCGATTCTTTTATAAATTTCCACAATTCTTCGACATTGAATCTGTCTGCAATTTCATTGATTTTGTCCATCTCTGCTTCTATCCTTAAGTTATAATCCTTTGCCGTGTCCCTGTCTTTCAGTTTATACGTTTTAATTTTTTCTGTGTGTATATTTTTCGTTTCCCCAATACTGGTTACTTGTTTATGTTTTATTCCCTGTATCATCATTTTGGACATCCGACATAATAATTTGCTTTGCTTGACGCCACTTTGAGAGCGAACCCGTGGGCCGAATTGGCTGATTTTGGTGTCAATCGGATCAGGGCGACGCAAGTAAGGCAGTAGTAGGGTTTTCAAATTTTTATAAGTGACTTTTTTTATGTGGATTTTCTAACCTCAAAATTAACTCGACACACAAAATGGATCACTCAAATTATTATCGCGCCCAATTTTGGTGCAGAACGCTAGTAACTAAATGATGATCCGAATATATTTCATGTCCTCTTTTCACCCTTGTGTCTTTTACTTCATTCCTATGGTTTTTATTTACTATTACGTAGTCTATTATTGACCTTTTCATTCTACTGCTTACTTCTCTTGTAAATTTATATATGTCTTTGTGGGCATAGAAGGTGTTATTATTACTAGGTTATTTATTATGCAGAAATCTATTAACCTTGTTCCATTATTATGTTTACAGCTTTCCCCATATTGTTCAATTACTTCACCAGATTCTCTATTCTTTTTACCTACTCTTGCGTTCAAGTCGCCTATTATTATCAGTCTTCCTCTATCATTTTCTATTATTTCCGATAATAATTCCCAGAAGTTATCTTTCTTTTCTGCTCTCTTGCCTCGGTGGGTCCGTATGCTACTATTATTGATGTTTTCGTGTTCTTGTCTATGTTCATTTCTATTTTTAATATTCTTTCTGATATCCCTGACCACTTCTGAATGTATTTTACTTTTTTTTATTATACATCCTACTTCCTCCTTTGCCCGGTATCTCTTGTCTACTCCGCTGTATATTAATAAATGTCCTCCTTCCAGTTCGAGTTCCCCATTTCCTTTCTTTTTAGTTTCAGTTACCCCAAGTATATCCAAACCTGCAGTCTCAAATTCCTCCTCTAATTCTTTTTCTTTCCCCGATAGGCTCCTAATATTCCACGTGCCTATTTTCCACATTTCTTCTTTTTCAATTACCTCTTCCTTGCTATTCCTCACACTCCTTGTCTCCATTTTATTATTTATTTTGTTTTTCTCCGAGTCCACTTTCTTTGCCTGGTTTGTCCGTCATCTGCGCTTTTTAGTTTTTTGGATTTTCATTCGCTTGGGGTATGTTCACTTCTATTTGTTTTAGCCTGTCTTTTTTTTGTTCCATTTCCATATTTTACTGTCTATAATTAATTTTTGGTAGCCGCTTTTTACTACTTTTCCTTGTTTCCTTTCTTCCACAGCTCTTTTCCTAATCTGTTTCTTTATGTCTCTTTCTTGTTTTGTTACTTGCATTCAGGGCTAGTCCTTGTACTACTATGTTCTTTCGTTTCTTCTCCTTCTCTAGCTGTTCAAGTCTGGCGTTCGTTTCCCGTAACTGCTTTTTAATCTCTATGTTGTCCTTTATTATGGTATTATTTTCTTTCTTTATTGTTTCATTTTCTTTCTTTAATTTTCCTATTTCCTCTTTATACTTGTTCTGCTCTAATCTTATTTGATTTACGTCTATGGTTAGTTGTTGTAGCATATCTAATATCTTACCTACTTTATCGTATTTATTTTGCTTTACTGGTGATCTGGACAGTTTTTTGCTTTTCTTGAAGGCTTCTGATGTCTCCTCGCCATCCCGCCCCCTATTCTTTTCCTTTTATCTCCTTCCGTTGAGTCGTCCGTGCTGTACATATTGTATAAATCCTTGCTTATCTTACTATTATTTATTTGTAAATAAACTCGTGTCGTCCTTGACCGCGAGTGTTGGGCATTTTTAGCTCTGTTAATCGCGCTTATCGGCTGGGGTCGACCTTTTGAAGGCTGATATGCGCCGCGTCGCGCCTTGTGCGTTTTCTAACCTGTGTGTTCTTTTACTGGTTTTACGTTAATAATCTAGTTTTCCCACCAGTTACTGACCTTATTTTAACTGCTTCCGTTGCCTTCCTTTACTATGAAGTTGCACTGCACCTCTTCACGATATTTACCAGTTGGATTCACTTTAAAAATACGTAATAACTTAGCTGTGTGACCAAGCCGATGCATCGGGTACTCTAGTCGACACTCTTTTTCAGATTTTAAATATCCTTTCTCATTACACCATATTATGGTACACTTTTGGTACATAGATTGAAACGTTGTATTTTGTTAATTAATGCTTATTCCGCACTAGGCTTGCTTAATTACAACTTTTATTTAATATCAAATTTTGCCAGCAAGTAGTCAGAAAGCCTCTATTTATAAACTCAAGTATAAAGATCAAGCACACATAAAAAATCAAATATTTATTAATAATATTATCTACATGTCAAGTAAGTTCAAATTCTGTATTATGTATAATAAATCAAAAATGTAATTATGTCGACGGTCGAGCATCTAGCTGGTTGGGCAGTCCACTATTTTTCTTTATTCCGCTCGCATTCGGAGAGTCGACTGTAAAATTGCAAATATTCGAGTAAGGTCACTATATCAATAAGGTACCGCCATTAGTGATTTTTTATATCTATCCTTGTCGCACAATTTTCTCCAACTGGGGATAAAAACACATAACCTAACAGATTCCTCACTTCACAAGTGCCATTACACCAAAAAGAAAATCCCCAAAAAGTAGTGTCTTTCCTATTGCACTTGGGAAATTTGTATTTGTTATCCTTATCTCACAATTTTCTCACATTCTCACGCGAGGAATGGAATGGCGGTACCTTATTGATATAGTGACCTTATATTCGAGCAAGGTCCGTAAATATAGCAAGCTTTGAAATATAGGTCATCCCATGCATTTCCACTATGGAGTGGGAAACAAAATGGCGCCAATGGCGGAAAATTTAAATCTTGTAGTGGTGTTTTAGAATCAGTCAGTTGTTTGTTCGTTGGAGGTTAGGATTGCAATTGCACGTTTGTTGCGTTTCCGTTCATTTATATCCGTTCTGCCTGTGTTAGAAAAACAGTATTTTTTAAGACTACATTTTCCTGATCCCGGTGTGATACGGTAAGTAAACTATCATTTTAATATAGCTCACTAAAAGAGGTTATTTATAGGTTATCGGCAAGGATGTCCCCATTTAGCGTGCTACAAGTGGTACCGTTTTAATTGAGATGTCTAATTTACTATTTTGTGCTGATTCCGTCATGATATTGTAAGTTAATAGGGCCGCTTAATGAACGTTTCACTAAACCTGACGATTATTTTCATATTGATTTAGTTCAAAATGTTACTAGAACACAGAAGACACAACTATAATATCTATTGGGCACTAGCAAACTTTTCTGTTATTACTCAGTCTGGTGAATGTCATCGTATTTGGAATAGATAAATGTATAATAATGAAAAACTCTTACCTCACACACTCTTAAATATTTTGTTGGCTCGCATTGATCGCGACCACAATTTTTAACCCAAATTTCTCGTCTTTTTTGGTCAGCGGGGAAACGAAATAAGCGAAAACCATGTCTTGAGTGGTTAGTGCAGTTCAAACATGCACAACCTGGCATTTTGAAATCATATAACCTCAAATACACACAAGCGGTGACGTTTGTCAGCCTAATTGTCAGTGGGCACCAAAATGTCGTTGTTGGGATGACCTATATTTCTAAGCATACTACGAATATATTTACAGACCTTGATATTCGAGTAGAGTAACTGTATAATTGGAGAGTAAAGCAAACGCGGTAAGAGTATTTGATTGGTTGGATCCCATTCTGGAACGTAAGATCCCATTGGAGCTCAAAAGTACGCGGCGGGCTTTGGATTTTTGAAATCAGAGAGTGACATTAAATTTGTCAAAATTATTTAAAACTCAATTTTCGAAAGTGAAACATAAAGATTTTCATTTTGTTATCACCAGGCTGTTCTGTGTGTAAGTGTAAAAAACGTTTTGAAAATGGATTTTATTTACTTAGTATCCCAAATTATCTAGAGAGGAAAAAATTTGGTTGAGAAATATTGGGTGACAAGATTACGGCTGTAAAAGGCTAATGTGAACAACAAATCAATGGGAAGTTGCAAAAAGTGATCATAAAATACTAAAAAAAACCAACACAGTTAAGTAAAATGCAAATACTGAAAATCATGTAGAAATTTCACCACCTGAACCTGAACCTTGTTACAAAAAGAAGTAGGTACGAGTCTCTGCTAGTTCAACATTCTAAATTACGAAAAAATAATAAGAAATTAACCGAACTTTTAAATAAAACAAAACGAAACATTTATTTATTGAAAATACATTTAAAGAAAATGCTAACTGATGATCAGATTCAATCTTTAACAATCAAACCAAAAAATTTAACAAATGTTCGAATGAAACTTTGGAAAAGTATTTAAGATTAACAATTTCCTGTGGCACAACTGGGTACAATGATCTAAGGGATCTACCTTTTCCATCGATTCGCACGCTAAATTTTCATCTCCACCATTTAAATTTTCAGTCCAGCATTTTAACAGACTTTACATTATTCAAGAATAAACTTTCTAATTGCAACACCAAATTTGAGATTGTATACCAACTTTAGATGAGATAGAATTAAAAAAGTAACACTACCAAATTATGAAAATAGTTTAGCTTCCGAGGCTTTAGCATTCATGCTAGGTGGAAAAACTACAGTAAGCTTAATTTGATTTTAATTTTATATTGCATTTAGGGGGTATTTCAAGCAGATTGAAACAAACCGTTGTCTATTATTTCACAGCAGATACCTAGCAGTAATGGCGCTGTATTGGCTGATATTTATTTAAAATTGTTGAACAAGCTACCAATATAGGTCTTCAGCCCTCAAAGTTAAATAACTAATAATATTAAACCTAATTTATCTAAGCATGTAATTAAGTGTAGTTTTTTATTTGGCAATAAATTACTTTTTGCAATTTATTTATCTATCGGGCACTGAACTTGCTGCTTTGGAAGTTCGTCCTTTCTTATATTATCCATTTCGGTTCTGTTTGCAATGCAATCCCAGTGTCAAAATACACATGTTCTTTGGCGGGAATTACGATATACATAATACTAACAGATCTTAACAAAACAAGCATTTAAATAAATAATAAATCTGTAACTACATTATTATTTCAACTATTAAAATGTCGATTATTTTATCTCAATAGAACTATAATCAAATAAACACTCAAGCTCAAACACGAATCCACAATACTAAATTGATTTAGTCGACTATGAACATTATGACTAACTTCACAGTATGGATCCCTAAATGTCATCTTTTGCTCTACTCTCCTATTATACAGTTACTCTATATTCGAGTGCCGCGGTGCGCCCTCGCATCAGCCGTTCCTAGAAGCAAATAGTACTGGATTGAGTTTGTTTTGAAATGTCAAATTAAAAATGCTTAATTTAGTGGTTATCCACAACTCCTTTATTTGTAATTTATGTGGGGCAAGATCAAGCCTTGCTTTGGGTGAACTGCAGTACCCGGGGATTGTGACAGCAAGTGAAGTTACAGCGTTGGATTTAGCCACTTCTTACGAAGTTGCCAGTTGCAACAACAACATGAATTTAGATTACGGATCAAAAATGCTTCTTGGGGGTCAAATTTGACACAAGGGCACTTCAGGAGGTTACTGGAGGCTGGAAAACAGCTTCCCAACAGGTGAGTTAAGCTCTTAATTTTTGTGAGTAGCCTCTAAGACCTGGTGCGTGGTTTATTATTTGTGATCCTTGCGAGCAGTTTTGGCAATCGGTTTCAGGGAGGGAATTTGCGAGATTCCAGGTATCTAATGAATATGCCACAATGGATCTCCACGAGAATTGAATTTTAAGGAAAAAATAGGCGAAATCCCAGGTATCTAATCGATATGCCATGATGGACCTCCACAGAAATTGGGTTTTGGATGACAATAAGCCCCAGGCACCTGATCGGTATCGCTACGATGGACTTCAACGGGAATTAAGTTATTTCTAGGGGAGACTGCTGTTCTCAGGAATCAAGTGTTTCTGACCGTTATATACCTTTTTGGGCCTTTGTATCCGGGCCGGAGGTTGAGGAGGGATGGGCCTGTCGTGTACTCGCGCACCGAGAGGCTTAATTTGATTTATCTTCATTCTTGCGTCCACGAGATGCAAATACTTGATTGTGGCGATGTTTCGCGACATCCAAAGTAGAAGCATTACAATGTGTAGAAGTACGAATTTCAGCGGGCGGTAATGTCACAAGATTAAGAAATTTTATTTATTATACTTAAGATATAGTAATCATAATTAAATTCAAATACGAATTAGTATGATATCAAAGGTTCTAAGATGTGTTTCACCACAGAAATAGGGCAACAAACTTTACTGGGCGATAGTACTCTCTTATATCACTCTTACAGTAAGTAGAAGAGAATCAAAGCCGACTTCTCAGCCGGAGCTGGTCGTAGGTTAAACAAGAGACTCTGATCTTAAGCTGTAAACAATATGGGCGCCAAGCAGCAAGTAACCCAAGCACTTTGATAATAAAAAAAAACATACATTGAAATGCGCTACTAACCAATCCCTAAAAAAGAGAGAGGACGGCAAGAGCACAAATAAAATTGGCAGTCGTAAGTAACGTGTCAGTATAATAATATCAATCAAAGCGTACTCGGTGGTACATAGACAAGAACCACAATAAAGCACAACAATAACATATCAAATATCAGAATAGATATTATAAGTAAAATCTCAATAGGGAAAGAGGGTCATTTTAAAAGTCAAATACAATAATCAAGAGTAACGAAAATTTAGCATAAATTGGTAATACACACAAAAAGTAGGTAAAGGTAGCATTAGCATTTTGCATTATCGGTAGGGAAGCGCAAGACCACGGCATAGTTACTAAGGTTAAATTTGTGGGTTCGAATTAAGTTTGACCCCTAAATACACAGGTGCAACAATATTCAAATGTTATTAATAACTAACAGGATGGTGCTACAGACCCCAAGATCTTGGTTCGGTGTAGGGCATCATATAACCCGGAACATGCTTAAAAATCCTCATAAATTTCAATACGTTGAGTAAAGAGAACTAATTAATGCAATATTTTGCAAGTAGGAGATTAATTAAGTTTAATTCAACCGAGATATTCGGCTACTAACATGAAGTGAAAATCCAAAACCTTAAACTATTACGTATACTGTAATGGTCTTAGGCCCACGACTCGACTCTGTTAGCATTGCAAATTAATGAACATTTCTAAGCACAGAGTTGAGGTGTTGTATATAACTGCAATGCTAAACTTAAATTTCAAATAACAAATGCATTGGTAAAGAGATGCCAGTAATAATAAAGTCAATAGTTAAAGAACGCAAAAGGCAAGCTTGTTTTTTACAGGGGTCGAAGTTGACTTGCAAATAAATTAAATAATAGGTTTGTGCATAATAAATACCCGAACCGAAAGAAATTAATAGTCACAAAAGGGTTTGATATGTGCAAGTAAAAGAAGCGTAGAATTTAATTAAAGCTAGTCAGTGAAATTGGTGAGGATTCTAAAAAGGTAAAGAAGCCAGAATTATATAACAATACATGCGAAAGAGCAATCTGAAAAGCAGGCAGGTGGACATGAGAAAGCAATTAGAAAAGCAGGCAAGAGGATATGAAAAAAGCAATTGACAAGCAAGGAACTCTTAAAATCAGTGCATTGAACGGTTGTGATTTTTAAATATAAGAAACAGGCAATAAATTTAGTTTGTAAGAAATTTGAAGATTTAAAACTATATTATCAAACTTTTTGCTAGAATGTATTTAAATTAACCGAAACTTATTTCCGTTTATATTGTAACCATAGCAATAGTTTCTATTTTGTTTTAATAACGAGAGAGAAGAAATGACATAAATTAAGATTGACAGTGTTAGATTTGTGCTTCACTTTAATTATAATTTTAATACACTAAATGAGCATTTTTCAAAATAAAAAGTATACCATTCTGTTCTACACGTGTCAGAGTTTCGGTGGTATCGTTGATGAAAGTTTCCGCCACCAAAAATAAAAATTTTTACAAGTGCCTCTTCCGAGAATCCAGTGGCCGTTCCAGTTCGACATTTCGACAACTACGTCTAGCTAAGATAAGGGTCCAGAGCCAAGGATCTGCACTGCGATATTTAGGATAGGACTGCAGGAGTGCTACCGGCAGCGTCAACAGCGAGGAAAGCCGCTCGAGGGCCAGAAACACCCCAGGTACTTGTCTTCGAGCATCGGAGGAGCCGTTGTTAGGGTACCCAAAATTTACCTAAAATATAAGAGTGAGTGGTCGGATTTCGACGTCGATATAAGAGGAGGCCTTACTGAGGAGGATTCGAGCATTTCCACGGCAATAACCAAGGCGCAATTCGAAAATAAGCGGTTTTCCAAATTTGAGGTTATGCGAAGGTAAAACAGTTGCAGCTCGAATCGGCGTCCTTCTGACGTCACGAAATAAATTAGTGCCTGAAACAAAAGCTGACAATTACCGCCAAAGCGCGAAAATTTGAATAAATACCGTTTCGAATGTTGATTATTTCACTATTGTTTAACGTCAACAACGCAGACTTGCACCCGCTAACCATTTTGTAGGTTTTTTGACCCTATTGCATACATTTAGCTACCGCCCAATGGAACTAAATGCAGTGAACAGTGCCGTATCAGAAAATTTGTAATTTCTCAATCAACTAGGAACCCACCTGAGTTAAGAAGCTTGTTGTTCTACTTGAGCTAGCGTTTTATTATAATTAATTGCAGGTAAATAAAATATTAAAAGGGCATATAACCATTTATTTTGGGCAGTAAATAAGTACAGCTCACATTTTAACCAGCCTAATAAATACAGGCAAAGCAAAGCTCCGTACACAGTAAAATATTAAATCAGTTAATTGTGCATATTGGATTTTGCTCTAACTTATAATTAAATATTAATTAAAGCCAGTCATTAGAGAGCATCCATAGCAATACATACATGCAAAGCCACTTCACAAAATCTAAAATTAAATATAATAATAACTTGGGTGGCAAGTAAGGCTCATCCAAAAATATATTTGGCATTGACAGATTACAATGTAAATATTGATTTCACTAAATGGAATAATATGTCTTAAACAGGTAGGTTCTACGTTATACTGTATTTATGTAATTATGAAGAAAATCTGATATTTGCCGAATACAATTAAAAACTAAAGCGAAACACTTACACATTACAAAAAATTCTATAATTATAGGTAATATCGAGGTCGCAGCTATATCGTGGCCCAATTCCTTAATACAAGGGAAAAGGATTGTTCAAGAAAGACGTGTTGCTGGTTACCATGTAAAACACAGGCGCATCGGATGCTGGCTAGCAGCATGACGATAAACCACATCGGAAGCCAGGTGTTTGAGATATGATAAATCGGCTGTTCGATGTTGTAACCCACGACTCTTACAAAAATGGAATGCTCATACACACAAATCTGTCAAACGAAAAGGGGGCCTTTGGCTCATGATAAAATGTATTCTCCCGTGACTAGAAAGAGCTCAAAATAAGCGCAATAGAATCGGAACAAATAATACAAAAAAGAAGCCTACCGTTGAGCTGTTCTGCTCCGTTTACAAAAAAGTAACATTTGCTCGCTCACTTAAAAATTCAGAATATTTCTGATTTGGAGAATATCACGTAAATATTTTTCCAGGAATTCCAACTATATTCTGGGAAAGAAATCGCAACATCAAAGTGAATCCTTAATGTAGGATGCTAGCGAAATGCCCAACATAAGATGAAACATTTTACTTCACAAATGTAGTTTACATAGCATGCTTTCCTGCAGCAGCGCACATTGAAAAGTGGCCGAAAAAGATAGGGCTAGCCCAAAAATTTGGAAAACCTTGAGAAATCTAGGATAGGCAACCAAACCAGCTCGGTAAGTGAAGTGAAGCATAAATAACGTAAAACTTTTAGGAATAATATTGCACTGAAGTATGAAGCATGACTGTTTAAATTATAATGTGGGTAATATTTTATTTAGCAAAGAAAGGACAGTTAAATACATAAATACTTATAAATGACTTCTGACTCGTAACAACTAATCAAAATACTACAAAAAGTTCTTATAAACAGAAGTTCGAAAATGCGTCTTAAGAGAGCTACAACTCTGAAAATGGTGAAGGATTGAGTTCTTGAAGTAGCGAATTTTAGGGGTTGAACATCATTATTGCGTTAAATTTGTTAGCAAAATAAAAGCTTGGAAGAGACCTAAAGGGTGCTCCCTGAAGAAGCTGAACTTCAAATAAACAACGGCTTCAAAAGCCACTAAACACAGGATCGAATCCAAAGTAAAATACGGGGAAGCCTGAGGGACTCTAGCCGGAATTGCCAGCAAACACTGCGAGTCACCCAAGTGCCAAATCTTTAGCAATTTAGAAGCACCATCCTAATTAGGTCAAAGAAGCCCGATACGTAAAAGTGACCACGAGGGCAGCAAATTTATCCAGAATGTTTGCGTGTAGATCCGTAAAACAACGTAGAAAAACATTTCTGTAAAATTCACCTTATAGCACCAAATCCATCCAAAAGATGCGTGGAGATTACAATCAGCACATGCGGAAACGTAAAGGACAAAGTCAGAGCAGTGACCCAGCTCGTTTGATAGCCGATATACGTAAAGAGAGTTTCCGGTAGCAAATCCGTCCACAAGCGCCACGAAATAGCCATGATCAAAAGAACTACGGGAAAAATGACCTACCGGAAATTCGCATCTTCCGCGTGAAGACTAAATATGCACCTAACACCGTGTATAATATTTGGTATCGTCCTAGTGTCGATCGTTTGCGTCTGTCTAGTTTGGGATTGTTGTATGCCATGATATTGTTGGTATGTTTATATCAATCAACTAATTCCTCTTCAGGTGAGATTTCCGTCTTGTAGCACTTTCTGAGCTTACCTTAGACCTTAGATAATCAATGTTCTTCAATATCGTCTGTTATCTTTACTAAATTCGTTGGCCAAAACTCTCAGAAAACCAAACTTGGATACAGCCTGCCGGCCGCACCTAGCCCAGCAAGACGGTCTGTACTTCTTTAAGTATTTAACGGAGTATATAAAGCAAAATTCCATGTGAAGGCAACGAATTTTTTTGTCAAATTACGGCAGTTGTATCCAGGTGTTCAAAGAGAATTCGTAAACTCCAGTAGAACAAACATTTTCCGAAAGAAGGCTCCGGTTAACATAAGTAGCCGTACCAAAATTAAACCCATAAGGCTGGTATCACAGTATAATCATAAACTAAATACTATATCATACAAAATAGAGGTGATTTTTCTCAGGTAAATATAGGCCGAAAAGTTAAGAGGCAGCTGATAAAATGCATAAATTTAAAACTTACAACATTTTACAGTAGAGCGACTTCATTTATTGCACACATTAAAATAAGATACAAGGTTATAAGCCAATCTGGCAGCGGTATCTGCTCCGTGGATAGGGAGGAAACGTTTTGATGCCGTCGTGAACAAAGTTCGCGGGACGAACTGTGTATCCCGAGCTCACGACGGAATTTAAACACCAAATGCGGGAGTGGAGCTCGCAGAATCCAATTACTGGTTGCTAGTAAATGTTACATACATCCTTTTTTGTGTGCTAAGAATTCACGTAGCTGATGTTAAAATGGACCGTGGCTAACAGATGTTTTCAGTGCGAGTAGATTGGGTCAAGGTCATGCCCTGGATGCTTTACGATTCACTGCAAGAGGCCGCAATGGAGCTCTACACTTGGAGCTACAAGACGAAAAGCCCGTAATAGACAACGGAAAATTTAGATACAGCCCTATGATAACTTCAGTCAACTTACCCCAAGATGATTTTGGGCATTTGCCAAAAATAAGTCAGCTTGCGGATTCGCCGATATGGCGTGAGACAGAATTCCCTAATTAAATAGGCCAGAAATGCAAAGATACGCCGACAGTGGCGAGGGCAAATACTACACAATGACGTACGGCGATACATCCGCTGGACACTTTACAAAACGCTCAAGCTGACTCCATCACGGCATGAACATGGGACCAGAAAGAAAGAACAATTACCGACTGACACTGCACGGACTCGAAATACGAAACTAAACCACAGACATCGAAATCGCCAACTAAGCGTAACACCTTACACAGATTTTTGACCAGTTAATTTTTTCAAGTAAGTATATTGAGATCATCAATGTCCTACACAGTTCCTCAATGAGCTTGTCTAAACCAGGAATTAGGAAAACTGTATTGACAGTTTTTGCAGTAGTTGGTCTTTTCAATACTAGGGTTCAAACCTAGGCTGTTATTAAATCTGCATGCTTCGCACTTCAGAAGTTCTCTACCATCCCTAATAGAAGAATAGAAGAAAAATTGAAGCAGTATGGGAGACATAATGCTAAATAGAGAGACAAATTAAATACTATCTAAAGTTCTGCAAGTTCATAAAACTATGTGTGTTGAAATAAAGAATTACTGTCGAAGCTTATTCACAAAAGAATTACTGGAAATCTGTAAGTGGAAATCTACTGGAAAAATATATGACATTAATAAACAAAATCTGCAGTCCGTGTGTTAAACCGCTTTGGATGTATCTAGTAATGATCATAATCCAGTAGCAGAGTGCGTGATAAGCACACGCGTTAAGAGCTTTATACTTTTTCGGTAAATCACGGAGACAGCAAGGGCAGCGACAAGACCCGAATTTATATAAAGGGTGCAATGTTAAATCTATAGATTAAAACCTGGCGTAAATTATTAACGCGGACGACAGCAGATTAAACAACGATTATGCCAGCACTCGTTTAGCTAATAAAACTACTACCTGCTGAAACGCGTCTACAATTCATTTACAATATGGTCAGGATTTTCATATTTGCATATTCATAAGATGGAAGTACTCGGCACTCGGCGAGCCTTTCTCTTTGATGGAATAACATTTCTACAACTTTTTGTGCCGTGTTTTCGGAGCTGAAAGGCCGCAATACACGAATATGGCTTCCCAGAATTGAATATTTAGTAGGATCATAATGCCTCATGCTGCTTTTTAGTCGTCCATTCACCCAAAGTAAATGTCGCGCTTTTAGGGGAGTTCTGGCTTCTTTTAATAAAATATCGCCTTTTAATTTAGAAGTTTGCCGAGACCTGTCGGCTTTCTTTGTAGTTTGTGAAAGGAAACTACAAGTTGCACTTAAATACCTACTTTGCGCAAATAGCGGTCCAAAGGCGACTATTAATCAAGCTACATTTCTGTGGAATTATAAATTCGAGAACATGGCGCAATCGGATCCGCTCTAGGGCGGCTTATGCTAATTCCGGCATTTTTAGGAAAGTCATCCTGAATCGATACTTCTTCATGTGGGAAATGACTGCGATACAGCACCACAAAATTTCAATCTCCCTTAAAAGCATACTAGTGTGTCAGAATCATCTTCAATTGCATATAACACACTTATGCTCAAGAAGACAATCTCTTAGTAGCTTACCTGGGCCTATTAAGAAAAAATCATAGTTATATTTTTGCTCTAGTAGAGTTTTAAACACCAATGGAAGGAATATGTGTCGATGACGAGAGTTTATTGAAGAAGTATATAGTAAAATGGTTTTAAGCCCACAATTTGGCTCTGTTTGCAGTGCGAAATATTTAACCAAGTCAATAAAGCACACAGTTAAGATATTTTATATAATTGCAATTTTAAACAATAATAAAAGAATTAAATGCATTGGTAATGAGATGCGAGAAGCAGAAATTAGTCGGATAAAGGCACGCAAAAGCAAAGCATAACTCAGAGGGTTTGAATTGGAGGTTTTAGTAAAATAATTGTTGTTAATAACAGGAGAACAATCGAAATAAAATTAATGAAGCTTGTTGAAAATTTGTACTCCAAAATAATTAATGTTTTTACATAATAAAAGTGTTCTTACCCAAATAAAAAGTATACAGTTTATTGACATAAGTGTTCAGACAGCTGTACTGGTGTTTGTGGCGAGTTCCAGGACGAAATTTTTTTTTTCGATTGGTCTCCGAGTGGGAACGGTAGCCGTTCACGTGGGTTTTGCACGTTCGTCTACGACCGATTTAAGCATCGGAACCCAGAGGTCAGCAATGCAGGACATCAGCAGAGTGTGCAAGAGCATCCCAATCAACATTTGCGGCCAGGGAAGCGTCTACAGGCTGAGAAATTCCAGCAGCGTCAACTACGACCATCTCCGAGCCAAGTTGCGGCGATCTTTCCAAGGTAGGAACTAACTGCATTTCAAGTGTCAGAAGTAGGAAAACTATTTAAATACAATAATACACCTTGCTGAAGAAGCTCAGCTCATTTCCAAGAGTCCAAATACTTCGTGGGCTTCACAAGATCCATGGCGTCAATAAATTTTGCGGATTTTGCAAGGATTCCAAAAACAGCATAAACAAATGAGAGTTAGCGTGAGTCTTACTTCATCCTATAACAAATAAGTGGAGGTTTTGTTGCCAAGCAGAATGTTCAAATCATTTACCTGACGCTTCCTCGCCTATTTTCACGATTAAAACGTTCAAATAATCGCTATATTGCGCAAACAACTTTATGTGTTTTATCTGTCGGATTGAGGTTACAAATATAATTTACTAAAAGCGAGCATGTGAGCTACTTTGAGACAAATAGCCTAAAATTAAGGATACATTTTAAATATAGTAAAATTCTGATCCCACCTGAGAAAAGAGTTTTTGTGTTTTGCCGTGAGCTAGTATAAAATATTTCGGTTAAATAAAATATTAAGAAAGGGGCGTTTAACCATTTATTTGGAACATCAACTAATACATTTTTTTTAACTAGCTTTAAATTACTGACAGGCAAAGTAAGCACAGTATAAATTAACATGAGAATTGTGTGGTAATTTGCCCTAAAATTAAATTTTCTAATTAAAAATAACTTTTATAAATCAAGGCATTCATTACAAACAGGCACCACAGCGTGGAGCCTTTACAACAATTCATAACAATAGTTATTTGCACAGTAAGAACAAGTTTGTTTAATCCCATCTGACTTGCTTATGTTAAGAATTTGCATGTTGAAGTCTTCTTAGTGCTAGTATATTTAAACACTCTTTTCACGTGGTAGCACTTCGCTTTTGCTCTGACTTTTTTCTCACGGTCACTACACGTCATTCTATATTAGCTCAAAATTGTTGGTTTCCTTGAGCTTTATCACTAAATCTGCATTGTCAAGGAATTATATGGTATCGACATCGTGATGAAACCTGGTCCCGAGCTTCTGGACAAAGTTTTTTAATTCCTCAAATAAATTTTTTATCCTTAGGTCCTTATGCTGCTTCAGTTTGCATCCATCATTTTTCTGATCAGTTATGATATTGAATTTGGCTTGTAATTCTGTGTAAATGTTTATCCTAGGGTTTTCCAATTTATTTTAGCTTTATCCCTGGTGGATTAAATGGCTAAGGTGGCTGATGGATGTTGGTCCTGGGAGATTTGCAACCCACCGAACATAGATCAGAAGTTGGTATGCCTCTCGATGTCGATAAAATTTACCTAGAACATCGCATTAGTTTAGATGGCCTGGCCTGTAATTAAAAAATTAAACGTGTTTGCAAATGGCGGTGTTTACCTTTCGGTGTCAAACTAATGTTATTAAGTTTCATAGATTAGCCGAGTCTTGGTTTTTATTGGGAGGCAAATCAGGTGGTTCTGGTGTTGGATGACAGTTGGGACCACCTTGGAGAGGGTCCAGAGTGACGCAAAAGCTAAATTCGTACTTGGCTGAAGTTTGTTGTCACCCGGCAAATTGGACCGGTATCTATAAATTCTCGCCTTCTCCATCCGATCGTTAGAAGAGTTTCGCCTCTGCCGTAGTTTATACGTTGCTCTTCTATGCCTTGTCTTGCAAAAGAGTTTCGTCTTTGGCCTGGTTTACAAGTTGAGTTGCTGTGCTCTTTTGCTTTTCTCCTGATGAAGCCTCCCCCGAAGTTGTATTCTTCGACCTTAATAATGACACGATCCAATCTCGGAAGTCGTTTGTTACGTAATGACAATGGCCGTGAAAACCTTCGAAATCAGGATTTTTAATGCATAGACAAACAAGTAAATTTAAATCCATTACCCAAATACAACAAAATATTCTTTATGGTCAACTGCACAGCTAAATTTATACTTCGTGTTTCAATTTTCTGAGTTTCTAGCTGATGCTGTGCTGAGTTTTGCTAGTACAGTTGTAGCAGCGACAGTAAAAATATCGCTTCCCGTAAGTTTAAAAACTATGTGACTGGGATTTAATAGTTAAATTTTTTTGACGTCAGCGCCAGTGCAAATTAGTTATTTACATATAAACAATGTGTTCGAATTTGAACGCCGCTATGAAGTCACATCGGGGCTTAAAATCGCCAGTGCGCGAAGACTCGGTGATAGGGACCAAGGCTCACCATTGTGCGAGTTTACAAGTAGCTGAACACGATGTATCCCCTCCTGGTGTGCACCAGGAGATGGTACAGCTGGTGGGAAAACCAGAACGATATACAGCGAAGCGGCCCAGCTAGTTGATATCACCTAAGTACACGGAACTAGCAGAGAAAACCTTCCAAAGCCCCAAATAGCTTCCTGAACTCCAATCTTGACACAGATTTTCTGGTCGCCATTTTTGATACCAGGAAATACCTTGAAAGCGTCGCTACCAGGTCGCGTTTTTTGGTACCGGAGTACACTCAAATTCTCTTAAATAAATCTCCACGATCCCGCCTTTCGGTAGCAATGGATATCCCGCCGGCACAGGATTAAAACTACGCAGTTAAAACAGCACTTCTATGTTCTAGAAAGGCCTTCAAAATTACTCTGACTATCCCCTGAAAAGGGCATTTTAAGCATAACTATTAATTACCGCAGCTAATTAAAGCTACAACGTAAGTGATGTAAGGACTTCCTCTAGGTTATCGGATTCTGCAACATCGTCAGACGAAATTACAGCTCCAGCATCAAGTCCAGGTGAGCATATATTAGCATTAACTGTAGCACTATAGCCGCCACACCTGAGAAACGACTCCGAGGAGTTAATCAAGTCGTCGTTCCGATTGTAAAGAAGAGGCCACCATTTTACATTTTCGTTTCAGTTCTAGCCACAACAAAGCGCGGCGTCGTACCGAGATCCTCTGACCTGAGAACCTTCTTCGTGTGTGCCGCTCCGGCTGCAGATCCTTTAGGCGCATCGCCGACGTTTTATAACCCGAATTTATTTTATTGTATTTATATTGTACATACGTTTTAATACGTAAGGTTATTTACACCAATGCCATGTAATACGAAGAACAATATTCTTAAATTTTCTAAAGCATTCTGAATCTAATCACTCGAAGCACTCTATGAAGTCTTGGCTTCTGTGCTACTCCAAAGGCAGTTATATTCGAAAAGTAAATTAAAAATGTAGAAATTACGTCGCACTCTAATAACTTTATATTCCTCATACAGCAATTTTTCTTAGATTTTGACTGCATACACATACTTGGTGAGCTTCCTTTACTAGACAAAATTTTAAGTAATGTGAATACGTTGGTATTTAAACCAAACGCATGGCTGAGCATAAAATATTATTAGAAACATCGGCCGCAATGTCTTCCTCTGACGTTCCATGACGTTCCTGTCGTGTGCTTAGTAATACACAAGGTTGAGTGTTAATTATTTTTGTTTGTCCTTTAGTAACTTCAATACTGGATTTCTTTCCTTCAAGTAGTTGGTGAGACTATCATTAAAGAGAGGTGCTAGATATTCATTTACATTAAACTTTATTTGGGTTAAAAGGCGACCACAAACTTCAAATCCACCATTAATGCTTTTTATCGCACGTTTTCAGATCCAGTTTTGTGCTCAGTTATAGTACACGATAAATCCATAATATTCAGGCAATTTTCAACGAAGAAAAAGAGGCATCTTTAGGTATACCAGAAACTTTTGGATCTACTATTTAAGAATCTTTAAGAAGCTGTGTTCATTGATTTAAATAACGAAACATTTAATGGCTGACAGATGTGAGTTGAACTATTACCCTGAAGACACAAATGCAATATGTTATAATTTAAGCAAATGTATTACATGATTTGAGTATGGTTCCAAACCAAGCAGTAAAACTAATGACTTCCACGAATAAAGTTTTCGTTCCGTAGTATCTATATAGTTCCTCTTAAACAACTTGGTTGATCACAAGATGGTAAATCCTATCCTCCAAATATTCCACATGTTCTCACTATGATATATAATGTAGGCACTGCAGCGCTAGACATCATAATAGATGTGGCAGCTTTACTGTAATTGCTTACTTTATGTAAAGTTAATAGTACCATTACATAAAAAAGTAGATTATATGCAGTACACAATGTATGCAAGTAGAAATAATTTATTTTGTACATACTAATTTTGAATGTTTTTAAGTAATAGTTGTTAAGGGTAGTTTAAAGTAGAGTATACATTCTTTTTTAAAAAAATTTTACTAATTAATTAATTAACAACAGATTAAGAATAGATCATTGTTCACTGACACACGGATACTTGCTGCGAAGAGAACCACCTCCAGAATGCAATAAATGCGCTACAATAATCACCGTCAAACACATCTTGTGTAGCTGTACAAAATACTCGGAAGAAAGAAGGTTGTGCAACATCGAAAGTCTCCAGATACAAAATGTATAAATAATAGTAAAACCAATATTCAAAACCTTTTCAAATATTTGAAATTGACTAACTTGTACTGTAAGATATAGAAGTAAACAAACTGTTATAAGTGTCTAGAATCACAGTTGTTAGGGCACTTTAAATAATTAATAAAAAACTAAAATTTTAAATAATTTTTAATTAACCTAACTAGTTAAGTAGAACTAACTGTATTAAACTTTACCAGTAAAAAAAGAATTGGGAGCATTCCATGTGTAATAGCCTGCAGGGCTTCCTCTAAAGTATTTTGCCAAATTATTTCATAGCTTTCAGTTCTGAGCTTACGCTTATACACACATGGCATATTGATCTGAAACCAAATCGTATTTCAACAATCTCAACTAACGAATTCCGAGTCTCTTTAATTATTACTATTATTATTATGTAGAAAAATTTCTAAAAGGTCTTATTCAGAACTTTCGTCACGAAAGGACGTTGTGATACTAAACAATTTTAAAAATCAAAGCAAAATAGAAGTAAAAAAATATCTTCACGTTCATAATAATACATTACATCAAGTTTCAAACAAAAAACTTTACCGGGGGAGCGGTAGCCCGCAAGTAAATCGTCATTTCGTTGCACGCAATAATCGAGTACCCCTCCTATCGGTGAGATGCCTCTGACTTAAATACAAAGCATTCATTGTTAATATTTTTTTAAATTTTACAGCATTTATCCTGTATCTGATGGGTCCCAATAGTAAAGCCTTAGCTATGTGGAAATAATCGCTTTTATCTATTTCTCAGTTGAAGCAAAAATAAACAATATTTAAATTTGTTAAAGTGCTCAGCCTGTATATGTTGGGTACAAAATATGCTCTTTTTAGTCAAAGGTAAAAACTTAAGCTATGTACAAAAGATTACTTTCATTTAAGTAATAGTTCTTGACCTACGGACATTCGTCATCTAAGCACTCTGAAACGTGAAGATCTGAAGAAATATCGGAAGGTGAGCTTTTCGTGATTACAATACTTCCTTCGTCTTATAGACGAGGGAAGCAAAAAGCCTTCAAAATTTATTATTAAATTTATCCCGTTTTAAGTATCAATGTGATATGAAAAAACTGTTTACATGGGAAGTTATGATATGTAGCTGTTTATAAGGTATATTTTAAAAGGTAATGTATATTTTATGTTTTTGTACAAGTCAGTTAGATAGTTCAACATTGTTTTTGCATGTGTATTCGTGTCCTGCCAAAAGTGAGTTCACAATGATGACAGCTTATATTCTGGAATATATGAATTTGATAGTAAATGGAAGCACACATACTTGTAGCCATCAAGGGCCTGTAACTTTGTAGTTACTTATTTGTAATATTGCAAAGTTTCCACTTAAGGAGTTCCGGTCTTCACAATAGGGTCAGCGTTGTTTAGTTGCGCTGTGAGTGCTCAAAGGGCTCAGCAGCCTCTCAGCACTAACAAACGATCAGAGTAGTGCAGCATTATATTGGAAACTAACATCTACATTAATACAAGTTACCAACAGCTTAGCAGCGCAATTTTTAAAACTGCTTATTTTAATTTCCGTTGCTTCTTGATTGGACAATTTTGGGCCGCTTAGATCTGAATATTAGAAAATTATCGGGGAAGACCTGCGGTAATTAAATTTTTATATTTATAATTGTTTTTGCCTCAATTCTCCGGTTTTACGACCCAGGAAATTTAAGTTTAATCGACAAGTCGCTGTTCGCGACTTAAGAAATATTAATAAACATCGACCTCCCCAAATTAATTTCCATCTTCAAAGACACGTAAGTGAAAAATAATTGCTGGGTTCGGGCAATGTTGAAAACAACTCGGGTCGTTTAATTATTCGAATCCTAGAGCTAGCAGAGTTTCAGTCGGACATGATGTGGATGCGCCAGGGTAATTATAATTTTATGCGTTTTCCTTTGATGACGGTTTAAGCGTCTGACGTCACATTTAGCAGATAGAGGTTTATAAATATGTATATGTACATTTTGCGTGGCCGTCCTCGCGCGAGCATCGGATACTTCCACACGATGGTGGCGTTACAAACCTTCTGACATATTTATGAATTAGTTGTCTGGGGGTAAGTGAAATTACAACGGAGCCGTAAACCGTGTGTGAAACCCGGGCGCGAGTCCCATTTCTTATTCTCCGAAAGCACCGCTGCTTATTTACTAAAACATTTTAATACGCACTCTGCCGGATGCCGAGGACAAACCAAAAAACGGCTACAAGAAGCGCGCTAGCTGGCAGAAATTTTAAATCGTTGTTTGAATTATGCAAATGTGGTAAAAATGTAACAATTTAAATCTACACGTGTGTATACAGCTTGCAACTTTAAACCAGTTAAGGGACTATAACTAGAGACAAACTTTCTATTTACAGCAGTTAGTAATGGGCAGGGATCTGCAATAGTGCCTTACTTTGAGTATAGTTTGGGTGGCATAAGAAAACTTTTGAATATTTTTAAGATGAAGTGTACATTGCTTAAGGTGTCGCTGTCGTCTCAGATGAATTATGATGGTTGTCTCTTCTGGTTGAGTTGTTGTACTGGGTCCTGAGGCAATTCGCGCTTCAGTCTTCTTGAGGCTTCTGTCAAATGGGACAACTGGTTCTACGAAGTAGTCATACCTAGTAGATTGTCGTTGTATGCAGTTGTTACATATACATATACGATTCACAAATTTGTCGTGGAAGGTTTTATTATTGACGAACCACAGAGCGAATATTTTAGGTTTAATATTTTGTTTTACGGTTCTGAAAGAATATAACGGGGGCGTGACAGATACCAGACAGCATTTAGCACGCTAGCAGCGTGCGGTTCTTAGTTTTCTCTAGGTGCGATTTACTTAGTGTGGAAGCACTTTCTTCGGTATTTCGTTGCTTTGGCTGTCGGATAAATACAGGCTTTGATCCATATCGATTATCCCAAGTATCCCATTAGACTCCGCTAATTATAGCATCATATTGACGATATTACCTACCGACCGCTTAACGGACCAACAATTTTGAGTTCATCTCCGTCTAGGTGTGTTATTCGCTATCTGGAACTGTGGCTGACTTATCAGTATGGCGCCAATTTGTTATGCTTTGACCGGTAACTTGTTGTGAGGTCACGTTTACATAGAAATCGTTAAGGTTCGTGATGCGATCAGGATTCTGCTAACCCGAACCGAATTACACCCTGTTTGATGTTTTTGTAAAGCAAAATGCAGTACTCGTTATCAGGAAAGTAACAATGCTTAATCCAAAAGAATTAATAACTTAGTTTCAACTACAAGCATAGACTAAGAACATAGGATAATTTTATTCAAGTCGATTGTCTCTTTAACCTTTGTAAGGAAGCTGGAATGATAAAATAGCCACATGTGGTAGTGGGTAGTACTGTAGTTTTTCTGTAAATACGATACATTATTTATTCTATTATTAAATCACAGCAAAGGCCCTTATGAGAACTTTTGATTTTTTAGAGATTGTGGTTTACTGTAGTTGATCGGTTTTGCTTCTACTGGAACGCCTTGGTTAAGCTTCGACGAATAAAAACCGATATAACAACAACATTTCTATTTATTTATTTGAGAACACTAAATAATACCAACACATACTTTCATACATGTTATATAAATACATTACTATGTAGAGAACATAAATACAGAGAATCCGGTATCTCATTCCTAAAGTATGTTTATTCGGTATTAATAAGGCTAGAAACTGACCGGAGCCCCCGTCTTGCTTAGAGTAAAGAAGGCTAGAATTTGGACTCGTCTTTATTGTTGACAAAAGCTGATCGTTTTGACTTTGCAGGAGACGTGATTGTATCGGTACTCGGATTGTACTGGTAGTTCTAAGAAGTAATTAAAAGTTAAGCTTTAGTATATGACTCAGCACCAATTTACTTGCCATTGTATTCAGGTAAAACAAAATGGAATGGTAATGATTATTAATCACTTTAGTTTGCTAATTAGTAACTGCATATAACTTATACTAGTAACTAGTTCTGACTTTACATGGCGATCCTCATACCATCTAATGACGTGCCGCTCTATAAACATTAATTGCACTGACCCAAGCTTATTGTACATGCTATCCGAGTACTGGATATTACCTACTGGGCGACCTAACTAAGCTAACTCTGCTTTATTATCATCATTTTGCATGGAGGAGTGAACGTTTCTCATAGTTACCTATATTTGAGCTTCATCGTTGATAGGTGTGATGGGGTTTACGGAAAGTTCGTACCCCACATTTCGTTCCCCACATTTCGTTCCAGGGATATTTCGTCTCCCCACATCTCGTACCCGGAAACTTCGTTCCCGAGCGAGCTCAATTTGTCCGCTAGATTACAAGGTGTTGAAAAACGAGTGCAGCGATCGGAATGCAGTTAGAAAAATGATATTTTAATTAAATAATTTATTATAATAAACTTAGAAGCACTATATACAGTATGACCCCGGCTTGAGTTTACAAGAGAGAATTAAATGTTATTTTTAGTTTTACATAAAAATGTTATAGGAATTATAATTCCTGCTTGGTTTGTAGAGAATTTTAAGAAAATTTTTAGTTTTTCAAAAACAAGTCGGCCTTGACAGTTAAGCAAAAACTATTTTCTTTTCAGGTAAATTACCCTTTTTGTTCATGATACGGCAAAATATTACTAAGAAAAGTTGTCCACAATGAGAAATTGTGGCCTATACAAAATATTAGGAAGATACTTAGATTAAACCGTCATTTTTAATAAATACAATTTACTTTGTTCTTAAGTTTATTATAATAAATAAATTAATCAAAATATCTTTAATTTTTTAACTGTATTCCGATCGCTGCACTTGTTTTCAACACCCTGTAATCTAGGGAACAAATTGAGCTCGGTCGGGAACGACGTTTCCGGGTACGAGATGTGGGGAGACGAAATATCCAGGAACGAAATGTGGGGTACGAAATGTGGGGAACGAACTTTCCGCACCCCGTGTGATGGCGCCTCCCTTTATAATAGGATAATAATAGGGGTTTTAAATACAATATAACTATGATAAGGAATACTACACTTAAAATTGTTAAGATTCAATTACGAACCTGCCTGTCAAACTCAGCGGCAATTAAAAGAGTGTAATAAATTATTACCACAAATAAAATAGTTTATTGCTCATTTCTTATTTTATCTATTTCCAATAAACTAGGGTTTAGCTCCGGTGAACATGAAACAAACTTAGCTCAGGGTGTCGGTTCATAAAATTAAGGAAAACTTTGTATGACAAATAATTCGTTGTATGACAAATATTCTGAATTATTAGGGCAAATGCACAATTTACATCTGACGTTTAGGTAACCTCTAAACTTGACTGTCACAACAAAATGATGTGTGGTGCGAAAACAGCGTAAAATTGAATTCTGTGACGTAGAAACTTCTAAGCTCGTTTTGTTTCTAGTGTAACTTCGAAACCCACACGCGATCGTTTTTTGTTCTGCATCCGGCCAAAGGACGCTGCCTAAATTTCTCGAAAACGAAGATTATACAGTGTGTCCCAAAATGTTCTATACAAATGAAGAAAAAGTTTATCTTACATTTCACAAAAAAAAATTCTTGGTAAAAAGCTCTGCATGACTTGTAAATCCATAATCAAGTACAACATTTTTAAAACATTGGTTGATATACAGGGAAAATCAAAATTGTGATTTGGAATGAGAGTGAAATACGTTCAAACTGTAGTGGAGAGCAAAATGTTTATTGAAATTGTTATTAAGTAGCATTTGACATTTGTTGACAGTTATTAGATATTCCAAAGCACTCTATCCAGAACGTGTTTAATAAGGACGAGTAACACAGAATCAGGCGCTTATCATGAACTGGATCTTACGATGTTTCGTACTGCGCATTAATCTAACAATTGCGCTGACGTATTTATTGAAATAATCTTATAATTTTTATGTGGGAAAATCACTAATCTAATAATTTTTTGCTATTTAATAACAATTTCAATTAACATTTTGCGCTCTACTACAGTTTGAACATATTTTACTCTCTCCAAATCATAATTTTGATTTTCTCTGTATTCCAGCAAATGTTTTAAAAATTTTGTACTTGATTATGGATCTACAAGTCATGCAGAGCTCTTTATCAAGAATATTTTTTTTGTGAAATGTAAGATAAACTTTTTTCCATTTGTATAAAACTTTTTGGGACACACTGTATACATTTTTAATACATAACGCTCATATACTCTCTGTACTTAACAAATAATTCTGTATCATTTTATTCTCATTATGTTTTTTCGTAAATAAGCTCAAACCCGTCAGTTACAAATTAAATTGCATTGGCCCCTCCGAACATTTATCATATCTGAAACTCTGAACGTAACGCTTCTGAAACCTGCTTTATTTCATGCTAACTTTTATCTCTCAAATCATTAGTTACTGCTGCTCACATCAAGTGCACTTATTAATGTAAAGTACTGATTACCTTGCAATAAATAAAATATTTAGTTCTGTGCTCATGTTGACCTTATTCATTTAGTTAATTAGGCAATCAGAATTGCTATGGGCAGTGAACCATTGCAGTATAATATTTTTATCTCTGATATGCATTGTTAGACACGGGTTTGCTCTTCGAAACCCAAATGACTACCCAGTTATCTAAATGAAAACCATACTCAGTTGTGGCAGCATTGATCAGCTTAATTTAAAACCTATTAAGCAATCTACTGTCTTTACGGATTGTGAAAAAATCTTAGGTCCACACTAGAAGTGCTTCACCAAAGCTTTCAAAGATAGCAAATACAGGTCGTAATTAGATTTGATGCCTTCAAATAGCATAATATTGAGCGTTTCAAATACTTTACGATGATTAATGGCGTCAGGTATTCAATGCAAATTATTTATTAAAAGTTAAAAAAACATTAAAAATTCCTAGCAGTAAAGAAAAGAGAGTAGTTTTGAGAAATCATATCCCCCGACTCTCTTGTGCACAATAAGTGCCTAACACAACAAAAAGAATAATTTATTGCCAAATTAGAGCGAAAACAGGTACGCCACCGCCTGGAAAACAAATATTTGCTAGTAATTATTAAGGACAACACTTTTGGAGCACGCCCGTGCACCTTATTGGTGCGATAAATTCGCTTGGTGAAAACGCGTCTCACCTAAACCGCCGTATTTGCAGAGCCAATGCATGTATATTAATAAAACAAATAACTAATTTACATATCGAACAACAAACGGGGATTATTCCACTATTCAGGAGGTGGGTTGTGGGCGACAGTAACAAATGCAGAAGGTAATCGCTGTAATTAATTGATTATTTGAACGCGTCTATCAAGCCATTGTTTTCAGCTTCCATTCGTTATTGATGCTCCTATCGGCGGCACCACGCTTTCACGCATTAAAACGGGCTCATGAATTCGTAAACTAACATTCGCAGTAATTGATGGAACCAAAGAAAATAGGGAAGAATAAATTTGAAATTAATTACTGGAAATATTGACTGCGCCTACACTTAGTGAATGCTGGAATTTCAGCGGACGCTTCTGTGCGAACCGGCATCTCTGTTGTCGTAGGCGGCGAGGAAGACAAATGAAGATGCGAAATCCAATTCCGGGCCTCAAAAGGAGGTAGTTTTAAAGAAATGAGGTGTTTTAAGGCATATTCATTGTGTTTGCTCTGCTCACCGTCGCTCCTTGTCTACTCATGTGTTCACGTACTTTTTTAATTTAAACTGTATCTGATATACAATATACACATACAGTGTGGGTGGCATTTCATTGCACATTCATTAATTCCGTCGGTATCAAGCTATTTGGAAAAATTTCAAAAATAATGTTGCGCCCTTTCGAATTGTCTGCAATACGACAAATTGCATTTTAAATACTGCAAATTAACAATAACACAAAAACAGATATTATTAATATGCATAAATTTCAAGACTTGTTTAACGTGTCCACCATTGTTATTAAGGCATATTTGGGCTATTTTTAAAAAATTGTGTCTGCATTTAGGTGCTAATTGCTGGGCAGCTATTCTGCTTTTGTTTTGCAATTCGTATAGAGTATCAGATTGACTATGATAAACTATTTTTTATGAACCCCAAAAAAAAAACTAATACTGTAAGATCGTGTGACCTCGGCGGCCATAAATGAGGTCCAAACCAATTGTTCAAAAATTTTTTGAAATTCATTTTGAAAAAAAATCATCTTGATTAAGGTTTTCGTTATGGTGCTAATAAATGATCTTCTACTACACCTATCCATACATTTGTCGAAAAATGTACTTGATGTTGTGACTGCTGCACTTTATAAGGATTCACATTGTAACCTTTCACCCTCTTACTAAGGGCGTCAAAATTTATACCTCGGCTTAAGCTCAATCGGAGGCAGGGTTCGCTTAAACTCAAATATATACAACCAGGAAAGCACCACATATATATTGTCTTTAGCTATATGTACAAAATCAATATTCGCTTAATGTGAAATGAACTGTTTATTACTAAAATAACCGTTTCGCCTGGGACGTCGCGTTTTGTTCTTCCCTGGAGAAGCCGCAACCTTCCTGACGCTGGTGTATGCCGGGCGTATTCGACAGGTTGCAGAACGCACTTCCTGGACGGTTGGTAGTTCCAATGGCCCCGCTGACTAACCTCGGATTTCCAGTTTTGTTTGTTGTTGCGGGGGCTAGAATTACAAGTGCAATTACGTTACAGTATGCAATTACTACACGTTGGTGTCCGGCTGATAATGCCCACTGGTCTAATAGAAGTCCGTCGAAGTGCCGAGAATGCGGGATTTGGCTGCATTTTATCGCATTAATTTCAGCGGACTTTGGGCTTTTGACATCCAGCCGCTCGCAAAGAAAATTGTCGGGATCTGGACTTTACAGGCGGGTTGGACGTTCTGGCGTTACAAAGACTCCTCTCCACGTCCTAGGACGCCTTCCAGTAAGTGTACGCCTGCAGTTACAGGGATTAATGCACATTTAAGCGGGCCATGTAATTTGGCTTCGTAGGAATTCTATGATTCAATAGTTTTGGGTCTATTACGGGGCGGATTGGGGTTTACAGGTTAATAAGCCAGGGGACGGGTATTGCGAACAAATATCGTCTCAATCTAACTTCAGGAGAGGAGTTTGGGATATAGGTAAGTCCGGGTACTCAAGATGATGGGACTGGGCAGAATGAGGACTGGTAGACTCAAGGGGAGAGATATCTCAATTGACGTTAACTGGTCGCGGAGTTTCTTTTATATGCTTTGCGTCATGTTATCAAAGCAGCCTCTTTAGACATCCTTAGCTGGGAGGACGGCGCGGGGGTCATCTCTTCGTGTCTATTGCGCAGAGCGGGCCCGAGTTCGTTATCTCTGGTTCCAGCGTCGGCAAAATCTAACCCGTGATAACGCTTGAATGAGCGATGTATAAATTTAATACATTTTTAATGTTTGTTTATAATTTATGTCAAAGCTAGCGTTACATCATTCCAAAAATGGGTATTGTATTTATTAAAAATACCTTTGTGATAGAAATGGAGGTCCTCAGTCTATAAAATAAATGTCAAATACTGTCTTCCTTCATTTAAGATCCAAAGGCAGAAAATTATTCTATTCTGACAATCGAACGGCTGCAGATTTTCTACCAAGTGTATTTTAAATGTATTCATTTTATGTTTTAAGTACTTTCCTTATTCTGTGCCTTGAAATATTCAATTCCAGAGCAGCGTCTCGCGTAGATGAACTTGGAACTATAATAAGCCAAAATGTTTGTTTTGTCTTTTTCTTCGTCGTCGCCTACATTTCCATTCAAGTCTTTGTAAAGCTTCTGTTGTTGCTAACCAATTATTAACGAATAATTTTCACCCAATCACAAAAATCCAGGACGTTCAATCCGTCGTCGACCGCGCCCTCAAGACCTTGCGCGAAGATAGGGAGTTAGTATATCTACAATCGCAAGTGCTGTAGCTGCAATCGTCAAGGCAAAACTCGATAAAACATTTGTTAACATAAACAATACTATGCGTGATTTACAATCATAGGTGTGCCCCTCTTGGAAATAGAAAACGAGCAATTAATTAAGGAAAACAAGCATTTAAATATAGCAAAAATAATATTCGTAGTTTAGGGGTAGAGCAAACCCGCAGATAAGGTCGTGCTAAAATTATTTAAAGAAGAGTTGGGCCTGGAATTGAAGCCTGATGCATTGCACCGAGCACATCGAGTTGGAAGGAATACCATATCATCGTGAAATTTATTAATTAACGTTATCGCTAAGCTTGTTTTGAGTTGTTCAAATAAATTGAAAGGACCTGGAATCACTATCTCTAAAGATCTAACCAGATCTAGGCTGCAGGTTCTGAAGATGGCTAAAGAGAAGTTTGGGAAAGCAAATGTAGGGATCCACAATGGCAAGATCTGGATAAAGAGCAGTAGTGGCACACGAGCAGTCATCACTGAAGATGAGGTCAATAACTTACATGTTTAATGACTATAATTGAATTTCCATTTCTTAAACTTTTCTTAATGCCAATATAAATGCATGTCGTTAATATGGAAAATTGTACTTTTCTCCAGAAAGATCGCCCTACATTTGACGGCAGTATTGCTTTTTACATAAAAATTTCTTTAAAGTTTAGTTTGGTTGGTGATATTGATTATCCTGATTTTGAACAGTTGTGGATTTGTGTTAATATCAGCAAACAAAAATTTGTTATTGGAGAAATTTATTTGACCTATAGAAATAAATATCGTAATTTTATGGACGCATGGGAAGAAAACTTCCGTAACATACTTCTTAGATACCACGAAATTATCTGTCTTGGCGATATTAACATATACTATATTGTTTTATTATAATTAAAAGTGGCACTTTGACTAGCAATTATGTTTGCATTTGCAAGGCGAAGCGCAGCGTAGCCGAGCAAAGGCAAAAATTGCAAGTCAAACAGAGTCACTTTTAATCCGCCACCTAAGAAAGTGGTACAAAATATTCAAAATTTCAGATGATTGATTATTTTTGACGTTTCTTATTTAAATATCATTATGACAACTAGTGATGGGCCTATCCGGAATGAATAATCGGAAAGTTTCCGATTGTTAAAAAAATCGGAAGGTTCCGATTATTTAGCAACGTTTCGGAACTTTTCGGAATTCGATTATTTTACTATTCGGTATACAAAATGAGAAAACAAAATGCCAATTTGAACTAAACGGAATACGAAATGTTGTGTTGACTCACTTGACTGCTATATGCTGGCACTAATGGCAGTGGTATTCTGTAGATTTATTATTAGATAGTACAACTTACAGAATTCAGATTCATGTATTGTTTGATACTATCTATTATGTACTTTATGTGCCATTAAACTTTAAAATATCACTACCATTTTCCAAAAGTCTATTAAAGTAACTACTGTAATAATTTGAAAAATATTTTATTTCCTCACATCCCACTGTGCGACTCAAACTCATAAATTGTTTTACTGGCCGTCTTAGAAACCCAAACAATAGATGCCAACGCAGATAAAGGCTTACGGCGCAACGGCGAGTGCTCGCATCGCAAATTTGGACGCACTTCATCTTCCTTCCGCTTGTTGTTGTTTCGCTCGTTTTCCCTTGCTTGCATTTACGGAATGTAAAATAATCGGATAATATTCCGATTTTATAAACATTCCGAAATGGAACATTCCGATTATTGAAATCATCCGATTATGCCCATCACTAATGACAACTACATCCTCAGCTGACTAAATGGACGTTACTTTTAGTTCCATGGAAGTAACCGTACTTTTAATCCTAGGAACTAAAAGTGTTGCATAACAACATACACTTCTTGTGTCAGTAAGCAAAACGCCCACTTCAATGACAGATTTTGGTATGAAAAGTAATGACTTTTTTATAATAATGTGCTATTTTACTAAATTCAAAATCGATTAATAAAGTGGCACTTTGATGCATAGAAATGTCACTTTACTATATGGTAATGTCACTGTCAAATTGGAGGTTAGCAGGTTAGGTATTGTGTCAGTTTGTGTCAAAACTGAAAACATAACCTGATAACCTCGAATTTGACATAGACTTACAGTGCCACCAACATATTATTCATACGTTTGACTTTCCACAGCCGTCTTTTTTAATGAACATGTGGTATAATGCTTTTATACAGTGAATTTATTTTATTGCGCAATGTGGTATTCCCGTTTCCATGAGGATTTGATTGTTACTATTGGTTTCTAAGGGTACGCCAGGCCAATGTGTAAA
>OW679194.1:144874773-145004211 GCA_940337035.1 Agriotes lineatus
ATTGAGAATAAATGAGCTATGACAGTACTCAATAATGTTTCATTGTGTTGCACGAATTAATCAAAGATATAACATTTTGTTTTTCAAAGCAACTGGGATGATGACTATTTATGAACACCCGATAGTTTCAGATGCCTTAATAAATGTAGTTTAAAATGCTACATTTTCTGGAGTACTTGAACTAAAATAGATGGTTCAAGCATAGTACGAACATTCCAATCATAGTTTTTTCTTTCATACTAAAAATAGTTTTTTGTTCAGATATTTGATTTGGCTTCGTATCAATTTCATAAATAGAAAACTCATCCGCACCTTACTTTGTTCTTTCAATACACTAATTAAACAGAAAATGTTATTGTATTATGCTAGATAAGCCGCATTCTCAATCTGAACTAGTTTTAGTATTTACATTTTGTGTCACAAAACAGTATTCGCTTCAAAATAGTTCTTTGGAAGGGTAGCAATTAACATACTATTATATAATGACATATACATTTTTTAGATAGCACAATTCCAGTATCAGAATGTTTCTATACTTAAAAATGTAGTAGACGTTTCGATTATGGAATTAAATATAGCGATGAAATAGAACGTCTACGAAGCAATAAGACTTTGAAGTTATTAGTAACTGTTTGGTTACTATTTTCCAATTTAGTTAATGCGTAGTAATTTTTACTGTAAAATTTAGTTCAGTAAAATACACACGTTTGTGGAAAACAATAACCTTCCTCTATTTTTATTTTAAACAAATACACATATGTACACGTCCGTTAATATTACGAAACATTACGAATACGAATTGTAAGTAGCCCCGTTTTCGTTACTGACTTAGCAAAAATGCGTCTGAATCGTACAAGCGCAAGTAATGTGATCAAGACTGATCTGAGACAAAACTGATCTCGAAAACTAGGCTACTCGAGTTTATATAACAAGTTTTTGAATGGAAGAAGCGCCGGCTATTCTTTCGGATACAATAGCATTGTCCAGCCAACCCTTCGCCCTATTGTGATAGGCAAGTTTGGGATGACTTCCGATAATAAAACGAGTCTGGTCATTGCGTGTGCTCCTTTCATATTCCAGAATTTATGACTGAATTGTGACCAGGGCTGGTCATTGCCTGGACATTTGGGTCACCAGGATATTTAAGTAACCCTTCCTTTTATCGTCGGGTGCCTCTACGCTTGTGACATCCGTTCTGCTGTTTTTCGAATTTATACTTTGACGTTTTTGACACGTTAGTCTGCATTGTTTGCGTGACGACACAAATCACACTTTCTAGACTGCACCTCGTGAACACTTTGTTCGCATATGTAGCACTGACGTTTATAGGCCATTCGTCACTCACGTTTTAGATAGCACTGACGTTTACAGATTTAGAACTGCACTTAGTGTCAAGTTTGAGTTTATGACCGTCCCTTTCACGACAGGCGTTTTTGGGCCATTATCTTGGTATGCTACAACTGCATTTTATGTAAGCAGCAAAGCGAAATAGTAAAATTACTAGTAAGAAGATGAATAAAACCCAAAAATATAATAATTTTCAGACGACTAATGGTTTTTATTACTCCTCAATTCTCTTGCTCCATAATTATTACTACTAATATTATTTTATTACTAACGGTTTCAACCAAGAATTATGTAAAACTACCTGCAACTGTAGGTATTCTGTAATATGCCATTCCTATAAGTATGGAGTATTTTTCGTCGTTCTAACTGTTTATTACTAGCTGCTTTTTATTACAAATATTGGCAACTGCAAGAGTGATTTGCTACATTTGTCAAGTTTTTAGTGTGTGTATAATATGGGCTGAATCTTAATAAATAATAAGTTTTATTTTTCTCTGAAAGACCTTCTGACAGTAATACAAAACTACACTTTTTGAATTGCTATTAAACTACAGTTATGGGCTGCTTTATATTATAAACTTTTAGTAAAAATCTACCTTCAATTTGGTGTAGAAATAGGTTTTGCAATTGGTTCTTTTTAGTTTCAGGAGAGTAATGCATTAATAAAACTTTCCTTGAATTGATCCATCGGAGTAAACGTATGCAAATCTTAGAAAGTAGTTAACATGCCTAATGTGGCTTTGAAGCAAAGTGACTTTTTCACTATACTCAACGGAGAATTTTTATTACCGAAAATTATCCGAATCGTAAAACGAACGTAAAACCCGAATACTGTCTGGGACTGCAATAACAGAACATATAACGGATAAACCTATTATGCATAGTAATAAACTATTTTACCTCTCCGACTGTAGTCTTCTCTACACAGTTCATTAAACTAACAAGAACCGATGCTCGGTATCTTGATAGTTAATGATATATGAGACATGTGAGTTCATGATCTATAATGTAAAATTTAATGCCAGACGAATTATACATTCTGTGAACGTACTCGTTGGAATTATTATAATGAATGAAAACTCTTCAAATTTTTCCTTTGTTCCATTCGAGAAGTTTCGACGAATTTACACTTATTTATATACTTTAGTGTAATGCAAACGCCACCCGAACGGTTTCCATGAACATCAATTTACTCGAATTTATGAAAACAGCAAGCGGGCTATTTACTCGCCTTTTCAGCAGCAGCAAAATTGGACCAATTATCCTGGATGCGCCTCGCTTCAAACAAACTGCTTCATAAATAGCGTGATTCGGCAACAAGTTGCGATTGAAGTATTTTATCTGTGGCGTTCTATTCGAATTCAACGTCGAAATTATACCTGCAATCGACCGTTGGAAACTATTTCAGCTATCTCTGTTTGGCCAAGCGTTTAATTGCATTGTATAAGATTAACAACGGTTGTCCATGCAATTACAATAAAAAACTGCAACGTGCAAAACCGGACTGCGGCCATAAAATTCTCATTTTATTGAGCGATAAATTATGTCAACGGTTTACCAAACTGGCGTGTAACTGGACAATTGCCACGACGCGACGTGAGTGAAATTTTCCATGTAGAATGTCGGTTTATTGGCCACAGTGGAATCGGTTCGTTTTCTCAATGAAAATCGTTATTATGTGTTTACTACTTCTAACACAGACTTAGATTAGAGTGCCTACAGTAAATAACAATCGATTTGTAGTTAACTGTAACACTGCAGATAAAAGTCAAACTGAAAACACACATCAATTCTACCAGTATTTATAGTTTAATCTTCAGAAGTATTTTATAAGAATGGCTTAGTGTTAATGCATGGAAATGAGAAAAAAATTGTTATACTCGTTCCTATTCATTTTCTCCCGCGTTAAAATGGTTGATTTTGCGCAGAACGCGAATAAAGCGATTAGCGTCTGGCACTCTTAACTTTTTAGTCCTCGAACATGAAGGCTGCGCTTGGAGCGGTCGTTTTTATGCCCGGCTCGCTGGCGTGACAACAAAATCTATTGAGTAGTATCCCTTATAAATTTGTTACGTCCTCTTCTCCTTGCTCTCATTAAATAAGACTGCATGCTGTTATTAACCAACTATTAATGTAACACATCTTTTCTTTGGTTGGCTTACTATACTGGTCAGTGGTCAGCTGTCTGACGTTGATTATGTATGTCTTTATTTGTTCATCCTCGTGATATCGTGGTTCCGTAATTCATAATTTAGTATTGGTTGTACCGTACTTTTATAAATTATAGTTTTTGTTTCTCTATTTAAGTATTTCTTGTTCTAAATTAATTGATTCATTACGATTATTATAAACAACTTAGAAATTATGTAGTAGGCGCTGTCAGAAGGGAAAAGCGTTCATATTATAATAAATTATTCTCTAATAACTCAAAGATGTTTTGGAAAGAATTACAAACCTTAAATGTCTCAAAAAAATCCACTCGCACTGGACTTCCTTCTAATTTGACAGATTGTGATAAAATTAATAATTTTTTTATTCAGTCTGTTCCTAAAACCGACGTGAATACTGATACCGTAACATCATATTACAATAATAATGTGAAAGAAACTGTTAGATCATTTTTTTAAATTCACAACAGTTGGAGAAATTGAAGTGCTTAAAATTATCTCATCCATTACAAGCACTGCTACTGCATATGATGGTATTAGTATTCAAATCATTAAACTGTGCGTTCCATTTCTTTTGCCAGTTATATCACACTTGATCAATTTCTGTCTAATTAATTCAGTTTTTCCTAATATATGGAAACGTGCTGTTGTTACACCTGTGCCAAAAGTAAATCCTCCAGTAGAGTTGAAAGATTTAAGACCGATCAGTATTTTACCTGTATTATCCAAAGTACTGGAAAAAGTCATGGAGCAGCAGCTACGCCAACACTTGAATTTGAATAACATTTTGCCTGTTACACAATCTGGCTTCAGAAAGGGACATAGCTGTGCTACAGCGCTGTTACATATAACTGATGACATTATCTCAGCTACGGATATAGGTAAAGTAACTGCTCTTATCTTGTTGGATTACTCCAAGGCATTTGATACAATTAATCATAATATTCTGTTGTCTATCTGCCATTACATAGGTTGTTTGCCAAATGCAATTTCTTTACTAAGTAACTATTTATCAAATCGCTCGCAAGCCGTTAAAGTGGCTATGAAGTTATCAAAATTTTCCAGCAATACAACAGGCGTTCCACAAGGATCTATTCTTGGGCCTCTTCTATTTACAATCTATATCTCACACTTCCCATCTACGTTAAACTTTTGTGCATCTCATTTTTACGCTGATGACTCGCAGATCTATTTTTCTTTTAATATTCAAGACATTATTACTGCAAATAAGCGTATAAATGAAGATCTGGAAAAGCTAGCTGCCATTTCGCATCAACATGCACTTAAGCTTAACGGGGACAAATCGGCGGTCATATTTTTTGGTAAAAAGGCTCACATTGAAATAGCAAAAAACCAAATGATTTTTAAAATAAATAATAATCCAATACCTGTTGTTGACAGTGTTAAAAACTTAGGTGTAATTCTTGACTCGACATTACGTTTCAAAAAACATATATCAAAATGTATTCAAAAAGCATATTGTAATTTAAAATCAATTTTTGTAAATCGTCACCTATTTAACACACAAGTCAAAACCATTTTATGTAATAATCTAGTTCTATCTCAGGTTGATTATGGCGATGTAGTGTATGGACCATGTCTTGATGCACAGGACAAAGCCAGGTTACAAAAACTGCAAAATGCGTGCTTACGTCTTATCTTTGGTATAAGAAAATATAATAAAATTTCGTATAAATTAAAAGACGTTAAATGGTTAAATATGTTCAATAGGAGATCATTCCATTGTGCATGTCTATATCGTAAAATTATTTTGTATAAAACTCCTCCATATCTGTATAATAAGATATCATTTCGTACGGATGTACATAACTTGAATTTGAGGTTTAGGGGCAATGTCAGTATTCCATTATGCTGCTCTGAGTTTGGAAAACGCCGTTTTGTATATAATTTTGCAAAATGGTATAATGGCTTACCCCGAGACCTCAAATTAACTCCGACTTCTTGTTTTCGGTCACGGATCCATAATCTTCTACGTAGTGATAAAAATAACTAATATACTATCTTTATTTGTTTTATAAACTTTACTGAATTTTGAATATGAACAGGGAACACAATGTAAAGCTGGATTTAAATACTTCAAAATAGGGTTAAGTGGTAGAGCAACTGCAGAATTTTTTTCTGCATTCTGCAGCTGAACTTCGCCCTACTCACTATTTATTCTTTTTCTTTTGTTAACGTATGTATTCTCTTTTTTTAATTAATAAAGGCATATTATTATTATTATTATTATATATCTAATTGTCCTATTCGCTTTGATTGAGGCAGGCAATTAAATGTAAAAGAACATGAATTTCCTGACGTGTAAATCTCATCGATAATAATAGTTGTACTCACCGGAGGTGGCCGCCCCCCCCCCCCCCCCATAGCCCCTTCGTACTTCGGGAAGTGACATTACAACACTTCGCCTTGCATCAGTCAGCATCAACCCTTTGAAACCTCATCGCTGCCTTCACTAGTTGGGTTAGCTGTCGGTACTTTTCGCTAGTACTGCCCAATAATAATCCACTAGATTAACTATTGTTACAACCCATACAGTGTTGGTAAAAACTCGTAGGATACTGGTCTTTCACAGTAAAGTAATTACCGTAAATGTTGCAAGGTTACTGCCCACTGCGAAATTTCATGCCTCCGCGGGCATAAATCATCATTACGGCATGAAGTTCCGTCCAATTATGGAACTTCATGCTTCCGCGGATCACTGTGCGCGACTTCGTGCTCCCGCAGGATCCATACCGTCGATTATCATATAATCATCCAACATGAGCAAGAACCTCTGACGTCTACCATCTACTGTAATTTCCAAAAACCTACCAAACATCATTCAACTGACTGTGATAGTATGTACATTCTACTCTAGCTAATCTAATTCACTACCTAGGAATACGCATAGCCGCGCTCGCTGCGAAGCCTCGCTTTGTAAGTAATGACTACGCAAATCAGCCCACTTCCACGAAACACCTCTAACCTTTAATACAACGTGCAACGTTCTCTCATTCCGAATTCTATTTCTAATCCAGCACCTCTTGATACGGTACATTGCTTGTACGAGCAGACTGGGCCTCCGAAACACGGAATTATGATTTAACGACTAATACATTTGTCAAGATTATATTACGTTTCAAAATATTCCAGAAATGGCAAACGTAATAAAACAATGTACCCCAACGAAGGAGAATTGCTGCGTCTACAAAAACTACAAAATAAAGCAATGCGTATTATTCTATTTTGTAAGAAACGAACCGGCATCAATTTAATGTTGGAAACTCTACAATGGCTTAGTATTAAACAGCTAATTTATTTTAATACGTTGATTCTGATCTTTAAAATTGTTAATAACAAATTGCCTAATTATTTAAATACATTTATTGTATACAATAGCGATATATATAGTATAAGATGTGTAAATAATTTTAGATTACCTTCAACAACGAAAGCATGTTCACAAAATAATCTATATTACAAAGGTTTAAAATTATATAATGAAATGCCTGACGAAGCGACACAGGCAACAAATGACATGTTTTATCTGACTTTTTCAACAGTCTGTTTATCACACGACGTTTCGGGAGTTTTTGATCTACTTCCGTCTTCAGGTGTTCCTGGTTAGTCCTGGGAAGGAATGATATTGTACATCTTTATACGTACACTCGCGCCCGGGGTTTGAACCCGGGACCACTGATCGCTGTGATTACTAGTTTGTCACTCTTACCACTAGACCACCAGCGCGGATCAAAAACTCCCGAAACGTCGTGTGATAAACACCCTAAAACATATCGTAATAGACCACTGCCAAAAATGACATCATTGAAAGGCAACAAATGTATTTCAATTTAAAATGTTATGTTTTAACTATGTCAAATCTGTTTGTAAAAGAAATGTGTGTCATATTGTTGTAACATCTTTCTTGATGAATAAACTTACTTACTTGCTACAAAACCATCAAATATTTCATCACTAACACTTTCAGCTATCAATATAGCGTAGTCCGTGTGACATACAACATTAAACGTGTTTCTACCCATTCTATATTCTCTGAAACTCTCTACGTTATTTATATTATCTCGCCCATTATCAAGCTTCACTGAGGAAGTCATTTTGTCTTATTCCCTTTGCAACTGGTATATATATATATATTAGCACTATGGGCCTTGGAGGCCCTTGGCTTGTTGCACGATTGATGCCCATTTTTTCCTATCCCTGGCTTTCACTTCCCACTCTCGGATATTTAGGTAATTCAGATCTTCTTGCACCTCACTTCTCCATTGCGTTCTCGGCCTTCCACGTCTTCGTCTTCCCCCCATCTCCGCAGCCCATATTTTTTTTGTTGTCCTCTCCTCGCTCATTCTTGTTAGGTGACCCAACCATCTAATTCTTTGTGCTTTAGCAACTCCCACAATATCTGCGTCATCATAAAGTTCCCTGATTTCCCTGTTCGTTCTCCTCTCCCATCCCCCCTCTACATTTTTTCCACCATAGATCTTTCTCAACATTTTCCTTTCCCACACACTCAACCTTACTTGTTCCTGTTTTCTTAGCGTCCACACTTCACTCGCGTACGTAACAACTGGCCTTATAATTGATTTGTAGACCCGGAGTTTCACCGATCTGGAAAACATATGTCCCGAAATTATGCTCTTCATTGCATGTGCACTTTTTGTTCCTGCTGTTATTCTTGCTTCTATCTCTTCACTGCTACCGGGTTTCCTTGCTACTATTGTTCCCAGATATGTAAACGTTTCCACTTCTGAAAAACTGTATTCCTTGTTGTTGCCTACTTTTATCTTTAAGGTACTGTTGTTATCGAAGGGCTTGTCATTCCATACCATATATTTAGTTTTAGTTTCATTAACTTCAAGTCCCATGTCATGTGCCGCAATTACTATTTTCTGTACTGCATTCTTTAATTCTTCTTTTGTTCTTGCTAAAACTGTTAGATCATCCGCAAAGGCAAGGCATTGATGTCGATTGCGATACAGGATTCCTCTGCCGCTTATGCCACTTGTTCTTATAATTTTTTCGAGGGCTACATTGAACAATAATGCTGAGAGAGGGTCCCCTTGCCTTAATCCGTTCTTCACTTTAAATTTTCTTGAAACTTCCCCATTCACTCTTACCCTGTTCGTTGTATCTTGCAAAGTCATTTTTATCAGCCTGATCAACTTGCTAGGTATCCCAAGCTCATTCAGTGCAAGGTAGAGCTGCTCTCTTATGATGCTATCATATGCTTGTTTAAAGTCGATAAACAATATGTGTGTCTGGAGTTTATGCTGGTAACTTTTGTCCTGTATTTCTTTAAGTACAAATATTTGGTCCACTACCGATCTTCCCTTTCTGAACCCGCACTGATACTCTCCCAGTACATTCTCGACATATTCTGACATCTTATTTTTAATGCAAGTGGCTAGAATTTTATATGCAACATTCAGCAGCGCGATTCCCCTATAGTTGTCGCAGGTTTGTTTGTCTCCCTTCTTGTATAACGGACATATTATTGCTTCATCCCATGGTTTAGGCATTTCCTCTTTGTTCCATATTTCCTGGATTAGCTCGCATAACAATTTCTGTAGTTTAGTACCTCCATATTTAATCATTTCGGCTTGTACTTCGTCGGCACCCGGACTTCTATTGTTCTTTAGCTGTTTTATTATTTTTGTTATTTCATTGTCGTCAGGAGCTTCCTCATTGCTATTGTTACCTTCTATCACTGGCCTTTCCTCCGTCAGCCTATCCTTGTTCCGTTGGTTATTGAGCAGCTCTTCAAAATATTCTGCCCATCTTTCGGTCACTTCTTTTTGATCCCCTATCAAATTTCCTTCTTTATCTTTGCATACTATTGTCTTTGTTTGATACCCTTGCTTCACTTTTTTTGCTCCCTGATAAAAGTTTCTAATTTCTTTATTTCTGTAATTTTCTTCTATCGCTTCTAGCCATTTAATTTTGTGTCTTCTTTTCTTTTCTCTACATATTGCCTTACACTTCCTTCTTAATTCTTCATATTTCAGCTTATTTTCAGCGGTTTGTACTTGTAACATATTTTTCCTTGCTTTTCCCTTTTCTTTTACCACTTTCTCGCATTCCTCATCATACCATTCCTGGTTTTTTCTTTCTTGTCTCCTTGGTTGTTTTTTCACTGCACTTTTTATGGTTTTCTCAATTGTTGCGAATCTTTCTTCAATGCCTTGGCTTTCTCCTGTTTACGTTAACAGTTCTTCTATTGCCTTCTCATACTTATCTCTTACATCTTGATCTTGTAGATTTATTCTTGCTAGTTTCTGTTGCTTTCGCTTGGTTTTTGTGTTATTTGTTGGTATTATCTGTTTCAGCTTTACTCCTACGAAAAAGTGATCTGAATCCAAGTCTGGTCCCCTATAACTTCTCACATTTTTAATGCAACCTTCATTTTTATCTTCGATTAGCACATGGTCAATTTGGTTTACTGTGTTGCCATCAGGTGACATCCATGTTCCTTTGTGTATTCTCTTATGTTGGTAGTACGTGCTTTTGATTTTCATCTTTTTGTCTATCGCAAAATCTATTAATAGCTTACCATTTTCATTGGACTCTGCGTGCATACTATACTTCCCAGTTGTCGGATGGTATATCGGCTCTCTTCCTATTTTCGCATTACCGTCACCTAATACTATCTTTAAATCATATTTTGGAATTTTATCGTACACATTCTCTAGCATTTCATAAAACTGTTCTTTAACCTCTAATTGTTTATCCTCAGATGGCGCGTGTATGTTGATTAGACTTATTTTTTGGTATATTCCATTCATCCTCAAGCAACACATTCTCTCGGAAATTGGCATAAAACTTCTTACAGCGGGTATAAGTCTTTTACTCACCATAAATCCCGTGCCCAATCTTCTGTCTGCCTCACCGCTTTTGAAGAACGTGTAGCCATCTACATCACAAATTTCACTACCTTTTTGTTTAGTTTCTTGTATGGCAATTATGTCCACTTTGTATTTTTTTAGCTCACTTGTTAGCTTTTTGATTGCCCCTTCTTCAAATGTACCCCGTACGTTCCATGTACCTAAAAATATCTCTCTCTCTTTTTCCGTTAGATTGTCCTTTTTCTTTGCCATGTTCGTCTCCTTTTTGTTTCCGTCCTTGTTTAACTTCAGTTTTTTGAATGCATTATACTGTTTGTATTTTCATTCCAGACATATTGCTCCCCATCAATGAAAATCTTTTTGTACCCGATCTTTATCTTCTTTCCCTCATTTTTCTTCTCGTTTGCGATTTTCCTTATTTCTCCCATAATTTGTCTTTCTTGCCAGGTCATATCGTTTTCTATATATATTCTTGAACCTTTCAGTTTGTTCTTGTTTTTCATCACTTCCTGTTTTTTCTCCCAATTACCAATCTCTGCTATGGTTATTAAAGCACCTTGTTTGTTGTTAATTGCGTATGCTTTGTTTACTTCGGTATCTACTTTTATTTGATCCTTCAGAAACTGCCTCACTTCTTCGCTGTTGGAATTCTCGAATTTTGCTCCTTTGATTACTATATTATTCTTCTTTTTCTCTTTTTCCATCCTTTCCAGCCTTTCTTCTAGCTTATTAATTCTTCCGCTTAGCTGCTTTTTCTCGTTTAGCCATACTTCTTCTCTCCTTCTCATCTCCTCTCTTAACTCTTTATTTTCATCTGTATTTTTCTTTATTTCTTCCGCTAACGCCATTATCATGTCTTTGATATCCTTTAGTTCTCCCATTTCTACTCTTGCGTCTTCCCTTGTCACTGTTTCCGGTTTGCTAATTTTCCTGCTTTTGTTATCACTTCGTAATTCGGTTTCTCCACTGCTATTTAAGTCTCTATCCCTTTTTGCGCCGCTTGACATTAGGGTGTGTTCTGCACTTTCGTTTGCCTGCCGAACTGTTACTTAACTTTTTTTAAACTCACTGAGACGCAGTCTGAGCTCCTAACCCGTGGCCGTCGTTCTTTTCCCGCCCGAATTTGAAACGCCGCCGATCTAATGCGCCCACTACACTCGCGCGCGCACTTCCGGTACTCTCTGGCTTCTGTTTATTTTCTTGATTCTTGGTAATTTCACTGCTTTCGTGCTCCTCTTTTTATACAATCCGATTCCCCACTACACTATTTCTTAAATTCCGTTTTTATTTCGTTTTAATCGCTTTTATATCAGTTAAAATCACATTTCTTTCGCCGCGTGACGGAGTCGTACTTACGAGTTCGCGTCGCCGCACCTTAACCTCTTTGCAACTGGTATTGTAGACAAATATTTTTCTATTGCTTTCAGTTATCATTTGTTATATTTTATGAGTTTTATAAGTAAAGTAGTCATATGCCGTTCCCGAAGTAATCGTTGAACCGTGTGGAAATATATAAAGCACAATATGCTGGTTTACCATAATAAATATTATGTCTGTAGCGGACACATGGCCACGTGCAGCATACATAAATTGCCTCACAAACGACCTACAAAAGCAGTGCAAAAAATCGTAAAAGTGAAAACTTTAGACCGACGCGCAATCTGGCTCAAATTAGCGTGTGGCTAACTTTGGACACAACGCTACGCGCGAGTTATTGACTAGTGTCATAAACTAGATAAAAGGAGTCACAATAAGAATTACATGCAGATGCAATGGAAGAGCACGCAATTACAAATATAGGCGTCACAATGCTAATTGCGAACCGCAGGGGCGTCGAGTATAAACTGCAGATAACCCCGAAACTATTTTGGGACAAAAGCGACCGATTGCTCGAGAATCCAGGGACTCCAGTGATAACCCAGGCAGATACGTGTACGCAGAACAATAAAATCCTCCTGCTGACGCAAAACACTGGGGCACAGGGCATTAGCGCTTTCCATGGCCAAACGTCCAGCTTCGGTAAACGAGTAACAGTGCTATTCTCCGACATATAAACCGGGGAAAATGCCTATAAGCACTTTCTTGAAAGCGAGAGTTCCAGCCTGCCACCACAAATCAATAAATCCTCCGGCCTGACGGAATTGAGAAGCACTCCAAAGACAGACGGGAAAGCACTGTGAGATTCAGAATTCGGTATGCGCATTGGGCTTACCGACATTCTGCGTCTACGATCCGTCTAGAATGTTTTGAGTCCGCATCGGTAATAAGTGCATTCGTTCTCTGTGTGGAAATGCCTGGGCGCGTTTAACTGTTAGCGCAATATCGTTCACTATATAAATTTGTGCATACACTTCTGGAGTTATATTTAAACGCTCTTTTTCTTACTGTGTCGTTAATGGTTACAACAAGTTACCTCTCGATTTAAAGATGTTAAGTATTAGTCCTTTTAAAATTAAATTAAGATTTCTCTTATTCAAATTACAAACGGAGGAAAACCTCTTTTAAATTAAAAATCTTACTTTAGAAATAAAGTACAGCTTCTTTGTCGTAACCCTGCTTCTTTTTCATTTTAAATCTTCTTTGTATTCTTAATCCATAATCGCAATACTAGTTTATCGCCGACTGGACAAAAATAAAAATACTTTATAATGATTCTGATAATCGAATTGCAGAACATTATTGTTGCGAACATTGTCTAGGTTAAGTGGAGCAGGCGGTGGGATTTCCTTCGGATTTCCCATCGAACTGGACTTCGCCTAATTCATAAGTGTATTTTGTTAATGTTATATTTCTTGTTAAATTAATAAAGTTATTATTATTATTATATGTATATGTGTGTGGAACATTGTTAAAATAAATGAATAGTTGTTGTTTTCCATAAAGTAGCAGCAGCAACTAAAAGTCTCTACAAGATTTACCGTTCGAAATCCTCGTTGATCTTCCTGAAGTTATCTCTTCTCCGTCTGCGGTGGATACTGTGAAAGCTCGGTAGATGCAGGGCGGTTGGATGGTAAGGTTAATAGCCTGCTACCAGTAAACCACCAACGGAAGTTTGATTTAGATGAACAAATATTTAGATTAATGATTGCTATGATTTATAAGTTCAAAGAAATTCTGCAATATAAACTAGATGAAACAGCAGAGAGACGGATTTTATGTTTTAAGTTTTGTAGAAACAGAAGCATCCATCTTAAAATAAAACGAAAACATTAGAATGCCTTTAATTGTATAATGAACGAGAGCCTATTTGTAGGTAATCTAGCCTGATTGTTGTCGTTAATCAGGTCGTCACCGTCGTTGGCATCTCATAGCCCGTAGATATCCCTTATATTGACCCTTATTTGGTAGCAGAGTCTCAATATATGTACATCCAAGTCCCATCAACGGTGACTGTGATAAAAGTTTCTTCTTAAAGAAATCTCCATATTTCGCCTACCCTTGCTGTTAGAACCTTTGAAGCTTGCGTGTTATTTTGAAACGATAGTTTACCTAAACTTCTTTGGTGAATATTCCACTGTGTTCGTGCGTCTGTGCGTTTTATCAGAATTTTTAAATTTTGTCTTCGTAGATAAAATGGAAAAGTAGAATAGGATCTTCTTCACAACCAAAAAAATATTTATCAGATCAAGTTCAAACTTAACCCATGAAGTTTAATTAATTTTCTCAAATTCTCATCTAAAAAAAAGTAGATCTATACGTAGTGGGCGTTAAATACGCTACTTCCACTTAGACATTTTAATTTCCCATAAAAAGTATACTTCGACTGTGTCAAAAAATGTTTTAGTATGTGGTAAGTCTATTTAGTATTATTACCTTTTATAAACAAAGCAATAAATGCGATACAATTTCGTGTACAGCCCACTCCATTATGAGTAGCAAGAAATAGTGATAACAAAATGAACATTTATATTTATTACTAAAAGACATCGAAAAAAGCTAGAGACCACGCGAACACGTAACATAGGCAACCCATTTAACAATGTTGGCATTTACAAAATGAAATCTGAAAAGTAGCAGTGGCGGGCTACATATTAAAAAAATGTCATATTAGTAGGACCAACCCGATACAACTCAAAAGTAAATAAAATTTAGCTCTGAATAGCATTGTCGATCCAAAGGAAGGGTTATAAGTCACAAAATTAACACAACGTGAGAATTCAAAACTGTACCACGAACTTTAACACTCAAAAATGTCAAATATAACATTAAATAATAGATCCCTGTCACTGCTCATGTGGTCTTTAATCTTTTTCGATGTCTCTGTATAATCAACTTATGATTTAACCGTATTACTTATAACGAGACTGTGTACAATAAGCTTTATTTCACACATTTTTATGAAAATAAAACAATACTAGTGGACCCGTTGCAAAATATTTTGCAAGTTAGAAAACTTCATTGTAACGTGTGGCAGGATCCATTAGGTAACATTTAAATTTTTAAGTTTTTAAAACTACTCACAGGTGATATTGCTACATATACTTGACGATGGCTAAATACTGGTTGTGCCAAATATGATATATTCCCACTTTATCCATAGTTTGTTCTCGTAATTTATTAATTGTTATTGCAAATGATAGGCGTACAGGACAATTTCTTTTCCGAAGGCAAAAAGGTAGTGCAATATTAGAATGTATTGATGTATACACAGTAATAATACTCTTCTGCCTGGCTTGTGGCTTGTCCATTTAATACCAAATCTAAGCCGTTATAAATAAATTGCCTACCATTAATCTTATCTCATCTATTAAACCAGTAGACACATTTAAACTGTTCAAAGGAATATCTATTGATCATATTTTTAGTGTTAAGCAATGTGGATATATTTCACTGGAATTTAACGAATCTATTAATTCCATAGAAAATTATAAAATCTTGTCATTATGTGATACAACTGTATTTACACTCAAATATTGGTTTTCATATTCAGGTAAGAGATATATAATTTTGTTGCGCTTCACGCGAGAGCGGACAAAACTTCAAATTAACTCGCCCCAAGAATATGGGCCTTGTGCATTTTCAGAAGCTTGTTTACAACTAAGTCCGACAATCGGCGAGGACTTAAATGTCCAAATATTCGCTTGTACACCAAAACTTCGCCAAACGGCATGGGGCACACAAAGAATCAAAAGCAGAATAACTCCCCATCGGATTATAGAATGCGAGAAACCGTGCAAGCTGCAAGCCTCGCTGTAAAAATGAGACGAAGGCCGAAGTGCCATGAGTTTGCAAAATCCGAGCACCACCAAAAAAAAATTGTCAACCTAAAAAATTTCGATGGGCGCGAACCGAATATCCGCACTAAAGATTTTTCACACAGTATCAACCGCTAAGAGATCATTTACACCGTAGCACCCTTTGGAGGTGAATTCCAAATATCCCTGGAAATGATTTGGTCTATTTGTAAAACGATCTGATATGCAAAAATCAAGTTCTTATCTGTAGTAGTTCGCTCGTTAAGGTAATATTTAAAATACAAATCTATCTCATTTAACTCTTTTGAGGAGATGCATTCTGAAAAACCCTGAAAATAGTTTGACATGATTTGTAAAACGAACTAATATGCCGAATTTCGACTTCCTACCTGTATCTATCTCGTGACGATCTTTAAAAAACATATCTACCCCATTTAATCCCTTTGAGAGGATACATTTCGAAAAACCCTGAAAATGGCTTGAATCGATGTGTAAAACGAACTGGCTTGAATCGATGTGTAAAACGAACTACTGTGCCGAATCAACTTTCTACTTGTAGCAGTTACCGTATTATGGCGATCTTTAGAGAAACACATCTACCCCATTTAATCCTTTCGGGAGTTAATTTCGAAAAGCCTGAAATTGATTTGACCTAATTTGTAAAACGATTTAATATGCCAAATTTCAATTTCCTGCCTGTAATAATTACTTTGTGGCTATTTTTAGAAGAACACTTCTGGTCTATTTAACCAGCTTGAGGGGTTGTATTTCGAAAAACTCTAAAAATTATTTTCGGTTAGTAAAACGATCTAAAATGCCGAATTTCAACTTACTGCCTGTAGTAGTTTTCCCGTGGCAATATTTTGACAAACAGATTTGTTTCATTTAACCCCTTTCGGGAATGAATTCTCCAAAACCCTAAAACTGATTTGACCCGATTTGAAAAATGTTCTAATATGCTCAATGTTAACTTCCTATACTTCCTATTTTGCAAAACCTTGACATTTACTTGATCTGATTTGTAAAACGAACTAACATATCGAATTTCAGTTTCCGCCTATAGTAGTTTCCTCGTTGTAGATCTTTATAAAAACAGGTCTACCACATTTAGCTCCTTTGGAGGAATGAATTTCGAAAAGCCCTGAAAATGGTTTGACCCTACTTGTAAAAAGAACTAATACGGCGAATTACAACTTCTTACCTTCCCCAGATTCTATTATGTAACGATCTGTGAAGTAGAAGTCAATCCCGTCGAATAGAGGGTAACAGCACGTCTTTGAAGACAATATTGGATGTTTTACCTTCTGGTTTGAGCACCACTAAGTTGTTTGGAAAACTGACCCCTGAACAGTCTAGATAAAGTTGATCGAGAAAAAACAGTCTTCCCTCAAGTCGACCCCAGCCTGATTAGCCACTGGGTCTGCACCTTATTGATCGTCAAAGCCAGACGATTTGGAAGGAGTCCGGGAAGGTAGAGAGTGTGGAGAAAGTCAACGTGGTAGTGCACTGTGTCATCTGCCTCCACCACAGTGTTAATCGATTGATAGATCTTTCCCTCTAAATGAAAGTCTCCGAGGTGTGTGGTGCTGATTTTTAGTGCCTTATCATTCTTCAGAGTGACACTCGCCCTTCTTCAAAGCCAGAACACAGGTTTTGCTGTTATGTTCTTGATGTCAGAATATATTATGTTAGTGAGACTGGCGATATCTGTCACGGCTTGACATAGGTTTTCGTTGCCGAGTTTCAAGAGAAGTTTGGAAAACTATTCGGCATTGGAATATTCTCTCAGGTGAGCCCTTATGTAAATTCAAAACAATATGTCCTTATTGTACTGATGCTGCATTTTTAAAAATCACTATTATAACACGTATTTGTCTTGAGAGCAACTGCCATTTAAATATCATCGTCGAGCTGATAAAACCACAGTAAATAACAAACCACTAATGGAAACCATTGAAAAATATTTTGCAATTTACAAAACTTCTTTATAGACAATGTTTAACGTATGGCACTATCCATCACGTAAAATTAGAATTTTTAAGTTTTCAAAACCACTTGCACGTGACATTGCTACACTTGACCATAGGTACTGGTTGTGACGAATATTATACATATATTCCTACTTTATCCAGAGTTTGTCTTTGTGGTTTATTAATTGTCATTGCATATGCTAGGCGCACAGCGAAAATGGGAAGGGTTCCACAAAGAAGAGCTAGGAGAAGGCCGAATAGAATTTTGAAATAATAGATTACAAAAGCGATGACTGAATACAACTTAAAAGAAAGAAACTGTGAGGATGGAAGAGTATGAAAAACAGGTGTTGGATAACATCGAAAGACGTTTTAACAATATATGTACGTATGCTTGTACCAACAGGGAAAGCAATGAACCAGTGAGTAAATAAGCACATCCACATAATTATAATAAGCAAAAAAAACACCTTACAGCATCTGAGCAATACCGATTTTCTTTAACGGTCATTTTACATGTATTTTGACGTTTGTCTCACGAATCAGCAGACCGTTGATTTCAAATAAACATTTAGTAGCTGCAGTAGTCCATTGCAATAATCGGGAGAACGCCGCAGGCTTACTTCGAGAATATATCTGGTTTACTGCTACTGCATGGCCGGCTGCAACCACTTGATAGCTAAAGTATAATGGTTTTTCTCTAAAAGTTATCAATTTACTTTCAATTTAGAACTTTTGTGCACATCTACACAGTAAAGGCTTTCATTTAAAAAAAGAATTATCGAAATCGGCCCGGTGGAAGTCTCAAAATAGATGTCGAAAGAAAACGCTTCACGTTTTAAATATATAGATGGTTTTGTTTTTAACAAGAAGACTATACTAAGGAGATGCAACTTCATATGACGGCTTTATATAAAAGCGGCGCTTATGTCGGGGATAGCCGTCGCGGCGCTGTCGACAGCGTGTACTGCCGTTCGAGAGTTGGAAGCGAGCTAAATTAACCTGTAATCGCGGTTAAAAGTCAGTTTACGGTTGTTAATCCAATGGAGTGTATTTCAAGTGTGTTATTAATTGTTAAAACATGGTCCGAATTTCCAGTTACACTCAGCAAATGTTTGACATTGACAGTTCACGAGTTTTGTGAATGAATAATTGTACACCACGGCCGCCTTACTTGTCAGCTTTTAGCGGTCCGCTTCGAAACGGGAGTTGCGTGTCCTTAGTATAGTGTTCTTGGTTTTTAATATAAATCTAGAGAGCGTAGTGATTTTTAGTTTAAATCGGGCAGCCGGAAGTGGTACTTTTTACTCTTGCTTTTCTCCGTTTTTGGGAAAATTTTATAATTGTTTGATAAAAATTAATTTCATAGGAAAAGATAATATGTAATTATTTACAACTTTTGTAAGAAATATAGTTTCTGAAAAAAATTGCAAGATTTTTTTAGAATCAGTGACCACATCTCATTTTTTTATTGTAATAAAATCTAAAAGTAATGCTTTTTATTGATAAAAGGTTGGAAACTAAAATGTATGGTTACAAGTTTGAAATAAATAATACAAATTATCTTTTTAAAATTTTGATGTTCGAGTTACTCACAAATTAGTTGATTTCTTACTATTTCCGAGATCCAAGTAGTTAGTCTCAATCACTACTATCATTACCCACTACTCTCAACGCAAGTGTTAGTTAAAAGCAAAATTAGTTAACACTATTTACTGTATTTATTAAGTTGGTTTAGTCTATCAGAAAAATTTTGCGTAGAATATGTTCGACTGTATTGTAAAGGCCTTGATTATAAAACAGTTTTGAACTCATAAAGTAATACTTTATTGTACTAGTACAATAATGTTAAAATAAATTGGACTGAACTGTCACTGTCAAGTGTTACAATAAATGTAACATGACATATTTGAACAAATTTGAACATCAACGAGAAACAGTATTTGTAAATAATCAGCAATAAATGATTATACACACACCGGCAAAATTAGAGGAACACAAAAAAAAGTCATATTTTCACTATGTTTTAGAATATACCGGGTGTCCATTCTCAAAGTCGAACATAGGCAATTGACATTAGTTCATAATTGAAATAATTCATTTTTCTGTAGATCATTTTTACAGACGTTGACAGAAAATACCTGATTTACGCCAACTAATTGCCAATTTTTTTGACAAATGCTATCGAACTTGAAAAGCAAGGCATAGCATATTTAAAAATTCTCAAGTTTTAAATTAGTATTTTAAAATAAAAAAGGCATCTTGAATATTATTATTGGTATCATTTGATGCGTAATAATTTTATCTTTCCATTGATACCATTACCTTCCCTGTAAGTTGAATTGGCGAGCAGGAATTGTCAAAAATGTTCAATACAATGTTAATCGCCTATGTTCGACTTTGAGAACGGACACCCGGTATATGACTCAATTTGGTTATAAATGTTACTTCTGCATGTATAATGAATAAAAAATAGCAATTTAACATTAAATCTAGCCACCCATTTGAGCCTAATTATCATTTGTTTTATTGTTGACATATTGCTTGGGTTTTTGTGTTCTTGAAAACAAGTGCTCATTTGTTGGTTAGGTTACAACGAGGGTTTACGATTTTGTTCTTGAAGACAAGTGATTATTTCTTGGTTAGTTTACAACGAGGGTTTACGATTTTGTTTTCTGTTGTGAAAAATGCCCGATTTAACGGCAACCTGAATTAGGTAGGTTCATCTGTTATATCGTTAATTGTTATTCTCTGAAGGTGTGTATTGATAACATTAAAGCTTGAAACATAATTCAATTAAATAATGCTACAGAATATCCCAAAATATGACGTTTTTTGTGTTCCTCTAATTTTGCCGGTGTGTTTAGTAATGAATATTTCTAACAGAGGTTTTAAAATTGTTTTTTTTCTATTTTAGCAGTCGAACATAAAACTTTGTTTGGTACACGTACATGATGCTCTCTAGTGGGCTTGCATCTTTATACGTTTTATACATTAAATAGGCGTGCCGCGCCCTTTAAAGTAAGGCATTATCTATTTATTAATCATAAATAGTTATTATGGAATAAATATGCTTCTTTTATATAGAAAAATTTCTAAAAATAAGGACGCTCACATTTAAAGCAAAATTTCGTAAAAGACGAATTTTAATTAGCAAATATTGAAATATTTTATTTTAAAAAAAATGGGTATGACTGCCTAGAGCCAGTGATTCTCGACCTTTTTCAGTTGACATCTGCCTTTTGGAGTTTTGGAAAACCTTATACCCCCACAAAAAATTATGTGGGACGGGTAGATACCTTATGCATGGGTCACACGATCATTTTTTTGCATCAAATTTGCTTGTCAAACACATTCCGTGACGTCATACAACAATGTTTGATTCTCTCTATCAAACAGGGTGGTCACACCATAAAACTTGTTGTGCAACTATTAGAATCAGCTGTTATTGTGAGGTTATGGTTTGCTGTAAATGCACGAATTGTTACCGTTTATTTTTGTTTAAAAATGAAAGAGCAAGTGATTATCCTGTCGTTAGTAGGTTTAGGTCTAGCGTTGTGTAATAAGAAACAGCGAAAATCTCGAAAAGTGTGGGCCCGCAAGTGGTTACAACGACGTGACCAAGAACGGGGGGCGTTATCAATGGTACACAAAGAATTGAAATGTGAAGATGGTGGTAGTTTTAAAAATTATTTGAGGATGGTTGAAAGAATGTTTAAAAAATTTTTTAAATATTGTCACCAACACAATTTCAAAAACCCTGCATTTGCAGGGTAATGCGCGTTAGCGCTTCATTCCGTGCTAGCTTGTTATAATAGCTGGGGTCTTTTACGAAATACAAGACCTCCTCTTGTTGATAGGCGTCTATTAGGGCCGACACTTGCTCACGCGTCCAAGACATGGCTATTTTTGAGGTAAAAATGCGTTCTTAACCTAAAAACCCTAAACCGTGAAATACCACTTTCACGCACTGCGCAGAATCGCGTGAAAAAGTTGCACCGAAATAGAGCCCGTCCTATTTTTTAGAAATGTTTGACAACTATGAGGCTGACGTCATGAAATACGTCATCATTGGTGTATGACAAGCAAATTTGATGGAAAAAATGATCGTGTGACCCATGCTTTATGATCGATCGAAAACTAGAGGGCTGTGGAATTGGTTTTTTAAAATTTATGTCGGCTGTAAAAGTTACATTGGTATTTTCCATCTGACAGTTCAAGGTTTAGAAGCGAATTTTAAACTTGACCACTTCCCCACCATACAGACGACGCTTGCACACAGCTCACCAAGTGTGTAGAAGAGTTGGTTGTCTGTTTCACTTACGCTGTGACCTCCCCACTCATAAAGTAAATTTTTTTTCTATAATAAATTTCAAGATCAACTTTCTAGGGGATAAGTTGCATTCCTGCAGGGTTCCTAGTTTTAATAATGTTGGTACATAGATTTTTAGTTCTTTTCTTCCACTAAAAAAATTATTGTCATTTTGACAGATATGTCATAATTTAATGTCGCTTGCTTCATTTTTGCATTTAAAATATTTCTTGGTTTTCTTTTTTTATCCGATTTTATTGATGATTCCATGTTAAAAAAAGAAATTTGTTGAGAGTTCAAATTAAAGAAACTTTGACATTCAAAATTGACACAACCATAATTTAAAAAAAATTTTCTACCAACATGAGATATAAAAATTTCCTAGCGTTTTAATCACATATCTACCAACATTGTTACACTTTGACAGTTATTATAGAAAAAAAACGTACTTTAGGTGCTAGCAATATAGTAGTATTAAATATAGATGTAATTTTAACAAATACAAAAATTTATGTTGAATACATAAAAAAATCTCTGAAACTTCTTTGTGGCGTGAATCTATATATATATATTCGTATGCCTAACAGTTTGAGCCGTCAGAATATGTCGCAAAACAGACAATAGATAGGTACAGTAGCACCTATTACCATACATTATACAACTGTTTTCAGTGACCAAAATGAAGTTTTATTCACTAGGGAGTATAAAATACATTATACAACTGTTTTCAGTGACTAAAATTAAGTTTTACTCACTAGTGAGTATAAAATACATTATACAACTGTTTTCAGTGACTAAAATTAAGTTTTACTCACTAGTGAGTATATTTTCAGTGACTAAAATTAAGTTTTACTCACTAGTGAGTATAAAAATCTTTTATACTCACTAGTGAATAAAACTTCATTTTAGTCACTGAAAACGGTTGTATAATGTATGGTAATAGGCGCTACTGTAAGATAAAAAGAAATACGTAACAAAACCAAAATTATAAATGATAATTAGTTCTCGGATTGCCATACGAGAAAGATTCATTGTTACGTGTGTTAATACAAGGTACACGTATATTTAATTTGGCTAAAAATTCCGGTGTAGCAGTTAGATTATTTACTATTTTGAACAAAAATAAAATGATTAATTGAACTCTTCTTAATTTTAGAGAAGAAAATGAGAATATAAATAATAATTCCGAGTAGCTATCCTCAAATGTTGATGCATTAACACGCCAATACACATATTTAAGAAATTTTTTCTTAATTGTTTCAATTTTTACTTTCTCGCATACGGTAGTATAGAGAAAGTATTGTAATCGTCAAAAAAATCGACTTCGAGATTTTGACGAATCTTGACGTTTTAGACCTCCTAGAGTCCGAAAAAACCATTATTCGATTTATGTCTGTGTGTGTGTATGTGTGTGTGTGTATGTGTGTGTGAACACGATAACTTAAAAACGAAATAAGCTAGACCCTTGAAATTATGTACATAGTCATTATTCAAAATTTGTAGATTCCTGTCAAATTTTGAGCGAAATCGGTTAACCGGAAGTGGCACTTTACCTAAACAGGTAGCGGTACCTATTCAAGTAAAGTACCAGTTTGCTTTGAGATATTTGAACAAAATTTTGTACATACATTTCTTATGTAGAAAAACTACCAGATATTACATTTCAGCATGATCGGTTAACCAGAAGTGGCATTTTACCTAAACGGTATCCATTCAAGTAAAGTACCAGTTTGCTTCAAGGTATTTGCACGAAATTTTGCACATACATTTATTATTGAGAAAAACTCCCAGATATAAAATTTCAGTATGATAGGTTAACCTAAAGCGGCACTTTACCTAAACAGGTAGTGGTTACCTGAAAATGTAATTTTATCGCTGTATGTATATACATTGCAATAAACTTTTCAAATTTGCTAGAAAGTCTAGGGGAGCACACTCCCGATTTTTTTAACTTGATAATTATAATACGGGTTCCATATAATAACACAATATTCAAGTTTAGATCTAATATAGCTGTTAAATAAATTCAATAATGTTTGTGAATTCAAAAAATCCCGAGTATTTCTAAAAAGAAATCCCAGCCTCCGATTGGCATTTAATATTAACGTGTCCATATGGTCATTGAAAGACAATTTATTATCGTAAGTTATCCCAAGGTAAAGGTTGATACTCTTTTAATTAGTATAAAACCCAAAGTATATTCAAAATTTATAACATCTTGCTTTCTAGAATAAGTCATAGTAAAGCATTTCTTACTATTAAAAAATAATTTGTTTTTAATTGACCATTCATAAATTGCATTAACATCAGCTTGTACTCCTTCACAGTCCCCAACATTGTTGATAGTTTTAAAAAATGTTTAAGTCATCAGCATATAGTAGAACTTCAGAATTATTTACACAATATGTTATATCATTTATAAAGATTAAAAGATATTTGTTGTATGAATAATATGTTGGTGGCACTGTAAGTCTATGTCAAATTCGAGGTTATCAGGTTAGGTTTTGCGTCAGTCTGTGTCAAAACTGACGCAAAACCGAACCTGCTAACCTCGAGTTTGACATAGATTTACAGTGCCACCAACGTATTATTCATACAACAAATATTTCAAAGGGAACTTGTTGGAAAAGCATTTATAATCACCTGGTATATTCGCGATTATGGCCATTATTCTCTCGGATGGTTTATGTCACTCACGTACGGCTCGTGGCGTAAACCTGACTATGGCTGTGATAATCGCTTATACAATAATATATTTTATCTACTCCAGTGGGATAAGTAACGCACTACGTCACTCATTTGACACTATTTCAGTTAGGTAATGAAGCTCATTACACCACTCAGTTATGTAATGGTTTCATTACGCAACTGAGTTGTGTAATGACTTCATTACGTAACTGAAATAGTGTCAAATGAATGACATAATGACATTTGCCTACTAAAATATTTTTGAAAATGACATCTGACATTTCTCTTAATGCACTTTTCTCAATTTTAGGCAGTCGTAGATAAAATTTTGTACAATACATGTGTGATAATGCATCATTAATATACTTGTGTGCTTACACACACGTATATTAATGATGCTATTATCCCACTTGTATAGTAAATAACTATTATTTTTGTTATACTTTGTTTTTTAATTACACGTACAAAGTTATGCAATCCATTATTCAATTATACTAGTCAACTTGATATTATATTTTTTTAATTTAATTTTATGAATTAAGAATCCTAACGTAGGTTCAGCTTGACAGTGTCAACTTGTCATTAACTTTTCGTACCTCATAAATTTACAAGATAAGAAATGAATTAATAATAAAACTTACAAACAATTCAGTATTGTTATTTAAAACTAATTGTTAAAGCAGAGGCATGTAGTTATACCCCACTAATGTGAACAAAGGCAGTAGGTTGAACAACTTCAAATTTTTCTGTTCACAGTTTCGAGACTGCACTGTAGTTGTTTCCAACACTTTTAACTTCATTTCCATTACTTCGACCTGCTAAGACCAAGCGTTCAGTCTTTAATGGTTTCCGTTCTTTTTTCCAAAGGTTTTCTGCACTTTGGTCTTTAAAGCACTTTCATGCCTCATAAAAATTACTTAACTTGGAAATATGGCTCATTTTCCCCATATATGTGAATCGTTTCATTAGTTCACTGTCCTCTTTCATTAAGAAGTAAATACTTCTGCATTCAAACATATTTCAACCATTTTCTTTTGTTCAGAAAATTACCAAAGCTGTTGTTTTGTAAATCCTATAACATAAAATCGTTGCTCTCTTTCTTTGTTTGTATGTTTGTATCTTTGTTCGATATTTCCTCCGAAGATACTGGACCGATTAAGTTGTATGATGGCTTAAAAGTTTGCTAATTTTTAGACTTAGATCGTATGCCGGTTTTTATGTACAAAAAAGTTTTAATTTAATTAAATCCTCTAAGCAGCGGAGCGTAGCATAGGTCGCCGTGGGCTACGGTGTGGCCGTGTGCTGTTAGCTCGGGTGATCGCCTATGTTCATATATCGTTATAGCAGCGCATTATTCAAACAACACAGGTTGGTCCAGGGGTAGAATGCTCGCCTGCCACGCGGTCGACCCGGGATCGATTCCCGGCCGATGGATCCTTTTTTTAAAATTTATATTAATGAATTTTTTAAATTAGCAAACCGAAGCGTAGTTCGGGTGACTCACTAGTATGTCGATAAATGTTAATCCCAGAGACCATCATCACTTATTAAGGGTTAAAATAATTTGGAGTTGATGACAGTCAGGATATCTTTCAGCATATAAAGCAAGATACAGAGCGGCTAGTAAAACCTCGGCCACTTTTCTTGCGGCGGTACTGACAGCAACGCAAAACCAGTTCAAGTGTAGCAACAATTGTAATTATGCTACTACGAGCTGGTGGTTTCGCTTAAGTTTGACGCCAACGATGTTGCACTATTTGTACTGCCATCCTGGTAGAATGACCCATTTGCGCTTGATAAAACCATTTCACAATAGCAATACGTTGTTGGAGATTTGTATTCATATCTGCTTTGCAGGATTTAATTTTTGACAGTAGAAAGCAGTGTAGCAAATTTTAACTTAAATATTTGCCTAAACATGGTAGAGTAACTGTATAATAGGAGAGTAGAGCAAACGATGACATTTAGGGATCCATACTGTGACGTTAGCCATAATGTTCATAGTCGACTAAATCAATTTAGTATTGTGGATTCGTGTTTGAGCTTGAGTGTTTATTTGATTATAGTTCTATTGAGATGAAATAATCGACATTTTGAATAGTTCAAATAATAATGTAGTTACAGATTTATTACTTATTTAAATGCTTGTTTTGTTAACATCTGTTAGTATTATGTATATCGTAATTCCCGCCAAAGAACATGTGTATTTTGACACTGGGATTGCATTGCAAACAGAACGGAAATGGATAATATAAGAAGGACGAACTTCCAAAGCAGCAAGTTCAGTGCCCTACAGATAAATAAATTGCAAAAAGTAATTTATTGCCAAATAAAAAACTACACTTAATTACATGCTTAGATAAATTAGGTTTAATATTATTAGTTATTTAATTTTGAGGGCTGAAAACGTATATTGGTAGCTTGTTCAACAATTTTAAATAAATGTCAGCCAATACAGCTCCATTACTGCTATCTGCTGTGAAATAATAGACAACGGTTTGTTTCAATGTGCTTGAAATACCCCCTAAATGCAATATAAAATTAAAATTAAAATTAAGCTTACTGTAGTTTTTCCACCTAGCATGAATGCTAAAGCCTTGGAGGCTAAACTATTTTCATTATTTAGTAGTGTTACTTTTTTAATTCTATCTCATCTAAACTTAGTATACAATCTTTTCAAATTTGGTATTGCAATTTTGCGTGCGAATAGATGGAAAAGATAGATCCCTTAGATGATTGTACCCAGTTGTGCCACAGGAAAATGTTAATCTTAAAGACTTTTCCAAAGTTTCATTTGAACATTTGTTAAATTTTTGGTTTGATTGTTAAAGATTGAATCTGATCATCAGTTAGCATTTTCTTTAAATGTATTTTCAATAAATAAATGTTTCGTTTTGCTTTATTTAAAAGTTCGGTTAATTTCTTATTATTTTTTCGTAATTTATAATGTTGAACTAGCACAGACTCGTACCTACTTCTTTTTGTAACAAGGTTCAGGTTCAGGTGGTGAAATTTCTAGATGATTTTCAGTATTTGGATTTTACTTAACTGTATTGGCCTTTTTTAGTATTTTATGATCACTTTTTGCAACTTCCCATTAATTTGTTCACGTATTCTTAGCCTTTTACAGCCGTGATCTTGTTGCCCAATATTTCTCAACCAAATTTTTTCCTCTCTAGATTATTTGGGATACTAAGTAAATAAAATCCATTTTCAAAACGTCTTTTACACTCACACACAGAACAGCCGGGTCATAACAAAATGAAATTCTTTATGTTTCACTTTCGAAAATTGAGTTTTGAATAATTTTGACAAATTTAATGTCACTCTCTGATTTCAAAAATCCAACGCCCTCCGCGTACTTTTGAGCTCCAATGGGATCTTACGTTCCAGAATGGGATCCAACCAATCAAATACTCTTACCGCGTTTGCTTTACTCTCCTATTATACAGGTACTCTAAAACATGGTAAAAAATAGCGACAGCTGGTGTTAATAGTTGGAAAAGTGGCCAGGGTTTTCCTAGCCACTCCTGTATAGCCGCAAGTACCAATCGCATATTTAACTGTTTGGTATAAGTATACTAGTAAATTTATTAATCTCTTTTAATTTATTTAATAATTGTATGGCAATTACTGAAACATCATTGCAACATCAAACAATATTTGTGTATCTAGGCATTAAAGTTCTGATTTTTATCATGAATGTGGAACCACGTGAAGAATAAAAAAGGAACTTTAGTACCAAGGACACATTATGTTTTTTCTTTAATCTCGTGAAATTAAAATGTTTCAATTGCTATTGTAGGTCACTGCACAAAATCACAAAGTAGCATGAGTACTACCAAATATAGTTTGATTTACCAGAATTTAGCTGAACGATTAAATAAATGTCGAATATATTTAACTATAAATTAGATATTGATGTAAATTTTATTTTCAATTTTCAGAAATTTATGGCATGTAAAGTAAATACTACTAATGAGTCAGTCATGGAAAATGTTTTCTTACTTGCAAGCTTTCACTTCCTTAATGACTGCTCATTAAGCCCATCCTGTTGTCTTTGTATGATTTATTTGTTACAGTATAAGGGAGTCCTATTTAATACATATTAAAAAGAAAGGGACACTTATGTGAACTGCTTTGGTTATTTTTACTTCAAGGACATTGCCAGTACTAGCCCTTGTTATCCTTGTGTTTCCAGGGATTTGTAAATGCATGTTTACATTAGTAGGTGACTAGAGCAGATAAACTTCTCGAGGTGGTACTACTTGTTCAGTATCTGTACTGCCACATTTCATTCATGTAAATTGGGCAGTTGTAAGTAGGAGCATGTACGTTAGTTTTGTTGATAATTGTGGAAATTTTTTGCAGTTTGGTGGTTTAGAATAAGATTAGAATCAATTTAGTTTCTAGATCATTGTTGCTTTTTCCAAGTAAAGCTTAGTTTGTGGTTTTGAATGAGTGAAGCAGCAAACATTTCAGATAAGATTATAAAATCTACATGTGATGTCTGTAGTTTTGCTGCTACTTTTATCTTTAATAATAACGAATGTTGTAATAGCTTAATTTAATATGGGAATTGTTTGAATTTTAGTTTTCTATTCTGTACTATGTGTCTGCAAACTATAAAGTTTTACATATTTAAAAAGTAATACTTCTGCAACAATTGTAATGTGTTGGTGATAGTGACATCGTTAGTTATTTTTGTTGGAAATTTCAAGTAATTGTGAAATTCATATCTAAGAAAAATTTGCAAGCCCAATTTCATAGTAGGAATATAATATATATAACATAGGTATTCACAACATGTTGAATTGTTAATGCTAATTGGCTTCCTTATTAATCATAGAGCCAAAGTGTAAATACAAAAGTTTTAGGGGCCGTTGTAATCTGTCCAATTAATTATTATCTTACTTTTAAAGTTTTCCTACAGAACAGAAAAGCGGAAAATATGCAATCAAACCTTAATAAAAAAAATAATAGCCGCCATGGAAATAGAGTTTCGCTGTATTATTTTAGCCGACAAACGTCACTGAATATTAAAACTTTATTGTATATTGGTCTAGTAAGCCACTATCTACTAGCCTAGCAACGGGTCCAGTAGGTACGTTTTATAGCCTAGGAAGGTAAGCAGTTAACAACGGCTATGAATTCTGTTAAATGTTTGGCAAGTACTGAAGTATATTGTTGGTGATACTGTCATTCTATGTCCAATTCGAGTTAGATGGTTAGGTTTTACGTCAGTCATGACACAAAATGTGCGAAACCAAACCGCAAATTTGACATACCAACAATATTAGTACTGCCAAACATATAACTGGAATCACAACATTTAGAATAATTTAGTATAATTCTTTAATAAAATCAAAATGTTTCTTGTTCTTGTGTAGTATACAAAATAAATTATGATACGGCAAATATTTGCGTTTATGGTCTCGCTTTGGTGGGTTCGATCGTGAAATACTAGCTCGGCCATAAATGCTTAGTTATCGGCTTTGTCGTAAATTGCTATTATAGGAAACGATAATTATTGTAATACTGGTATACTATATTGCGTAGAAAAACTTGCTTATGAGGAAATATGATTACTTTCTTATGAATTATCAAATTAACCCAACATTGCAACAAAATCTAAATTTTATGCGATGTTTGTCAGCTAAAGCAGCACACTGACAAAGCTCAATTTCTTATTTTTTTATTAAGGTTTGATTGCATATTTTTCTGCGTTGTAGGAAAAGTTTTAAAGTAAGATGTTCATTGAATTGGACAAATTAAAATAGCTCCTAAAACTTTTATATTTACACTTTGCTTCTGGGATTAATAGGGGAGCCAATGTTTTAGTATAAAACATTCTACATGTTGGGGAGTCAGCGAATACGCATGGTTTATAAAGTGTGGCTATGAAATAGTTCCTAATTTATGAATACAACTATAAGCCACTAATAAAAATCAAATGTCAATTTTGACATAAATTAGTTGCATTCGTAAATTAGGAACTATTTCATAGACATACTAGATGAAAGTATTTTTGATCATACTTTATATTGCCGTTACAGGCCATTGAGCTTTTTTTACAATTAATTTCCACTCTTTCTTATTTTTTGCTTTGGTTGACCAATCTGTTACTCGTATTGTCTGTAAATCGCTTCGGCGTTATCCAACCACCTTTGTCTTGGTTTTCCTCATCTTTTATCCTCCATCAGCCTTTTGCATAGCACCTTTTTCATTGTTCTTTCTTCCGTTAACCTTTCTGCATGCCCTAATCTTAATCTTTGCGCCATGACCTCATTGGCTATACCTGGTTGTCCGTATAGTAGTAAAATTTCCTCGTTTTTTTTCCCATTTCAACTCGGTTCTTTTTCCACCAAAGATTCTATGTAATATTTTCGTGCCCATATCGATTTGATTTGATTTGTTATCCTTTAGGACCCAGATTTTGCTTGCTTATGTGGCTGTTGATCGTATTTACTATATTGTAAATTTTGAGCTGTGTTTTTTTTATACATTTCTTGCACTTAACACGTCATTTCATGCACTTGCACATCTATCTCTTTTTGTCACACGATAGTTTGTCTCCGCACTGTTGTAACTGTTTTCTGTGATTAGCGATCCCAAATACACCAAATTATAATTTTTTTTGCAGTTTAATTTTCGAATATTTAATTTAAAAATTATGCTTGTGACATTTCCAGTTTCTTCTTTTCTGATTTCCTAAATATTTTGTCTTTTATTCCTAGCACTTTTACAGTTCTTTTTTGGATCTTCTGGTGACATTGTCCATATATGTGAGTAATTGGTGACGTTTAGAAATACTGTCCCGATTCTGTGTAAGTTATAATTGACTCCAATGCTATATTAAAAAGTGACTGATAATAAGTCACCTGGATGTAGCCCTTTTTTTACTTTCAAACGTGGTGTAGGTATTTCTACTTCCTCATTGCACTGTATAGCTGCTTTCTGTTGACAGAATCGTCTGCTTGACGAAAGTTTATATATAAAAGGTATAAATCTGCCTTATGTTCGTAACATAGTGTTTGAGTTTGATTTAGGGCAAGATTTGGTCTATGACTGATCTATTTGCTCGAAAACAACACTGGTACTAACGTATGATTTTTCTGCATATTCGTTCAGCTTGTCTTTCATTACACTTGCAAGAATTTTATAGGTGGTGTCTAGTAAGGCAATTCCCCTATAGTTTTTTGTCACCTTTCTTGTATATCAGTGTTAAGGCATTTGACCAACTCGTTAGCATGCTTTTTATGATCCATATTTCTTGAATTAGTTGCCTACCACCTTCGGGTATATAAGGCTCGGATTATATATATATATTTCTTGAATTAGTCTATGTATTCGTTTTCCTAGTTCTTCCCCGCCATGTTTTATTATTTCTGCTACTACCCCATTCTCACCTGAACTCTTAATTCCTTTTAGTTGACTAATTATCTTTTGCACTTCTTCGTGTGTGATTCCATTTCATCTTGGTCGTGTTCATCTTGGTCTTGTTCTTTATGCATCCTTTCCTCACCTTCATCTTCCTGTCTTTCTTTTCCGTGTAGGATCCCATTGAAATATTTTTCCCACCTTTCTTTCTTTTCCTCTTTGTCCTCCAATTAGGCCTTTCTTCCATATTTTGGCAAGTTCTCGTTCTCAAGTGGTGCCCCTTCTTACAGTTCTTTATGTCTTGGTAGAAGCTTGTGATTTTCTTTAAATTATGTCTGTACTTGGCTACATATTTGTTTTGCCATCTTGCACTTTTCATGACATTCTCTTCTTGTGTTGTTTCAAAGACCTCTACACGTGATTTGTTTCTTTCTTTAAAAAAAAGAAAAGCCAATTTCATAATAGAATGAATGATTGTTACTTAGAAAATGTGATTTTTCGAAATTGTCAAAATTCGGAAATTAGATTTTAATGAGATTTTTTTTAGTGTGTATTAGTTTTAACTAATTCAAGAATGTTGAAGCCAGGAATCAATTTTTTTCTTTAACTTTTGCAAAAATTGAATTTTTAAAATTTTTAATTCTCTCATACCAATATAATGTTTTAGCTGAACACTTTAAATAATCGGGAGAAACAATAGAAAATATTAATTATCCCTTTTGTGTTTTATTTACTTACTGAAAAGTAAAATGTTCGCATAATTTTATGTTTTTAGAAGAAATATTTTTCATTGATAGTAACATATATTTAAGTGGTTTCTAAAAACTAATCTACCCCTGTTAATGAATTACTTTTACAAAAATCCTGTAATAGTATTTTACAGTAGAAGTCCGTTAGGATAGCCTTTACAGCCGAGCCAGAGAATTTTGTGAGACGAGCTCGAAGAGCGAGTCGAATATACTGGCGAGGCAGTAAAGGCCCTAACGGACGTGTATTGTTACAATAGTTTTTGTAATACCTACATACAATTCGGTCATATCTATATTTTTCTAATTTATTTTCATCAAAACGCTAGGTTTGTGTAATGACATTTTAGAATGATTGAGAGTGCGTTAGAACGTTGCAACTGTTGTTTATAAATGTCAGTTATTTCCAATTTCGTGTATGGTTGTAAGCAGTTTTAATTGTAACCAGTTCGTAACTTATGACATCTGTAGAAAATGATGAAGATATTCCTAAAGACGTTAAGATTCTGAATGAGCAAGTTATTTTAGCGTATGTTCAGGAGTTATAGCAGTCTTTTGCGCCTTCTTCTATGTGGAGTTGAAGGCTTGCTTGCTGCTGGATTTGTGTTACAAACTTCACTTTGACGTTTGGCACACAATTTAGCAGGCCGTGGTCTTTACGGACACTTTTTACGGCCGGGCCGTAAAGAGGTTGCTTACGCAGTAGTAAACAGTCCTTAAAGAAATATTTAACAAGTAGGTATTACAAAAATGTTTTTTACAGTTTCCTAAATGACTAGATTTTTCTTTATTCAGTTTACATGTTCTAAAAATTTAGGATTTTTTTTTCAAAATTTTGAGCGAATTGGAGAATGTTTAAAGTGCTACCCGAAGCACAGAACTTTTAATTTCCCGCAGGCTATAATCGAGATTAATTGATTATGCACATGGTACAGGGTGTTAGCTCAAATTTTGACAGCTTCTAGCGACTTTGTTATTCCAGATAGAAAAAAATTGTAGGGTATCATCCAAACCGTCTGAATTTGCTACTTAAAGAAACAATTGAGCATCACGGGTGAACTTTTTGACTTATTGTATACTTTTTTTAATGGAAAACCCTATATATTATGTGTTTATTGGATAGCGCTTAAAATTATCTTTTCAAAAATATATAAGTTGCCTATAATTACTTCATTCATTGTTGAAATATCCGCTATTAAAGAACCAAAATATTACTAATTTACTGTATGAAATAAATCACAGTAACTATTGAAATAATCAACAATTTTAATACCAAAAACAATTTTGAAAACGAATTGACAACTAAATGTTCCATTCCGCATGCTGCCAGTAATGTCATTTGATAACTTTGTTTTTCAATGGTTACTGTGATTTATTTCATATAGTAAATTAGTAATATTTTGATTCTTTAATAGCGGATATTTCAAAAATGGATGAAGTAATTATAGGCAACTTATATATTTTTGAAAAGATCATTTTAAGCGCTATCCAATAAACACATAATATATAGGGTTTTCCATTAAAAAAAGTATACAATAAGTCAAAAAGTTCACCCGTGATGCTCAATTGTTTCTTTAAGTAGCAAATTCGGACAATTTTTATCTGAACAATTTTTTTCTATCTGGAATAACAAAGTCGCTAGAAACTGTCAAAACACCCTGTACATATAATGTTTTATTTTATTTTGGTTCTCAAAATGAACACAATTCAAGGATTCAGTATTTTGACTACAGACTCTAGTGCGGCATCATTGTGCCGGTGCTGTAAATTTGTTTTTATGCAGATTTTGATGTTAATATACTATTTTGTTGGTGTTTATTATACTGCTTAACAGCTTCATAGGCCCTCGGGCCATAAAAGTCATATTAGGCTCACTATCGACGACCAATAAACAAGATTACAGTTCCAAAATGAAGTAAACAATCTTAGAAATACACTAGTATTAGTGAGGATAGAAAGATATACTCTAGGTGTTTAACCGGATAAATGTTAGTTTTTTTTTAGATTGCAAAAGTCATTTTATAATTTAATATTCTTGTCAAATAGTAACTATTTTAGAACAGTCACTTAAAATTGAAGACATAATTTTACTGAAGTACTTGTCAAAATATACTTTTTAAATTGATTGTTCTTCCCGTGGTACTACAGTCTTCATTAGACCTTGACCTCCCGCAGACGTCGCCTCCAACCTTCTTTGTCTCTTGCTGCCCCTTTCCAATTTGCTACTCCTAGCAGCTGTCTGGCGTCATTCTCGATGTTGTCCTTCCATCTCATTCTCGGCCTTCCCCTTTCTCGTCTTCCTTCGATTACACCTTTAAAAATTTTTCTTGGTACTCTGTTCTGTTCCATTCGCTCCACATGTCCCGCCCACCGCAATCTTTGTACTTTAATTACGTCTACTATATCCAAGTCCTTATAAAGATTTACTAGCTCATGGTTGTATTTTATACGCCATCCATCATTTTCCCTTATAGAGCCGTATATTTTCCGTAGTATTTCTCTTTCGAAAATGGTTAACATGTGTTCCATTTTTTCGTCAGGGTCCATGCTTCGCACCCATATGTCACTACCGGTCTTATTAGTGTCTTGTATATGGTGATTTTGGCAGGGATGTGTATCAGCCTCGACACCATCATTTGGCGTACAGCATAGTATGCTCTATTGCCTTTACTTATTCTTTCGCGGATTTCTCGTATCATTTCATTGGCCTCCGTTATTTTACTTCCTAGATATGTGAAGTGACGACCTCTAAATTTTTTTCTCCGAGGGTTATGTTCTGTCCTAGTCTTCTGATAGGTTTAGTTGCCATAAATTTTGTTTTGTCTTCGTTCACTTCCAGGCCTATTATCTTCGCTTGTTCTTCTAGCCTTGCATAGGATGCATGGACCGCCATTTCTGACCTTCCAACTATATTAACGTCGTCGGCGTATGCTATTAACTGGATGGACTTATTGAGGATCGTGCCATTTAGATCTATTTTTATCTCTCGCATTACTTTTTCTAATGCCAAGTTAAAGAGCACGGGCGCTAGGCCATCTCCCTGCCTTAACCCTTGTTTTATTTCAAAAATTTCCGTAAACTCATTTTGAAGTTTAACTCTGCCCTTAGAGTTGTGCATTTTCATCTTCGCAAGTCTAACCAGTTTAGTTGGTATGCCCATGTGTTCCATTTCTTCGAAAAGTATTTGGCTGTCGATGCTATCGTATGCCTGTCTAAAGTCTACGAAAAGTTGGTATATACTAATATTTTTCTCCCAGGCTTGCTCTAAAATCTGTCTTACAGTAAATAGTTGATCTATTGTTGATCTACCTGTACGGACACCTCCCTGGTATTCACTGATTATTTCTTCCGCATATGGTTTTATTCTTTCTCGCAATATGTTGGATAGGACTTTGTAGGCTGTGCATAGAAGTGAGATGCCTCTGTAGTTATTGCATATTAATCTATCCCCTTTCTTATGTATTGGGCATATGTTTGCTATTTCCCATTCCTTGGGCATTGTTTCTGATCTCCAGCATAATAAAATGAGTTTATGTAGTTGTCTGTGTAGGTCCGGCCCTGCTGCCTTGATTAATTCACCTGGTATGTCGTCTGTCCCAGGGGCTTTGTTATTCTTAAGTTTATAAATGTTTTCAACTGTCTCCTCCAGGGTGGGTTCCAGAATTTCCGGCTGGGCCGACAAATAAATTCGTTCTTCCACGACTTCCTCCTTCTGATGGGGCCTGTTGAGAAGCTCATAGAAATATGTCTTCCATCTCTCCTTCACCTGTGCTGTATTGGTAATCACATATCCATTTTGGTCTTTGCACATTGTTTCTCTTGGTTGGTACCCGTTTTTAATTGCTTGCACATTTTTAAACATGGTCTGGGCTTCTTTGAGGTCGTGCGAGTTCTGTATTTCCATGAGTTGTTCATTCAGGCTTTCTTTCTTTTTTTTATCGACATATCCTTTTAGCTTCTCTTCTCAGTCTGCTATATTCTTCCTCTTTTGCTCTCGTTGGCCTCTGTAATAGTTTTCTCCTTGCTTCATTTCTTTTACCTATGGCCTCTCTACAGTCCTCTTCAAACCAATCATTTGTAGATGCTTCTCTTTGTACCCCTAAGAATTCCTCCGCCGTGGCCTTTAAGTTAGTTTTGATGGTCTCCAATAACCGATCTGGGTCTTCGTCGCTCTCTTCTTCCTCTTGTATGCGTTCTCTGATCTTATTTCTGTATAATTCCAACGTTTGTTCTTCTCTTAGGGGCTTTCGATTATATCGTGGGGCTTTGGTTGCAGCCTTCTTTTCCTTACTTTTTTTTACTCTTTCTCTCATCTTCACTCTCACGAGGTCGTGGTCAGATTCTGATCCTGCCCCCCTACAGCTTCTTATGTCCAAAATGTTAGAAAAGGACCTACTGTCTATTATTACATGATCGATTTGGTTGACCGTTCTTCCATCCGGTGATTTCCATGTGCCTTTGTGAATATTCCTATGTGGGAAGGTCGTACTTCTAATTACCAAGCTGTTTGCCATCGCGAAATTTACTGCTCTTTCTCCATTATCATTACAAACATCGTGTAGACTGTGTTTCCTTATTGTCGGCAAATATTTCTCTTCTTTTCCAATTTTTGCGTTGAAATCTCCGATTATCAGTTTTATGCCATTTTTCGGCATTAGTTCTACTTTCTTCTCCGATTCCGCATAAAAGGCTTCCTTTTCCTCTTCACTTTTTTCTTCCGTCGGGGCGTGCACAGATATTATTGATATATTTCGAAATTTCATTTCAACTCGAATGTAGCACAGTCTGCTGCTTATTGCTTTAAAGCCTATTATTTGGTTATCTATATCTTTGCGGACCACAAAACCTGTTCCAAACTCATGTCTCCGGCCCGCATCGCTACTATAATAAATAACATGTTTTCCTTTGTAGAACCTTCCTACACCCGGCCATCTCATCTCCTGAAGCGCCGTTATTTCCAAGTTGTATCTTTCAGTTTCCTGTAGGATACCTGCTAGTGCACCAGCTTGGTATAAACTTCTCACATTCCATGTTCCAAATCTCGTATCCATTTTCACTTGCCGTTTCCGTCTCCTTAAGTTCAGTCCGATCCGAGGTTCTGCTATGGGTTTCGTAACTATGGGTTTTTTCCGGGATAAGGGTTTAAAAAGCACCCCAGGGGTAGTTAGCCCCTTGCCCAACCCCCTTTTCGGAGGACCATTTGCTCGGGTACCTCGGGATTGCAAAGCCCCTACCAGCATCTTAGATGTTGGCCCCTGAGGGAATTGATTGTTACCACATACTTATTTTATTGCGCATTTATAGTGTACTCTTAAGAATATTCAATCATTTTTTATCAGGAAAAGTATGTACAATCTTTATAATATATATAATTCTTCTGTACGTGTGTATGTCACTGAACTCCTCCTAAATGGCTGGACCGATTTTGATGAAATTTTTTGTGTGTGTTTGAGTGGGTTCCTGGATGGTTTAGATTCACAATTGGATCCGGTAGGTGGCGCTGCAGTCGGGTTCTAGGAGTTTTAAAATTTTTTTTTTGACAAATTTCTCTTTTTAAATTTTTTAAAGATTTCTCGCATATCATAACATACAGGCTGTTTCCTAAAAAACGCCGCAACCCATAACTCCGTTGTTTTAAATTTTAGACCCAACACACTATATATATTCTTAAATGGCAAGACAAGAGCTACCTTTTGACATCGCCCGTTCGTAAATATCTTTCAACTGTTTTGAGCAACGATGTTCAACTTTTTAATTTTAAATGGAACACCCTGTATATTTTTATATATTTGGATTCAGGATGAAATTCTGCATGCAGTAGTATGCTTCATTTGTTTTTTGGACACTTAGAAATGTTTAAAATAATTTTTTAATATTGCATGTAGACAGTCGTACAGTACCATAAAATTTTCAAGTGTGCTGTGGAAAACAATCAGAATGTTGAAATATTTTATTGGAAACAAATTTAAACAAAACTACAAAACGTATCTACAAGTATTGCTCAAACTGACCGCCACCTTGTTGAACACACAACTGACATCTTCTACGAGTAGTTACTCCATTGGTCGCATTCAATATCAAATTGGGAGGTATTTTGCGACAAGCCTCAGAATTTCACCGTTTTCTGGACGTGTTAGATAAAATATTTCAACATTCTGATTGTTTTCCACGGCACACTTGAAAATTTTATGGTACTGTACGACTGTCTACATGCAATATTAAAAAATTATTTTATACATTTTTAAGTGTCCAAAAAACAAATGAAGCATACTACTGCATGCAGAATTTCATCCTGAATCCAAATATGTAAAAATATACAGGGTGTTCCATTTAAAATAAAAAAGTTGAACATCGTTGCTCAAAACAGTTGAAAGATATTTATGAACGGGCGATGTCAAAAGGTAGCTCTTGTCTTGCCATTTAAGAATATGTATAGTTTGTTGGGTCTAAAATTTAAAACAACGGAGTTATGGGTTGCGGCGTTTTTTAGGAAACAGCCTGTATAACCACAAAATTTCACCCCCCACCGCCTTCCAATATTTTTTAAAATGAAAAAAAAATCGAAAATTAGAAAATCGAAAAAACCTTTGCTGAACCTGCCAATAGCAGGCAAACCAACGTTCGGACAGGATAACGTCTGCGGGTACCCTAAAATTTCACCCCCCCCCCCCCTCCCACCACCCACCAATATTTTGATATCGTATGGTCTATTAGAGATGACGTAAGGCCCAGGTGGTTGAGCTCCACAATACACCTGCATATTATACGTATAAAACGTTTGTGAGTCACAGAGGGCGTAAATTTTCAATCCATACTTGGCCGGCTTTTGAGCCATATCTTTATATATACAGTGTGGTCCATTAAGTGTGCAACAAATGGGAAATTTTTTTATTAGTTGTACAATCGAAATTTAAATACCGCCAAAAGTTAGTGCATGTTCGATAACCATATCAGATGCCCTTAGAATGGCTCCAAGTCAAACAATATACAGGGCAGGGCAAAAAATATGAAATTCGTTCAAGAACAAAGTTACCTTATTTCAAAAAATATAGCAAAATTTTATTGAGAAAAGTTGTTTAGAATTAAAAGTTATGCTCAAATACAAAGTCACGGCCTCCTATTCGAATTTTGATTCTTTTTTGGAAAATTTTGTATTACCCCCGTATGACACACATTTTTATTGTTTTGATTTTATATGTATTTAAAGTAGCCACAACCACATCCCTTTTAAATAACTTTTAGCAACTTGAAGCTTATTTGTAAAATTTACTTGGATTTATATTTTTTTAAGTAAGCGTCCACTTCATGTTTGTTGCAACGATATTTAACAAAACTTTAGAATTTCGCAAATTTTCTTTTTAACAAGTCAAATGCTTTACTAATAATAATTTACATATGAAATACTCTTACTAAAATCAGAATAATAATAATATGTATCATACGGGGATAATACAAAATTTTACAAAAAAAAATCAAAATTCGATTAGGAGGCTGTGACTATACATTTGAGCATAACTTTACAGTATTTTGCCTAGAAATATTTAATTTATGAGCTTACTTTTAATCCAATCGCAAATAAATTAGTATCGTTAGATTCACCAAAATATCCTCTTTTCGGAAAGTGCTTGTCAAAAAAGGGTAGCCATTTAAAAAAGAATAGTTAGACACGAAAATGTAATTTTGTCAACTTGACTTATTCCTATCTATCATACTAATCACTAAAACTTTGCGATTGTAATTTTCTGATATCACCTGAGGTCCTTAGATTAGTTTGCGTCCAATCATGGCCACCTAGATGCAATACTAAAAGTGGCTCTAAAAAAATCAAGTAGGCTTAAAAAATGTCTAAAATGTCACATTGTGATCGAGAATTGTGTCACAAATCTAAAAATGTAAAAATATACAGGGTGTTCCATTTGAAAATTTGAAACCGGAGCCATTTCCGGTGAAACCGGAAGTGACCAGAAAGTAAAAAATATGTGAAAACTCTCCTCCTCCTATACCATTTGCCCATACCAAATCTCATTTTGACATACCTAATACTCTAGAAGTTATGACTTGTCTAATAAAATTGTTGACACCCTGTATATAATTCTTCTGTGCATGTGTATGTGACCGAACTCCTCCTAAACGGCTGGACCGATTTTGATGAATTTTTATGTGTGTCTTTGAGTGGGTCCCTGGATGGTTTAGATTCACAATTGGACCCGGTAGACGGCGCTATAATCGGGTTCTAGGAATTTTTAAAAAAATGTTTTGACAAATTTCTTTTTTAAATTTTTTTTAAGATATCTCGCATATCAGAACATATAACCCTAAAATTTCACCCCCCACCAACCCTCAATATTTTTTAAAATAAAAAAAATCAAAAATTTGAAAATCGAAAAAAACCTTTGCTGAACCTGATAATAGCAGGCAAACCAACGTTCGGGCAGGACAACGTCTGTCGGGTCCCCCATAATTTCACCCCCCCCCCCCCCGCCCCGCAATATTTTAAAAAATGAAAATCTTTATATAATATAATTCTTCTGTACATGTGTATGTGACTGAACTCCTAAACGGCTGGACCGATTTTGATGAATTTTTGTGTGTGTTTGAGTGGGCCCCCTGGATGGTTGATATTCACAATTGGACCCGGTAGATGGGGCTGCAATCGGGTTCTAGGAATTTATTTTTTATTTTTTGACGATTTTTTGAAATTTGTTTTAAGATTACTCGCATATCAGAACATATAACCCCAAAATTTTACCCCCCCCCCCCACCACTCCCAATATTTTTTAAAATAAAAAAAATCGAAAATTCGAATATCGAAAAAACGTTTGCTGAACCCGCTAATACCAGGCAAACCAACGTTCGGGCAGGACAACGTCTGTCTGTTCCGCTACCCCTTAGGGGGTGAAATGGGGTAAATAAGCCTAAACAATCGATATGGGTGTCGTTATTGAGGTTTTTTGGGAAGTTGATTGCGAAAATGGCATTTACTCCAAGACGATGGATATGACATAAAATTAAAACTCTATAGTTGTGAAACGGGGTTTCAGATCAAATTATTTTTGGGCAGAGCAACGTTTGCCGGGCCAGCTAGTATTAATATAAAATGTTTGAGTTTTTAATTTATACCTTAATTCTCTTACTGTAATTTTTTTTTCTTCAGGTAACCTATGGATGTGTAAGAGATGTTGGAGTACCGAATCATTGAGACACAGAAAAAATGTAGAGAACAGGCTAATAAAAAAAGAAGTCGCACGGAAAATAGGTCCAAGCGTTGATATTTCACGTTCCTCCCTTCCTCTTTCATTTTCTTATAATGTAAGTATTATGAATAATTAATGATTTATGAATATACAAGGGCTGCTTTGTTAATTGTTAGTAATAGGACATGGAGGTCAATAAAAACAAAAACTTTTGTATAAATTAAAAGCTCATGCTTTTGACTGTTTCAACGTGCAACTGAGAGGTTGGGGTTAAACAATATACAGCCAGTCTTATAAAGGCCACTAATTTCACGTTAACTTTAATTTGCTGTTAAAATAAACAAAAGCGCATACAAATTTGTTTACTAATGAATAAAATGTCATCAGCACTTGTGCTTTTGTTTATTTTAGCAGCGAATTCGAGTTAATGTTAGATTAGTGGTTGTTATAAGACCGGCCGTTAGAGAGACAAATGTGTAATTTTTTATAAGTTGTTTGTTCACAAGACATCATGGAAGTGCCATGAAATGCTTTTCGGGCAATGCTTTACTATGATTATAAAAAAAGGGTGACATATGATCAAAGACCAAAACTTTGTGACAGCTTTTAGCGACCATAGTTCTTCATTATAGTAGTTGTTTGTGCTGAAAACATTAGTGCTGCGGAAAAGCTGCTGAAGGAAAGAGTTACAGCAAAAAGGCATTGGATCATCCGCAGTAGATAACATTTTACGCCAAGAGCTGGGTGTGAGGAAGCTGACAAGTCTGTGGCTTCCACATTTGTTAACCGAAGAACAAAACAAAGCACAAGTAGACTGGTACAGATTTATATTAGAAAAGTTCAATGCAGGATTTTCAAAGCATGTGTTTAATATTGTTATGGGTGACGATTCTTGGATCTATAACTATGACCCTGAGGCTAAACAACAGTCATTTTTGATTTTTGAAAATGTTATGCCAACAAAAGCTATTCGCCATAAAACTGAACAAAAAAATGATTGCTGCTTTCTTCAGATGCAGTAATTAATAATAATAATAATAATTTTCTTTATTACCCTTGAGCACATATACAATAAAGAGAAATGACAGAGGAAAAGTAGACAAATTCCTCTTGACAATCACAGAACTGCAACTTATTATTGGTATACAAGAGTTTGCCTTCCTCAGATCTTTGAAAAATTGTGTACTGATTGTAGAAAATCTGGTTTGTATAGCATTTTATTGTACCATCCCTCCATGCAGTCGAGATTTTGCCTCCAGGGCTTACATAGTAAGATGCAAATGCAGCTCTTGCTGAATTTCAGCAGATATCTGATGTCCTTCCAAAAAAGCAGTGCTCTGCATGTTTTGAGAAATATTTTCAAAAAAGAAACAAATGTATCGTGGCTAAGGGACTTGGCTTATAGTAGTCAACTGAACAAAAATTTAAAATTCTGAATTGGCATAATCTTACTCTTTTTTGCTGCACGAGACGATTTTGGAAATGGCCCCTTAAATTTTTATTTATATTGAAATGCTGTGAAACTAGCTCTTGTGAATTGTTTTAATCTGCCAATAAGTTTTATACAAAAGAAATATGGTCATGGAATAAATCATTAATTGATTGTTACTTTATAAAGTAACAAACAAAGCGCTTATTGACAAATCATTGATTTTTGCAGTTAGAGGCGTTAACATGGGATGCATATCACAGAGTCAATTTTGAAAAGATTTATTGTTACTGCGGTGGAAATGGAGAATGGTACACACAAATGCTGCAGTGCAGCAGATGTAGACAGTGGTTTCATGAGAAATGCGTGAAGTGCTTACGATATCCGTTGTATTGTGGCGATAGGTAAGTTTATATTTGCTATATTTATTTTAGGGTTTATTACAATTTATTTAGGTACTGAAAATTTTATATTGACACGTGCAAATCTATCCAAAAAATATATCAACGATTGTAGCAATTTAGAACCACAACTATGTGGATTTAAACATGACTCTGGTCTATTATAATAAGAGGAAGAAGAAGAAGAACGTAGGAATGATGTTTTTCTGAAGTTTATAGAGTTTTAGTTCTTAATGAAAATTTGTATGAAAATGTGTCTTAAGAAATATGTCCCTTATTTATTCAAAAAGTGGCTTGTAATAATCAAATATTACTATGGCTTAAGAGCAAAAACTTTTGACTTTGGCTGGTACCATTTTTACTACAATTAATTATTCATAGTGACACTATTATGGGGCTTTCAAATAATCTTTTACCTACTTGTAAAATTGTATTTTATCAATGAACAAAGATGAGGATGGATAAAATGTTACGTTATTCACTAGCGAATAAAATAGTCCACAATTCATAGTAACTAACAAAATATATACCTGTTACCGTAGCAGTGTTTTCTGTCACAATGTTTTAAATGTTTTTAAATTTGTCAAGTAAATTTACGAGATATATTTCTTCAGAGCAAAACATTCCGACAGAAAATCGTCAAAATTTATTCAGGCTAGTTTACATGTACGTGGGATGTTCGGCGTGATTATTTCCTGAATAAATAGATAAAATTCAGTTGGTGAGACACCTTTAATAATCATGTTAAAATTTTAAAACTTATTTAGTATACTAGCTGTAGCTCAATGACGTATGCCGCATTTAAAATGTAGGATTGTTGCACAGTAGACCAATATCACAGAAATAATAAAGGTGTTAAACGTCGGTCAGATTCAGTAAGGCAGTAATGAACCACCCCTCATTATTAAATGAAATGTACTCTTGTTCGTAGTTTTAAAAAATACAACCAATAGGCATACTAAATAATAACTAATTCTTTTCTTTGACAATTTTTTGTGAAATTAGTGATCCAATGAAATTAACTCTTTTCTAGTCATGTGGACAAAATCAACCAATTAGATTATCTTTACACTGAAAACTACCCATGGGTTGTTATCACTTTGTGTACAGCGGTCAGTTCGGGTTGCTATGTTACGTCAAGTTTTTGACAGTTTGCAATGAAGTACTTTAAGATGTCATATTCTTTTCATAATTGCACTTCCACTAAATAAATGTAAATAAATAGTTTCAAGGGTAAAAAATTGTCTAACTGAATATCCCTCGACCATTAATAAATACTTATAATTTTATTACAACTTCCTCAAGCACCTTGCTTTTAGGCAACAGACCAAGCAACGTGCTTTCGGAAACTGCAATAAAATTATTTCGTAATTATCACTGTCCTTGGATGAAGCCTTAATACTTTTGCCGGTTAACACGGCATTTAGTGTTGTGCATTATTTAAGAGGTATGATAATTAAATGTAGGTACATATTGGAAAAAATTATTATATGCCGCATGTGAATATAAAGACTTGTATTGTGTGACTATCCAAATCTCTTTCTATTTTTAAGGTTAGATGTAAAGTCCGGACAGATTTAATGATAAGCATTTTCAAACAAACACTCAGTGATGTGTGTTGAATATTATTGAGATCAGAATTTAGTAAAGATTGTCGTCACTAACATTAACTGCCCTTTGACTTTTCAATTTCTTGAGGGATTGTAATTAATACATATGCCTTATTGCTTTACATCAAAAATATTTGTAGTGATTTTTTCAAAATAACTATTAAAATAACTCCCAAGTTGCCTCTATGTATTAGTTAATAGTGCATAAGTAATTGAATAATTATTCTTCTCTCACTGTACTGTGATATAGTGTGGAAATAAAGTAACGGATAAATTCATTAACTTTGTTAATATTAATTTTTATGAAATAATCTTGAAGGGGTATAGCAATTTTAATTATAGGACGTACACTACAACCACCTTTATGTTGTTACGTCATTTGTTTTAAAAGTTATTACATCATCGTTTTTTTTTTTAATGACATGTATTTTTTATTATTGATTTTGGTAGTACTTTTTATGCTGTTTTCAATGATATAAAATTTTCAATATGTTATATTTGAAAAAATCTAGAAAAATGGTCTTAAAATTTAAATGTTAAAAACCAATGAAATGAGCAAAATAAATCTAGTTACCTACGTTTGACGGAAAGTGGTTTTATCTTTTGTTTGGAGAGTTCAAGTGTTTAAATCATTATTTTAACGGCGTTTGTTTTTTATCCCTTGAAATAAAGCATCTTAAGGGGTTTAAATTGTTTTTATGTTCAAACACGCATATCTGAAAAACAGTTAAACTTAGAGGTATGAAGTAACATATCAAAAGAAAGCTCATTAATACGGCTCTTCAAAAGTACAAAAATATACAGGGCGTTCCATTTGAAAAAAAAATCGAAATTATTAAATTTGCAAATATTGAGCACCCTGTATAGAATTAATACCCAAATCCACCATTTTACACTTGAAAGATAGTTTACAAAACTCATAATTTCTTGGTAATGTTTTTCTTCATTCAATTGTTTTCTGTTGCTTACAGCAGCCGCCTGAAGTTCAGCATTTTTTTTGCATAAAATTGTTAATATCTCCAAAACAGTTGACGTTAGACCCATACTGGTCATTCCATTAAAAAAAAGCAAGTTTGATTCGCCACGCTTTTTTGAGACACCCTGTATAAACAAAAATATTTCAGTAATGTGCACCCCTTTCGTATCTACAACTTTTATATACACAATATTCAGGTAACTTTCACAGTTTTAGAAATATCTTCCACCCCCGCTTCGTTACCGGACCCTGTATATAGATTTTCTGAATGAGCCCAAACAAGCATTTAAACACACTCAAGTTGGGGTGGTTGTGTGCATGTCACACTGACGCGTGAAACTTAAATGCGGCAGTGCGGCTACAGCTAGTTTTAAAATGAATTGCAAATCATGAGTGTATTTAATGGTATTGACTTTGTATAAATAATTGTTATTTTCAGATTCTATGTGTTTGTGTGCGCAATATGTAATGAAGGGGTAGAATTTCTGAGAAGATTAGAGTTAAATTGGGTCGAATTAGTACATCTAATGCTATTCAACTTAACTGCATACAATGTTATGAAGTATTATGACTTAGACAGTGTTATCATTCCATACATCAATGACAACTGGCATGCATTGCAGCTTCCACCAAAGGTAAGTAGCATCTCTTGTTGTCGCATCATATATTTTAATATTGGTTTATTTTTCAGATATATAACATTTCTATTTATGATAGAAGGAAAAACATCCTTTCGGTGCTTACAAATAACCGCAACCGTTTTAAATGTGGTCGTGAAATAAAAAAACGAACAGCCATTTGGGGTTTGAGAGTCCGACTGCCTCCACCAGCTCCATGCATCCATGTTCCACCCACAGGGCCTATAAACGAAGAGCAGTTGCGGCAGCTGTGCCAGAATAGCCGTAAGGTTCGTTTTCTACCGCTAGAGAATATTGAAACTGAATTGGTAAGTGGCATGGTAGTGCCAGTCGATAACCACATGTTGAACCTGATGATGGGCACTGCATACCTTGAGAATGTACAGTCTGAATCTGAATCACCTTGTCCCAGTCCAGAAGCTGACCAAGAAGAATTTAATGTAGACTGTAAATATGACTTATTTAAAGGTGATTTTCGTGGCGGTGGCTGTGCTAAAAAAAGTGTACCTTTTCCTAAAATTAGTCTACAACGTAAAAAGCGAATGTTGGCTCTAAACAACAGGGAACGAGACAAACCATTGCGAAAACAAAAACAGAAGTGTGGAAAGGTTGTAGCAGTGCAGAAGGGCAACAATGAAGGGGGTTATCGTACAACTAAAAGACTAAGTGTAGATAATAGGAATAGTAGAAATAGCGAATCACTGCCTTTAACCCCGCCAACTTCAGTGTCTGCCCCACCCACTCCACCTGCTTCAAGCACTTCCATGTCGGGAACTGACATAGCAGCTGATTACTGTGAAAACTCTAACAGTTTCGGCCAGAATTTTAATGATCTTACTAAAGGCGTTAGTAATAAACTGACAAAATCAAACCTGACTAGAAATAATTTATCTTCGAGATTAGAGTCTAACTCTGTAGAACTGAACACTCCTTGTGATACTTCAGGGATGAAACTTCCTCTAAGAGCACTTTAGATTTAATTATTCCACCTCCGAAAGACTTTAAGGGAAAAAATAATCCTTTTTTGGCACTTTTGAGAGGAAACAATGATCAGAACAAGAAGAGAAGAAGCAAAGATGCCATAACTCTGCCACTCCCTTTAACTGCGGTCATACCGGGTAGTCCAGTAGTTAGACCTATGAAGAGGCAATTAAGTGAAAAGGATATTTGCATCGGACCCAATGGTGAAGTTAAACGTCGCAGATTACGCAGAGGCCGTGTCGGGCAACTTTCCACTTATGCCGTAGGCGTTCCTACTGCCAGTAAAACTGCTGCTGTTGTCCCGGTAAGACCAGATGCTAAAGAATGGGGTCAAAGAAATGTACGCTCTAGTCTCAATCAAACTTCCCCTGGTGGATCTCAAATAAGTAATTGTGTGGACTATGCCCTCAATGCGAGACGTTTGAGGCAGAGACACGAAAAAAGTCAGGAGAAGGAAAAGTCGTCAAATCCCCGACCCCTAAGCATAGTCCTGTTAAACAGGAGCCCGATATTGATATGGACGACTTGAAAAGTTCAGTCAATATTATTTTGGAGCTGCGAATCGCATCGCGGCAGGCGAAAGGTTTTGTGTAAAAGCTAAGCGCATAAACCCAACTGGAAAATTACAATACTTAATGGAGTGGCAAGGATCTAGCAATGGAATGACTTGATCTTTCGTAGATACTTACACTGTAATTGTAATTCGTGTATTCCAACTGTGTGTTCATATGATGCTGTTTGTGATGTGGTGGAGCTCACAAAGCATGCTTAAATTTATAACTGACAACGCAAAGTAGATTGGTTAGGTCTTGTCTAGAGAAGCAAAGCACTACAGTTCCTGTGGTGGGATGTAATCTCGATTGTATATACTTTCTGATAAGCAAACTTGTGTAGGTAATGTATGACCTGTATCTTGAGCGATTACACTTTGTATAATATAAATATGGTAATAAAAGTGCTTCATACACTCTTGTTACCTAGAGACGTTGTTCCTCAAAGTGTCTTCTAAAATTCAACAGAAATTCATTAATCCACTAGCAAATTTAGATGTGGTCGGGCTTGTTTGAGTACTGATGATATTACTCAGGTTTATTCTTCAAAAATGCAGAAACAATGGAAAACGTTCCAGAAAAATATGCAGTACAAATCTAAACTATAGAAAAAGTCAATTTAGTTACATTGCGTGAAAATAATTTCTGTGCTGTGATTGCTAATTAGATATGATTTTAGCGCTTTTAAGCAATTTTTACAAAAGTACAAAGATATTTGTTCACAAACTGTGATCTCCCTAAAATTATTATTTTAAAGATGATTGGCCATTCCTGTGGCTAAAGTATTATTTTTGATCCGAGTTCAGACTAAATGTGTAAATTGTACGTGCAAGTTTTTCTAACAGGTAAAAGTTTAAGTAGGCACCTAATAAAAATAACAGTTTGGTTAGTTTTGGAAATCACATTCAGATCACCGATGTATATACTTTATAACTTGTAGATAGGTTGCAGTCAAATCGGAATGAAATACAACCAAAAGTAAATTTAGCAATCCATTAAGTTACGCTATTTGAAAATATTAAGAGTGGTACATATTATAATAAATATGAAGAAGATAAACAAACTATCTTTTGATTTTGTGAAACAATTTATCTATATCATCAGTCATGGAAATGCATGTGTAATTGTACTAATATCTAAATTTTTCATATTATCAATCATGTGCTAGTTTGTTAATTTCGTAATGGACAAAATGTGAACGAGGTATTAAATACCAAAAATGAAAGAATCTTATGCAAATACCTACTAGAACATGAGAGAGATGTGACTAAGTGTTTTAATTTATTAATATACCTGTATAATAGTGTTATCAACTGCTGTGATACAGGTACACGATTATAAGTTATTCTGTAGTAGTTTACATTGTAAATTAAACATAAAATCAAAAACTCCTGTTGTGGAATTAGTAACGTTTGTATATGAGTTGTATAATAAAAACGATAAGTTTTTTAACATGCTACTTCAATGTTATTAATCCATTAGTGCATAAGGTTTCGAAAACTAAAAACTTACGATTTTTTGTAAAACATGTTACTTGGGACGTATTTAAACACGTGAATAGATCTTTAATTTTTTTAATTTTTGTAAAAAATATAGGATATTTATTTTAACGAAAATTATACAGAAGAAAATAATTTAATAAAGTAATAACGTATGGCATATGACACTGTAACAAACAGATTTTCAGATGCAATGCCCTTTGGCACTCCCAAGTATTCAGGCAATTAATTTACTTTTACTTTTACCTTACATTGGTGTATTTTTTTCCTTTATTTGATTTTAAAAGGGTTGAAGTCTAGTATATTCTGATATTTCATGTGAGGGATGTATTTTTCGAAAAAGTAACCAAGCGTTAACCAATACGTCAAACAGGTAGGAAAATATGAGCCAACAACATTTTCGTTGTCTTATTCTAGTTCTGTAGACTGTAACTATACTCCTCCCATACATACATATATTGGTTTTTTTTCCATTTTTTTTTTGTTGATTTCTAAATGAACCATCTTTCAATCTGTTATCTCTACCGGTTTCGCAGTAGCCTAATGTAGATACATGATTGAGCAGTTTTGTAGAAGTGGAATTAGTTATACAAAAAAAAAAATTAGCCACAATTATTTGAGCCAATTCTATCAAATCTAGCACCACTCTAACCCCCAAACCAAATCCATAGGATTTATTTCCAGTTTTTTAATTTTTCTCGGTATATATGTCAAAACTAGGCGTATATCCGTTACTTGTGGGTAATGCTCAGTTTTTAAACCATAACCGGATAGGTATTCCCTTGATAAACACGAAAATATTTTTGGTATATCATTTATGTTTGACCAATACATCCTTTTATTCAGATATTTACCATTTTCGGAGAGTAAACGACCTCCAAACAATACAAGTAAACGACCTCCAAACAATACAAGTAAACACCGTTCACTTTGTTTTGGCATAATATGAGGCCATGGAAATTTGTCATTTCATTTAAGTTGGCACTAAAGCTGTCTGTTTAATTAGGTTATGTTTTTCTAAGTTTGAGGTTATACATAGCGTCAATGTCTAGTGCATTGTTGTCAGTTTTACTAGCGTCAATGTCTAGTGCATTGTTGTCAGTTTTACTAGTTTGCAATAGAAAAAATCCTCACACATTTTTAATCTAATTTAACACGAGCCTTTCCCAAAGCAGGAATAACGTGATGAATCACCCAATTTTAATAATTTTTTGCAGACTTGATCAAATAATACCATCTTGTTTTAAAGTCGTGTATGGTTGTGGGAAAGTCAGCAACACAGTTAATATGTTCTATGTCAGGCACATCAGTGGCGCAAAATTGTGTCACGTAGAACAGCATGTTCAACATTAAAAAAATAAATCATGGCCTCCTATTATGCCAAAACAACGTGGATGGTTTATAGTTCGCTTCTAGCTTTTTAGACAAATTCAAGTTTTTTTATATTTGTTAAAATATCTTCATCAAAAAACAACTGGAATAATTCTAATGAAGTACTTCTTTCATATATTTCATCAGGTGGATTTTTCTTGCTACAATCTTGTTGAATATCAAAACGTGGTTCCCGATTAGTCGTTGCACAAGTTTGCAGCTGCATTTGAAAATAAAGTCAGAAGAATGGTAGTCTTCATCATTTGATATTTAATGATCAGGACACTGTATAGGAGCACATTAACTTTCAACTATCAACATAGCTAGATCTAAGTAGCAAATATTCCCAACATGATTATTATCAGATAGATCGCTATCAATGTCAGTGTCTTGACCATCTTTGGGCAGAGTAATGTATGTATTGCCACCTTCTACATCACTTTTTTCCAAGTAATCGATAAGTTTAGAAAGCGTTAATCTATAATAAAATAAAATACAGTTAATAAAGTCGCTAAATCCAAGAAAAATATTTGTTAAATGGAAATTTTATAAAACAAATTGATTTAAAATTGCACAATAAATGCACCAAGAATAGCAAATAATAAATGTTCTCACTCCGTCCCGAGTTCTGAGAATTAGTCATTACAACAATGTTCGGTGTTTTCTGTAAGATACCATAAATGAAAGTGGACTTGGTACAGTATTCAGATAAAGTGTTGTTTATTTCAAATCTATACAGATAGAGTTGCAAAAATTCGATTCAGATTTTCGACGCGTTATAAAAAATGTGTTCTTATTTTACTTCGCTAAATGGAATTTCCTTTCGTAAAAGAGAATAAAAATCACATGGTAAATTATACGAACAACAGAATCCCTGTAGAAATTTCGGAAAACAATTTCGGAAAACAAATTTTTTAAGAAATTCTATTGTATTTGACAGGTTCCAGGAATAATATTCAACAAAACAAATACGAAATATGAATGTAGTTTATTTACGTCAAAAATAACATTATTTCCCATACTGGTGATGAGGTATGTTAACTTTTTTGTGTTCTTTTGTAAAATATTAGAAAAAATCAGTTAGAACTTACCCACCATGCTGCTTACTGTAAAGTTAGGCGCCATTGCTCTGTATGTCGGAAGCACTGAACATCCTTTCTTAACCTTAAGTAACATGTTTATATCATTGGAAATTGAAAACTGACCCAGGAATCTTTTTTATCGGCACAATTACTGACGTTCGATAAAATGAACATTTATGCACTAATGGGTTAATTAAAACAGGTATGATCATTCTACAAAAAATATAAAAGCCAAAATATCAATAAAACTCAGTTAAAGCACAGAATAAACGCCTAACAGACTCGGAAGTGACACTCGTGGCAGTGCAGAGTACCCAATTTCAGCTATGACGGCCATAAACAATAATATGTTGGTGGCACTGTAAGTCTATGTCAAATTTGAGGTTAGCAGGTTAGGTTTGTGTCGGTCTCTGCCAAACTGACGCAAAACCTAACCTGCTAACGTCGAATTTAATGTGTCCTCCAAGAGCTTGATTTAAAGATCATACAGCACCTGTTCACCGCACATTTTTTGTCCATGACAAACCACAAATTGCTTCATTTTCTGATGACAAAACTGTAAAAATAGGTGATATTCCAACAGAAACGGAAGTTGCGTGTTACGCAGAACACTCGGATTATATTAGAGCTGGAGCAACCAGTCTTGCTGTACCTGATTTTATTTAGTCTGGTGGTTACGATAACACTGTTAAAATGTACGATGCACGTTTTAATAAAGTAGTGTTAAATGTAAATCATGATAGCCCAGTAGAATCGCTGTTTTATTTACCTTCTGGTGGAGTATTTTTGTCTGCAGGGGATATTAAAATATGGGACACAGTGGCCGGTGGAAAATTACTTGGCCGCCATAGCTGAAATCGGCTACTCGAACATCAAAGGCACTGCCGCGAGTGTCGCTTCTGAGTCCGTTTGGTGATTATTCTGTGCTTAAAGTCTATTGTTTTTCAACATGACTCAAAGCTGGCTGTGACTTCTAATATTTTTTCAGTGTAATAACCTAACCTTAAAAAAGTTACTCATGTTAACAGCTGTTTGAACATTGCATCAGTTATTACAAGGTTTTGTAAAATATACCTTCAAAATGCCAAGCAAGCCAACAAAAGAAACTAAGCTGTTGCTTTGGTAAGTTTAACAACAAATTTTGGAAATAAACAGAAATGTTAGTTCTATGTTTCCTTGCTAACTTCATTTGTAACCAACATCAAAACCTGGTTTATAACTAAATTTCTATCTAGGCAAAAATGTAAGGTCATGGCCTGCTGTGAGTCATGTTGAAAAAGCTAGACTATAAATATTATCCATTTACTTGACATCCGTACTGTCAGTGTCAAATTTTTAAAATATGTCTTGCCTATACTTCCAAAATAATGTATTTTTTTATTTGACTGTAAACTTTATTCACTATAGTCCCTGATTGTCAAAAATTACGTTTTATGAACACTGTTGAATTTCTATTGGTTTTTTTGTTACTACTAGGTTGGACAACGCAAAAGCGTAATTTTTAAAATTGCTGTTTTATACGTGGCAACTTTTATTTATTTTTGCTCAAGTCAGTTCGAAATAAAAAATATTTTGATTTAACCATAACCTATAATTTATAGTTTTGACATGTAACTTAATTAATTGTTTCTAGTTACCCATAGCTTGACTTAAAAGTATTAACCATGGTGTAATGGATTTTAACATTGACAATCCGGGACTATAGTGAATAGAGTTTACATTAATTTAATTGTTAAAAATGTGAAAAATAGCAGTGGTACCAACATACTGTCAGTTTGACAGAGCAGTTGACAAGTAAATGGGTAATCTTGAGTTTTAGGTTGGTGTTTATTGTTATAAATAATATAAATGAAGTGCAACTAGGTAATTTTATAGGCAAGTATATAATCATTTACGAAAGACGCATTATTGGAAATTAAAGATAATTTGAACTGATATCTAACATGTGAGCAAACGTAAATGAAATCAAGCTGGCTTTGAAATATTTGTGTTACCGCTCACTCTGAGTACTACACGTCTCGTGCGCATGCCTGAGAATTTGAACTCCGCCTTTAGAAGCGAATTTTAAAATTGACCACTTCACCACCTCGCTGGACGACACTTGCGCACAGCTCACCACGTACTTAAAAGAGTTGGTTGTCTGTCTCGTTTACGCAGTGACCTCCCCACTCATAGCCGCTAGCAATATAGTAAAGGGTGTTCATTAGAATTTGTGGTCTTGTCGGCTTTGGAACTGATGAAGTCATGTCGTGCATTAAATCATATGGCTGATAACCGACTGGTGACACTGTCAGTCAATGTCAAATTAGAGGTTAGCAGATTAGAATTTGCGTCAGTGTGTGTCAAAACTGACGCAAAACCTAACCTGCTAACATCGAATTTGACATAGGCTTACAGTGTCACCAGTGTCAGTTATCAGCCATATGATTTACTGCACAACATGACTTCATAAGTTCCAAAGCCGACTAGACCACAAATTCTAATGAACACCTCATTCATTCATAATCTATAGCCTCTTTTACCTTTCGGTGTAGAGGACCATTCATACCTCGCGAGAAGTGCAATGGAGGTAATGCGCCGCACGCGACTTACACTACGCTCCCCCGCATGCAAACATACCACACACACAACAACTTACATCTAACTTAACTAATGAGTTCAAATCCCGTGCCGCTCTGAGAAAATTCTCGGCTATGGCCAGATTTGAACCCATGTCCACCTGGTTGCTAAGCAGACAACAAGCCCACTCAACCACCGAGGTGGCCCTAATGAACACCTATTAGTATTAAATATATGGGTTTTGCCTCAGTTTTGACACAGACTGATGCAAAACCTAACCTGCAAACATTGAATTTGACATAGACTTACAGTGCTACCAACACAAACAAATATTTCCAAGCCAAACTTTATTTCATTTTCGTTTGCTCACATGTTATTTGAAGGTAATAATTTACAACAATTACATTATTGCAAGTGAAGTGCATTTATAACATTGTGGATACTTGTCATTATGATAGGCGTGCAATTTGTGTATAAATTGAATACAAAAATGATGTGGCCCACATTTCGTTACAATGGAATGAATGGCTACTTTAAGTATTTGAATATTGATTTGCTAGCGTAAAAAAGAAAGTAGTTTTAAAATTATGCATTTCTTATTTTTTTTAAAATATGATCTCTAGAACAAGTACAAATCAAAAATTTATAAAAAATACTTTGGGAGACGTTGCATTTGTTACAAATTAGATTCATTTCAAGTTGAAATGAATTGTTCTTTGTTTACATTCCATTCTATCCTAGGCATATTTAGGGTGTTTCAACAATTTCTATGTTTGTATATTTAATTTTGTAATAATATAATAGGGACTTTCCATAGGACCAATAAATTAAAGGGTAACATTGTTAAATAATATCATTACTTAGAAAAGCGGAAAATTGAATATTTATTAAAATGCCTACTAATTGTTTAAAATTTATGTTAATATTGGGTAATAATTGTTTATTTTATTTAGTACTTAGTACTAAAACTTTGTTTTATTTAGTAATTATAATGTGATTTCATATCAGCGTTGCAGTGGTTTGATAAAATAATTGTGCAAGTAACGTGTATGAATTTCTTTAGTTAATTTCATTTCTTCTCGTAGCCAAATCAAGGGCAATTTTTTGGCTTTTGGTTTTGAATAACAGCATAGTGACCAATTAACTAAATTTATTTACAGTACTTCTGAACATTTGGTTGTATAGTAATTATTTAAAAACATAATTAATCAACAATTTTTAAAAAATAAAGCTTAGTAACAGTAATATTGAGTAACTTATAAATGTCTGCAACATTGTGGTTTTTCAGAGAAACCCACTAATTCAATCCAGTAACTACCATAGATAGAAAAATAATGAAATGCAAGCTGAAGTGCAGTTGTACGAAGACTTTTTTTTAGAAAAAGGCTGCTAGATTTTCCAAGTAATGAATTTTTTTTGTCGAAAAAAAGGGTAGTGCTGATGCAAGCTCATAAAATTCAATTTTTTTCCTCCAACTATTTTTCTATTGCAGATTCTTGCAATAAAATTCAAGAAGAATCTTATGCCATGTAGTCTGTGCGGCTCCTAAATATCAGATGTAGATAGATCTAACTTGATTTTAGCTGCAATAATCTAATAATGTTATTGTTTATTATTTTGGACAAACAACCTACTTTTACAATTGATCTGATTTCCAATTAACGAAACAAAATGTATTAAAAAATAAGTATTACCACAAAAATATTTTTAATCATTCTCATGTAATTACAATATGAATATTCAATGTTGAAATTGTATTTACATTAGACCATACCACCAATTACAAATATTTGATAACTAACCATATCAAAGAATGGTATATGGTAAACCAGCCAATATAACTGGAAGCTCTTAAAATAATTACCATATTTCACTTAAATTTTACAAGTGCAAAATATTTAATATTTTACCACTACTGATTTTTTACAGTTGCTTATGAGTATCACAACATAATTTTGTTGTAAGTGAGAAGAAACTGGGGAATTAATCGTAAATGAAACATATTTACTTGACTGTAGTGTTGCCGCTTCTACAAATAGTAGTTTTAAGGGTATATAAATGTAAATTTAATTTTCAATTGTCCATTTTAATTTATATGAATTAACTATTAATAAAGAAGCTGAAATTAAAAGTCAAAAGTCTTTACACCGTTTTTGAATTCCTGTTAGAATTTTAGAACACAGTTTTTTTTTTGCTGAGGTATGAGCTACCGGCTAACAATAAGGATTGAATTACTGCAGCGTAGTTATCTACATGTTTTTGCATAACCAACATAAGTAAATGTATTAATTACGATTGTCTCTGTAATTTGTAAAAATATCAAATAACTGCCAAATATATATTTTTCACTGCCATTGTTAAGTTTAGTCGGCGCGAACTTTTAATTTTGTGTTCGAATGTACACGTGTGAAAATATTGAAAATTGTTATGTCTTGGTGTATTACTGGTGTTTGAATGTATTTTTATAATCAAATCTCAAAGCACGGTGTCCTAACCTTCCACAAAATTAATAAAAGTCGTTTTTAGTTGGCACCATCTCTCACAACTGCACTGTTTTGTGGTATTTTAGTTTTCCATCTTAATAATAAATGTTTACTTATAACCTGCCATGTCGGAGAAGTATTAATTTCAATGTTGTGAGTGCTATTTTATAGGTTTCGAAAACACTAATTACTGTGACATGGTTGTTATTAATTTATGTATATATTTCAAATTTCCACGGTCCTTGTAGTTTTAATGCCTGTTTGTTGCCTCTATTAGTTACATACGGTCAGTTAACAACTACTATATATAACAAGGGACCAATTTCAACAACAGTTCTGTATTCACTAATTTGTTAAGTTAATAAAAGGTTATAAAAAATAGTTTCCAAATAATCATTGCTCAAAATGTAATTTGCTTGCTGTCAAACCTGTTTAGAAACCAAACATACGCGATGGTGCAACTTATTTTAAAACACATGGAATTGTGCATATTTTCAAATGCAACTGTTTTTGTTAACTGCAGTTATTATTTTTCAAGGACTAACTTCACATTTGAAACTAGTATCTACAACACAAGAACTTCATTGGGTAGCAACTTCTTTCAAATGTGAAGTTCAAAGTGCCAAATAGTTTTAACTGGGTCTCATATTAAGTACAAGCAATTGATTTTGTAGTTTGTTATACTGAAATTTTATTTGTGTGCAAGTGTACCAAATGTACACAAAAATAGTTCATATAAATATATTTTGTACTTTTTAGCACAACAGTGATGGTTGGTGAATAAAAAATGCTAATATTTAATGAATGGCTTTAAAACTTACATTCCATATGGCAAATCTAGTTTTATAGTATTGAAATTGTTTTTATATTTTCAATAAAACCAGCCGTCACCAAGTGAAATTGGGAATCATTATTGTGGCATTATTTATTTAAAATGGGACTGTGTTTAAGTTCTATTATTTTGATAAGTTATTGAAAGTGTATGACACTTGCATGTTTTATTTAAATATGTATTGTTTAGCCTGTTACAACTATATCCAACCCATAATTGTAGTTTTAGAAGCCGATTTTCAGTTATTAGACTGCATTATGTCATGTCAAATAGTTCGTAGATGTAAATTTCATTTTAAAATTACTATAATAGGTCAAGCAATTGTTACGCAAATTACAAAGTAATTTGATTTGAAGTTCAAGTTGACCATTATGACCTATTGCAGAGTCTTAATATGCTATGAAAATCGGCTTTAATGCTAATTTATTAGGATTGAAATTTTTATAAATCAGTATAAATGTAGGGTTGAGGAACTTCTTTTCTGTGTATGTATCTGAACGCAAATTTGAGAAAATAAATGGTATTGTGATTTGTAAACACAACTTTACAAAATGTTTTTTTACTCATTTTTGGTAAAATTGGAAAAGGTACATCCTATATAAATGACAGATGAAAATAGTATTTTATACATTAATTGTTTTACAGTGCATATTTGTACAATATACAATGTTAGGTTGTAATACCGATGTTTGTACTGACTTACCATGTTTTATAAAAAAAAATTAAACTGCTGCTGAAGTAATTGTAAATTTCTTTTAAAAATAATTACAGGTACCATGAAATTCTGTTACATTAAAAACACAACTTTTATAAATCTACAATTAACTCTGCTATTACAATTATGCTTGTGACGATAGCAGTTGCATCTATACAAGTTGTATTTTTAATGAAAGAGTAATTAAGGGACATATTTTTCCACACCAGTTGTAAATTTTTACATTTTATTTATGTATATGCAATTATGCGTTAGTTTAATGAGACTGAAGTCCTGGGTAAAATACTTGCACAATGTATTGGAACATTTTTTATTAGTGTAATGGGTATTTTACACTATAGATCACATTTTGTATACCAATTTTAGGCTGAAGTTACATGTTCTATTATTTATAAGGACTGTTTGTTTTTATGTATTTAAAAAATGCATAGACATTTTGGTACTAAATTGTACTTTTATTGAACGTTAAGTAATAAAGCAACTACTTGTACAAATTATTCTACTATAAATTGATGTAAATTATATAATGCTGAAACATTTTTGCAGAGCAGTATTATTGTAAAAAATATTCCAGCATACACTTTTACCAGTAATACACTTAGCACAAACGTTTTAAAAGAAAGCCACAAATCGTTATTTTTTTCATATTGATGGAATGTTAATATTTTTAAAGTTCAGTGAATACAGACGTGCAAATATACTATTTTTATTCCACGTACTTAGGAATAGGCGGGTGTGCTTCACCTATGAAATTTATAGCATAGTCGATCGAAAAGTAATGAATGCTGCAAAATCAAATATCATTGTCATATTTTATGTGGTTGCTTTATTTTCTTGTTGCACAATATATCTAATATACATAATACAAGATTCAATTTAATAAAATACATCTCATCATACAGTTTATTGATTTACCTACAGGAGGATATCGTATGATGCACATTTAAATAGAATTTCCTTCTCAGGACAAAGTGAAAAAAAAATGCACATTTCGGTTTGGTTTTTTGGGCGGTTTTGATCTTATTAAACATTTCAAATCTAAAGTCAAATGTTTTGTAGGTCTTCATAATCTCCAGAGATTTAATTATACGTGGCCATTATTGTAGATCAAGCTGTTAAATTTGTTTTTCTACAAACGTTTCAAAAAGTTACCGTTTTGATTGTTATTTGAGTATCGAAACGACATTCTTTTAGGCACTAGTGCGTAAAAGAGTTTACTTTTAAGCACTAGTGCTTAAAACTAACACAACAGTTAACTAAGTTTTTATTTTTGGTAAATATGTACAACACAATTATTTAATTGATGAAAATGGGCACTTGATGATGCTACACTTAAATTATCTTTCTCTTGTAACATTTGCATATTCTTAGAAATCGCAGGAAATGATGTAGCCGCACAAAAAGGTGCCTGTACCTTTACTGATTCTCTTTCCTTTTCACCCAAAATCTTATTTGCTACGCTCTTCTTATATTCCAAGGAACTTTCGACGTAACTCTCAGCGACAGAACTTGATCGCCAGCCGCCGTGCCTTTTGAGTGTCGACATGCTCGCACCAGCATCAGCCAAAAACGAAGCAGAACATCGGCGGAAGCAGTGCCCAGTATATTCTTCACAGTTTGAAAGTCCAAGAAAACCAGCAATTTTTTTAGGTATAGCACCAATTGTGTTTATGCCTACAGGCTGCACAATACATTTACCATTTCTGTAGCCAACGAAAAATCGTTGATGGTCCGTACTGCACGGGCGTAGACTAGCATACTTGCGAAAAATTTCCAAAAAATTAATGCCATCGATGTTTCCCTCTGTTACTGTAAACATTCTTGAAACCTTGGTTTTCGTGAATGGAATATTAATTTTTATGAAAGTACTGGCATCCTCAATATCAGTTACTCGCATGAATGTAAGCTCCTCCCTGCGACAAGCTCCGGATAAACCAACAATTACGGCTACCTAGAATTTAAATAAAACGTTAGTGATGTGCTGCATATAAGAATTTGGTGAAATACTGCACTTACTTTCATTAACAAATAATGTTTATCGTCCGCTTCCTTCAAAAACCTTTCGATTTCTTCCCTTGTAAAAATTTTCGACATTTTAGGCCTATATCCCTCGGCTTTTCTTTTTAGGAAGGCGATAACATTCGCATATTTGCTAATGTCCAGGTTTCTCTTGAAATATATCATGGATCGCAGCATAGAATAGGTGTTCCATAACGTAGAGGGCTTATAAGTCGAAGAAAGGTCAGAGAAATATGCCAGCACAACCTTTTCTGCGACAGCACGCACATTTTTTCGGTCACACCATCCATCCCTTGAATTTTTTCGTAGGTTGTATTGTAGACGGATCTTGATTTTTCCGGTATCAGCGTTGAAACTGCGGCCTCTGCTGCATCTTCAATATCGGATGGAAGCTCGGAATCGCTCGTTTATATCAAACCAATCTTGTTTGTAAACAACGATCTGAAAAATTACCTAACAACCAAGTAACTGACGCATGCCTACTAGCATATCTAATTCGGCATTTCATGAACGAAATTATTTTACTCCTATTTGTTGTTTTTGAAACGTATGTAGAAAAAATCTTGTAAGATACACATTGCAAAACGCCGTGTTTTACGCACACGACGTGTTTCCACACTCGCTGTCGCTCGTGTGGAAATTTTCACGTCTAGTGCGTAAAACACGTTCATTTTGCAACTTGTATCTTAAATAGCTATTTCAGTAGTAAACGGTGTTATAGATTTATTATGACAAATTTGGATCCAGTACCCCCAAACATTAAATGTTTGAGGAGAAATGCTAAGTCAGAACATGTTTGGCCCATTTTTTATTGATGGAACCCTAGCTGACCTTAAATACTTTGAAGTACTGTAGCAGCAAATAATTGCAGTAATTCGACATGTAGCTGGTGAGAGATTTAATTAATTTTGATTCTATCTGAATGCCTGCCCCGCTCACAACGTTTTAGTTCAAGAATATCTGAACAATACGTTTGCAAATAGATTGTTGTCTGGAGGAGAAACCAATTTTGTAGCCAGCTAGATCTCTAGAGTCTCTCCCTATGATTTCTTTTATGGGGATACATAAAATCAGCGTCGGCTTTAAATCATATGCTTTATTGCCCTATTAAACAAATAGCTATTATTTCTTCACAGTGCGTTTTACAGACTAACAGGACTCTTAGTACTACTGAAGAAATACATCGGCGTCTTTCAAGAGTTTGAAGTTTAAATGTGTCTAAAAGTTCTAAATATGAGGGGGTTAACGATAGGTAAACACCCGTTACTTTGTATTGCAGAAATCTGATGAAAAGCTTCTGAACTCGCTCAATTTGTATCTTATATATATTATACATGAAGAAGCTGCGTGGCGCAGACGGGTAAGCGCCAGGCTTGCATTAAGCAAGTCCTCGGTTCGAATCCGCTGGGGTCGGAATTTTTCCGTATCCTTGCCGATTAGAATAGGGCTCAGTGAGACCATTCACAGTTGGGCACCAAATTAACTGTGCTCTACTGAGAACCACAGACTAAGAGATAGAGTAACAAGGTCAACATACACTGCACACAATGGTTGCTGCACAAGCACCAAAGGCACGCTCCAACTCTGTATTCCGAATCCGGGGCAAGTTGAGCATTGTACCGCCAGATGCCAGCGCACAAAGCACCAGCCTCTATACCACAAGGTAAATGAGGTTACAGATTATACATACATATTTTTACATAGGTGACGAAATAACTGCAGAAAACTCCAATCTGGTTCGAACATAAGCATTATAAAGTTTTATTATAGTTTGACTATTTTTAAAATTAGAAGTGTTGCGTGTTAAAAATCCTAACATTTTTAATGAATGATTTACTGATTTATTAATATGACTTGAAAATGTAAGGGAACTGTTAAATGTGACACCCAGATCAACTATCTCATCGTTGACGTTTAATAAAATTTGGTTCATACTATATGGAAATTTTCTTTCTAGTAAATGTAAGAGTGTAGCATTTATCAACATTAAAGTAGAAATTATTTTTTCACTCCATTTATAGATTTTATTCATGTCACTTTGCAAAGTGATACAGTCGTCTAGCGAGTGCACAACCTTCCAAAGCTTTAAGTCATCGGCAAACACACCATGTTCAGAGTGATCGATGACAGCTGGCAAGTCATTGATAAATAAAAGAAATAACAATGGCCCCAAATTGGCATCTTGAGGAACTCCTGATGGTGCTTCATACTTTTTTGATACACAGTTTTTGTAAACTACACACTGCCATCTATTTTTAAGGTAAGAATCTAGAAGTAAAAGTAATTTATTTGAAAATCCAAAATCTTGCAATTTCTTTATTAAGATGGAGTGGCTTTGGCAAAATCTGTGTATATGACATCAACTTGCAAATTACTGTCCAAGGATTTTGATATTTCATGTGTAAATGGGTATAAATTGGTAACTGTTGAGTGATTTGGCATGAAACCATGTTGAGTGTTAGATATTTGTGGTTTAACAGGAAAATATTTTTGTATATAGAATTGTTTCAAATACTTTTGATATTGACTGAAGTATTGATATTGGTCTATAGTTAAAAACAATGGTTTTATCTCCACTTTTATATATTGGGCAGACTTTAGCAATTTTCCATTGGTCGGGATATGTACAAGTTTGAAGAGCAATATTGAATAGAGTAGTCATGGGAGCAGCTAAAAACTCTGAACATGCTTTGTAGATGTAAATATGAATCTGATTGAATCCAACAGATTTCTTAGATTTCACGGAGCGTAATTCTGAGATCATCTCTTCAACAGTTATAGGGTCTATGATAAAACCACCATGAATCGATATTTCATCAAGATTTCCAATTCCCTCCTTTTGAGAATATATGGAGTGAAAGTTGTTTGCAAAAGCGTTGGTTATTTCTACGTTATTGTTTAAATATGTACCATTAATATGCATGTTGTCCACATCTGTATTTGTTTGTTGCTTATTTTTAATAAAAGTCCAAAAATTATGAGGGTCAATCAGAATAGACTCCTCAGTTGATCTACAAAATGTATTATAGGCAAAATTGATATTGCATTTAACCCTTTTCCTCAGATCTACATACCTCTGATGAAGCATATTATCATATGGTCTTTTTTTACATTTATCATGTAACCAATTTTTCTTTTTTACTCCTCTAATTATATCAGGTGTGAACCAAGGAGGATATTTTTGTTTAAAGGGTTTAGTTTTGGGTATAGAAGTACGGAGAGTTGAGTCAAAGAGCTCGTAAAATTTATCAACAGTCAAATTTACATCAGTATCCTTTATCTAATAGACTTGTCTGTCCGGGACGCTGTTTTGTCTGTCCCGGATGATGTTTCAGCAGCCAAACCGTAAGAGATAGAGAAAAAAGTTATGAAAGTTATATGTTTGGAATGGTCATGTCAGGTCAGGAACCGAATTTCAGTCACGTGACACTTCCGGTTTTCGAGAAATCACGTGATTTCTCGAAAACCGGAAGTGTCAGTATGCTGTTTCAGCAGCCAAACGGAGCTGCAACCCTCTGCGCCTTAAAACCTCGATCGGTTAGGCAACCACTTTGATGACAGCTTCCAGAATGTTCCGATGCGGCGTACCACTTTGACACCTTCCAGGTCTGGGTACAGTTTTTATTTAATACACGTTCTATTTGAAAAACGGTCTTTTTTGTTTTTTTAAATGAGACATTTGTCTCACTGGGTTGCTAGTTTTCTCTCTAATAGAATTGCAGATAAATGGATTGTCTACCTCAGCGTGTTATTAGTACTTCTGTTAATAATTTTAAAAACAAACTTGATGCCTATTAAAAGAATTCAGAAGTTAGTGTTTCGAATTAATAATTATGTTGTCATATGTTTCTGCATAACAACTGTACTCTATGATCACGGTTAAACAGCTTCTGCCATGTATTAATGTTATTTATACATCAAGTGAATAAAATGTTTTTATTCAAGAGTGATATATTAAATTTTTTCCAATACCTACACAGGGCTTTAGAAATTAAAATTTAAATTAATATTAATTAAAATGTAATAGATTTCAATGTAAATTATTATGAATAAATATGTTCTGAAATAGCAAGAAGCCGAGTAGCGCAGATGGGTAAGCGCTTGCCTTAAATTAAGCAAGTCCTCGGTTCGAATCCCGCAAGGGCCGTAACTTTTCGCGGCCTTGCGATTTGAACCAGGCTCGGTGAGACCATTCACAGTTGGGCACCTAATTAACTGTGCTCTACTCAGAGGCACAGATCTAAGAGATAGAGTAACAAGGTCTACATAACACACACACCTCACACAATGGTTGCTGTGCAAGCACAAAAGGAGTGCTCCAATTTTGTATCCCTAATCCGGGGCAAGTTGAGCATTGTACCGCCAGATACAAGGACATAAAGCACTAGCTTCTACACCGCAAGGTAAAATGAGGTTATCGATTATACATACATACATACATACATGTTCTGAAATAAATTTTGAAAATCCAACTAAATAATTGCATACTATAATATTTTACGCTAATTTATTCAGAAGTGAATAAAAACTATTTTAATCACTAGTGAATAAAGAGGCACTTTAATAGCGAGATTTTAGTGAATAAAATGCAGATCTTTAGGTAGGTATTGGAAATTTTTTTTATTAATTTTGTTTTGTTTTTGTAAAATAAATTTTTTTAAATTTTGGTTAGTTAAACTTCTTTTGGCAAAATATTTTGTTAAAACACTGACATTTACTTGATAAATAAACACAGATTTTAAAAAAGTTGCAATTTTTTTTAACTGTACAAAATGTAAGTATTTTGGTTGAATTATTCTTCTTAGCATAGAATTTGGGCTTAGACCGCATAGTATTTGTATATGAACACCCAGCATTTTCTGTCTTAACGTGCCTTGCACCTTGTGAAGTCGAGCAAAAACCCGCGCGATGGACATGCTCTTTGGTGGCTCGTGTTGTTTGAGTATCTTGAGAACGAGGCAGATTTGGCCGTTTTGCTGTTTGTGCATCCATATTCACTAACGTTCTTGCGGCTCGAGTTACATTGGACAGACTGGTCGTTCCGTTGATCTAAGACTACAAGAACATAAAGGCGATTGCAAACACAAACGCATCACAAAATCAGCCGTAGCTGAGCATACATTTACAAATGGGCACACTCTAGAATTTGAGCATGCCAAAGTACTTGCCAGAATACTTCATTACTTCCCGCGAGTGATACGTGAAGCCATAGAAATAGAAAAACATCCAAATAATATCAACAGAGAAGATGGCTTTAAGCTTAGTAAAACGTGAACCCCTGTGATACACGATCTAAAGCATTACAACCACTGTGCGTCATACGGCCACGCCCCACGGATTACGTTGCACTCGGATGACCAACCAGCGTTACGACACTCCGCACGCCTGGCACAGAAGATTATAAATAGCTCCACACCGACCTTCGGTTCTTAGTGCGACTTTCACTCTGATGATGCAAGCTTCAAGGTCTTGCGAAACGTTAGTGAATATGGATGCACAAACAGCAAAACGGCCAAATCTGCCTAAGTATTCTCGTTCTCAAGATACTCAAACAACACGAACCATCAAAAAGCATAACCATCGCGCGGGTTTTTACTCGACTTCACAAGGTGCAAGGCACATTAAGCTAGGGAATGCTGGGTGTTCATCTACAAATACTACGCGGTCTAAGCCGAAATTCTATGCTAAGGAGAATAATTCGAGTAACCGCGAAAGCCTCAAACAGTACATATTTTGGTTGAATATAAAAATTTGTTGAGTCAATACGAATTTTGTGTGTGTAACTTTGCAAGCGTGATGTCTCAATTTATGAAAAAAATTATGTAAATCTACCAAAGGATGTCTGCCAAATTTCGACCATTTGATAATATGTATATCAAAATTCACTTTTTTGTTTCATATTTGCAATATAAAAGTTATAAATATAAAAAAAATAAGAATTACTAATAAACTAATATTACGAGTCATTTCTTTTAAACATGTAAAATTTTATTTTGAAATTCGCGCCATATTTGAGGGCACGCCATTGGCCCGGCCATTTTGGGGAAAAAGTTCGCCTCAACCAATCAGGCCAGCGACGGCCAATGGCCAGTCTCTCATTTCTAGGGTCGCGAACCTAACGCAGAGCCAGTATAATATATCCCTCTCTCTGGTCGTATACTTCATAGTTGAAGTGTCGTGATCTCATGGCTGCTATTTAAGTTGTAGTTTGGGAAATGTTTCTACATTTGCCTCTGTCTGAGGCGCACCTAATATTTTCTTGAAAAGGTGTACCGGTGAATTCCTTGACTTGGTCAATCCAGCGTTTTGGGGAACGCCCTCGAGGGCGTTTCCCTTCTACTCTCCCCTGGACAACCAGTTTTTCCAGGCTGTCGTCCTTCCTTCTGGTGACGTGTCCAAAGTGTTTCAAAATTCGTCGCTTTACTGCACTTGACAGTCTTTCTTGAATTTCTAGTTCTCCCAATATGGAAACATTCGTTCTATGTGCTGTCCAGGGGATCCTCAAGAGTCTTCGCCAAACCCACATCTTGAAGGCGTCCAGCTTTTGAATGTCTACAGCTTTCAAAGTCCATGCTTCCGCTCCATATATGGCAATGGGAAACACCAGTGTTCTCACTAACTTGCATTTTGTTGCCTTCGTAATGTGACGATCTTTCCAAATTTTTGTTAGTTTAGTCATAGCTGTTCTGTCTTCTTTTTATGTTCGTTGACGAGTTGCCCTCATTATTTATATGGGAACCTAGGTAAACTATTTCATTGACATTTTCCACATTACGAATGTTAGGTGCGGTTTCTATTTTGTTGGTGCGGTCTATTACCATGAGTTTTGTTTTAGGCCGAAGTGTAAGCTCTCCTGCTCAACCTTTCCAATCAACTCTGACATCTGCTGTTCCTCTTTCGCGATGAGGGTAGTGTCATCCGCGTAGCGTAGGTTGTCTATTGTCTTGCCGCCAATAACTATTCCACTTTCCCAACCGTCCAGAGATTTCCTTACTATGTATTCTGCGTAGATGTTGAATACCAAAGGTTACAAGATGCATCCCTGGCGTACGCCGCATTGTCTGTTAAAGGTTTTGGAAGTCTTGTTATCGATTTTGATTATTCCGGTGCTGTTGTTGAATAACTGTCTTAATAGTATGTCGAGGTGTGAAGGAGTTCCCATGTCTAGTAACACTTTCCAGAGTTGTGGCCAATTCACTCAGTCAAAGGCCTTACTATAGTGAAGAAAGCAGAGATACGTAGGTTTTCCGAACTCTCTTGCCTTCTCAATGATATGGCGTACGTTCATGATCTGTTCTCTTGTGCCTTTTCCGGTTACAAACCCAGCTTGTTCTTCTGGGATCTGCCACTCTGATGATGATGTTGTCCAGACCGAAACGGTCACGGTGGAATTGCCAAAACGGCTTGGTTGTTGTTGTCTTGTCTTGAGTGTGCTCTAAGGTGGCTATTGTACCCTAGCTTGTTGGTGAAAGATCTGTTACACTGGTCACAATAAAGTTCGTTTCTTTGATTATATATGTAGATTCTTATTTGATTTGGTCGATCTTTTCGTTCTCTACGCTTGGTGTCCTCTTCCTCTAGACGACGTTCTTCTACATCTCTAATTTTATTGTGCACGTATGTTCGCCATTGCTTTCTTTCAGCTGCTTTCCTCTCCCAGTTCCCTATGGATATGTTACATTGTGTCATGTGCCTCTTGATGTTATCCTTGTACCTCAGTCTTTGTCCTCCCGACGTACGGTTACCATAAAACATTTGACCATACAGGACTTGCTTCGGAAGCCGATTGTCAGACATCCTAGCGACATGTCCACACCATCTCAACTGCCCATGCATGAGCATTGATTCAATACTGAGGATGCCTGCTCTTCTTAAAACCTCAGTATTTGTAACGCGTTGCTGCCACTTTATTTTTAGAATATTTCTTAAGCATCTTAAATGGAATTGCTCAAGTTTCCTTATATGCTTTTTGTATAGGCACCATGTCTCTGAGATATATAGTAGCGTAGGAATAACAACAGCCTTATAGATAGAAATCTTGGTTTTGAATTTTACATCGTTGTGTTTAAAGAGTCTGTGATGTAATTTACCGAAGACCGCAGCAGCATTTCCTATTCTGATGGTGATTTCATTGTCAAGATTGGCACATGAGTTAATTGAGCTGCCAAGGTATTTAAAATTTTGGACCTCTCTCAGAGTTTCATGTCCAATAGTTATATTCAGAGGAGTCATCTGTTGATAGTTATTGTCCTGTTGCATGACTTCCGTCTTTGTGCAATTTATTTTCAGTCCAAACTTTGAGCATGCATTTGCAAGCCTGGTTACGCATTCCTGTAGACTCTCACGCGAGTTTGCAACCAGGCACACATCATCAGCGAATAGAATTTCGACAATTCGAACAAGCTGGGTTTTGCTAGCTGCTCTCAGCCTTTGTAAGTTAAATAGGCTTCCTTCATAGCGATACATGATATGTATTGCATCAAACATGCCTTTCAGGGCCTCACGTATAGTCATGGCAAAGTACAGTGCAAAAAGAGTTGGTGCAAGAACACAACCTTGCTTTACATCAGTAGTAACAGGGAATTCGCCTGTATGGTCTCCATCAAAGCATACTTGGCATTTCATGCCATCATGGAACTGTCTTACCATGGATATATATTTTGGGGTGCAGCCTACTTTTTTAAGAATTATCCATAAAGCTTCTCGAGGTATATGATCAAAAGCTTTTTCCAGGTCTACAAAGCAGAGATAAAGTAACTGGTTTTGCTCTCTGCTCTTTTCCTGTAGCTGTCGTATGGTGAAAATGGCATCAACAGTCCCTCGGCCAGGACGGAAACCACACTGCGTTTCAGAAAGAATTTTCTCAGCTGCTGGTTGTAGACGGTTGAGTAGAACTCGTGCTAGTATTTTTCCTGCAGTGGTCAGTAGAGAAATACCTCTATATGAGTTGCAATCTGAGCAACTACCCTTTCCTTTATAGAGAACACTGATGATGGACGTTTTGAACTCCTCGGGTATTGTTTCCTGCTGCCACATCACAGTAATGAATTCATGTAACTTGTTTATTACTGCTTCGCCACCATATTTGTATATTTCAGCTGGTAGGCCATCACATCCCGGAGTTTTGCCACCTTTCAGCTGTTTGATTGCCAATTCTATTTCTCGAATTGTGGGTTGATGGTCCAAGTTTCCTATTTGCTCCATACCTCTAAGGTTTTCGAGGTATTCGATGTCAGCAGTATTGTCTGCATTCAGCAGGCTTTCAAAGTGTTCACGCCATCTTTTCAGGATTTCACTTTTTTCAAACAGGCGCCTACCGTCTAATGCTGCCACTCTAAGAAGTGTTTGAGTCGATTTAGTAGGATTCCGAGCATAACCTTACTTGGGTGGGATATCAGTGCGATCGTTCTGTAATTATTACATTTTTGACGTGACCCTTTTTTATGCAGTGGAATGAAAGTGGACGAACTCCAGTCCCTTGGCCATTGTCCCGTTTGCCAGATCGTATTGCAAATTCCCCATAATAGGTCGACACCTCTTGACGCAAGGAGTTTTAGCATTTCTGCACTCACATTATTTTCACCTGTACTTTTGTTGTTTCTTAATATATCAGGTTCCTGTTCGATTTCCATGATGGAAGGAAATTGTACTGCTTCTTAGTCGTTTACTTCGCTTATGTATAAGTTTTCACAGTATTTTCGCCATACTTCCACTACATCATCTATCTCAGTAACGACTTTCCCCTCTTTGTCTTCTATTTTCCATATTTTACTTCGACACGAAGTGTACGAAGTATTGAAATTCCCTCATATCGAAAACCACTCTGAGTCAAATATCTCTAAAATTCGTGCCAACCGACTAATGAACCCACTATAGCAAATCTCCGTCTCGGCTGTGCGGATCTTTTGGTGAAGACCCCAGCCCACTAGATCCCTCCCTCGTATTGGGGGGTGCCTAAACGTGCTGTGCGCGGTATATATGTTCGTATGTGTACACGATTCCGGTCGCCGTGAACCTTCCTGAAGTCTTGAATCGTTTTCATACGATAGGTCCTCCGAAAATGAAGGCAACATCAACTTTTGAGGTATGGTCGTCGGCAAAAAAAATTTTTTTGGGTTTTTTTTTTTGATAAATAACCTGTTCATAATATTTCATTGTATTAGCGAAACGGAGTGATGCTAAGTGTCGAAATATTCTTGGAAAGCACGAAAGGGCGCTTTTCTTGGGTGGGGGGTACCGTATATTTTGGTTTAACTTCCCTTGTGATTTCTGTGATATACTGGAAGAGATCTCGGGTTTCGTTAGTGTTAGCTCATATTTCAATTTCCTGACATATGTGTTGTATGTGCTGGTTTTTGTCACGTCTACATAACCGTTGTATTTCTCTGTTCAGTCTCCTATATTCGGTTCCTCGTTCTTGTGTGTTTATGCCTGTTTGTCTGAGAGTCTTCCTTTCTTCTACTACTTTCCAAGTTTTGTCGGTCATCCATTGTTTGTTTTTTGCTTTTCTTTTGTTTTGTTGTAGTACTTGGTCTTTGGGAGTTAGTAGAGTTGTTTTGAGGCCTTGCCACATTTCTTCTGGGTTCGTCTGACTCAAGTTGTCTGAATTGGTTATTAAGTTCTGTTCCAGTTTTTGTTTGAATTGCTCCATGTCTCCAGGTTCCAAGGAAGGAATTCTTTTTTCTGTTTTCTTTGTTTTCATATGAATTCTGATTTTTGCCAGCAAGATTTTGTGATCACTGCCACACTCTTTCCCAGGGAGAGTTTTTACGTTGTTAACACTTGATTTCCATCTAGCTGCTATGAGGAAGAAGTCAATTTGATTCTTGTATTTTCCTCCAGGAGATATCCACGTGTAGCGGCGTCTTGGGTGTTGAGGGAATCGGCTATTTGTAATGCCAAAATTGTTTTCTATACAGAACTCTACAAGTCTTTGACCGGGCTCATTCCTCTTGCCCAGACCGTATCTTCCGACCAATTGCCTCATTCGCTCGACTTCTTGTGTTTGTCCAATTTTGGCGTTGAAATCCCCTTGTATACATATTATTTCTTTGCTGGGCATTTTCCTAATAGTGCTTTCCAGTTGGCGGTAGAATTCAGAAATTTCCTCCTCACTGCTGGATGCTGTTGGCTCATATACTTGGACTACGTTTAAGTTACATGGTTTAGCATTGATCTTTATAGTGAGCATTCTAGAGGTAATGGGGTTGTAGCCCAGTACACTTGGTTGTGTTTGTTTGGGAATTATTTTTGCCACTCCTTGTATCGAGTCTGTTTGGTGTCCAGAGAAATATATGGTGTTGCCGTTTTTGGTGTTAAAATGTCCTTGGCCTGCCCAATGCGTTTCGCACAGACCAGCTATTGTAATGTTTGATATTTCTCGTTCGATAATGTCCAATTTACCGGGGTGTAGAACAAGACCCTGAATATTCCAAGTGGCAATTGATATGTTCTTACGTAGAGATAACTTTGTTGTCGAAGTTTGTATATTTACGTCATTAGGAGACAATCCATGAGATTCTCTTGGGATAATACTAGAGGTAGTCATCCCCTGACTTTCCTCTAGGGGTAGGAATGTGGGAAAGGATATTGACTTGGGTGGGAATATAGGTTATGGAGCCTAACTTCTCCAGGGCGTTGGAGAAGTTAAGGGCTTGCAAGGGCAGGGTCGCCATTTCTTGAGGAGGTCTGTTCTTCACCGGTATCGTGAAGAAGTACCCCCCGCTACCCTATAATATATAAGGTGTTGAAAAAAGGTCGGATATTTTACCCACTTATAGATCTCATCAATACAAACAAAAATGTCGTAATAAACATGGGTCCAGAAACGCTTCGTTTCCGAGATACAGGGTGTTAAAGTTTTTTGTTATCTTGTTTTTTATGTTTTCTAAAAACGCTTTAAGCAGTTTTAATGAAATTTTTACAGTTTGTTTATAACTTTATGAGACATCCTTTGGACCTATTACAGTTGATATAGTAATTCCAGGGGCGTGCCCACGGGGCATATTGATTAAGTTTTTTCACACAAAAATAACGCCTACGAGATTTTTTGCAATTTTTATATATTTTTTTAATAAAGCAGCTAAAAATGCAACTTTTTTTCCTGGGATTTTTTCAAATCTCGCTTCGTTTTCAAGAAAAAAATTAAAGTCCATATTTTTGCTAATCTCTAAACCTGTTAAGACAAAAACTAAAATGCTTCAATACGAGGGATACTCTGTTAATAGTTAGTAGCTGGCCATGGAAGAGAAAATTTATCTCTTTAACTAACGCTCTATTTTGTACCGTTTTTGCAGAATTTGTAATTTTTGAATATTTTTGACAAAGGCTAAAAATTTTAAATCAAATTTTTGGCTAATTATTAGATCACTGTAAAAGGAAGTTGTGTGCGTGTATCACCCAGATTTTTTCTTGTTCATGTTATCTCTTATCTCATTGATGTTATAGGTATATAATTTTGGTTCCATCAGTATATACAGGGTGCCCTACAACGTGGGTAACTTTTGTATTTGAAGAGATAGAGAGATGATTAAATTAGCAAAAAGGTGCAGGTTTGAGAGCTCATTAAGAATACATCTTCAAATTTTACTTGTCATGGCCCACTTGTCTAAAATTAAAAAAAAACAGAATCTCTTAATTTCTTTTATATACCGTAACTTTATTGTTACTTATATTGAGATGCGATTTGCATGGTGATTTAAATACATTTATTGGCACTTAATAAAACTAATTTTATTTGTACAAATTTTCAGTAATCTAACCTAACCTCAAAATTTGAAATTGGTACCGTGCAATTTTTTTGGCCCTTTTAAGAGAGGATTTTTTTCTGAATGCAATGATGTATTACATGATATGGAAACTTCTTCAAAATTTTGAAAAACTGAGCTTATTCTTTTTACAGGCAGAAATCACTAGTGCCATGATCACAATAATTTTGTTTTTTATTTATTACGTTATCTGTGAAATTATGTTTTGAAACAAAAAGCACGCTTATCATCATACGTGCCTTCCAGTAGTGTCAGTGTGTTCCGTATGTTTGACGTGTAAGTTCTAAGTTCTTATAGCACTTGATATATACGCACAAAATACATCATATTTTCAAAATTTTCCATTATAAGTTGAAGTAATAACACTCACACTACTGACAGGCACGTATGATGATAAGCCTTGCTCTACTCCGCCAACGACCACAACTGCTCCAGTCAACAAACACAGCAAAAGCCTCCAATGACACCCAATATGTCAAAACTGCCTAGAATCAGGAACTGAAGCTCCCTCACAGCATGGACCCAAAACAGACCCCAGTTGTAGTCACTCAACTCCAACACCGCATCCAAAAACACTCCTCCAAATTACTCCACTGATCAGCTCGATGCAATCCAAATCAATTGATATACAATGTCAAATGTAATTCTTCAATAAACTTAACTTAGTATTTTTCTCTATTTATTCTCATTTGTAGATTAGTCCTACTTTTAGTTTAGTTTTTCACCATATACTTGCTATCTTCCTCCATTTTATATCTCATCTTCTTAAATTAAATTCCATCACTCAAATTTAGTCTTACTATCAACCCTCCTTAATTTCTAATTTTCCTTTTAAAATAGGGTTTCTTTATACTTTTAAATTACACCAAATTAATTACAGATTTATATTTTTCAAAATTTGTTATCTTAATAATGAAAATAAAGTCCTTAACGATATCACATTTTCTCCTTCCAACACACTATATCTTTATTTTTGATTTCTACCTACTATGTGCAATAATCTATTTCGATTAAGTATTTGTCATTACCCTGAAACTTCATAATTAGATATTATATTATATTCGAATCCATCTGTTTCTCAATTAGCCATATTTTATTCAATTATAAATTCTATTTTATTTTCTAATTACATACTAATTATTCATATTCCCAATTCATATTCAAATTGATCCCAATAATTTTCAACTATTGTAATCCCTTAATCCTATTTTAAAATTGATTTTTATAACCCTGTATTCATATCAATACAATACAAAGAAAAGCAAACGATCTCATGCAAAAGCTTTTCAGGTCTTTGAATTAATATTCCACAAACGACTGGCGGAGAAATCATCCTGATAGGTTATGTCATTCTCTAATTATCGGGACTACATCCATCCGGTGCAACATTCTTATTTTTTATTCATTTTCTGACCTTTAACTCCAAAGCAGTTGCTGTTTTTACAAAAGTTATGTAGTAATAGACCTTTCATATAGCTTTGGGTTGGTCATAATTGATTGAGGGGTTGCGACAAAAATGTAAAGTTCAGGGCGCTCATTCCACACGTAGGAATATGGCCTGAGACTCGGTCAGTCAGGGTCGGCGAAATATCTCTTTCCGAAAACCCAGTCATCTGGCACACGTTAACGACGTAAATTTGTAAAGATGGTCGCTATTGTGCTAAAGTAAAAGAAATCCCGTAGATCCAACTTAATTTTTTGATTTTATCACGAAGAAAACGAAAGTGTCACATTCTTTTTTCAGAGCAGCTTCTTCAACAGTGTGGATTTTTTAAAAATCTGTAAAAGCTTTCTTAAATCAACTTTTTATATAAAATGTCGAGGTGTTAGATCCACAAGACTTCAGAGTTTCAGAACCATTATCAAGTTTATTTTTTGTTATAATCGCCATATTTAGCTTTTACGAATATAAGTAGAGCTTTTCATATTCATTTCAACAGTGATGATTACGTATAGCTTTCCTTCAGTATTAATTGAGGTAATAAGCAAGCAACGTAAGAAAAATAAAAATCAAGAATACCGCAGGTAAATGCTACACCGACATCTTTTATTATAAAAAATTATTGTGGCCCTTTTAACCACATCAGCATATTCCAATTATAACAAGAGAATTTGACATAGACTGACAATACACTTCAATACTGCCAAACGTATAACACATATCACAGCCTACCCTAATTGGTTTTTTTATTGATCTCTTGTTAGTTATGAGTATCACATTGAATTTTTAACAGCATAGTCAATAGAAATCAATATAATTTTTTATGAACACAATTACAGAACAAAATACACAGAAATAAAAAGTAGCAAATATGTAAATAACAGATACATTCAATTCATAACAAAAATATCCGCAAATAAACACAGAAATTAATAACTGGAATGATAGCAGAATACGAATACTGTCCTGAACGTTTAAATGGTTTATACTTTACAGGAGATAATCAAATTGGCGACTATTTTCCTGAATTTATAAGCTTATTCTCGTTCGTATACCGCTTATCACTGGCTAAATGCTCCTTTTCTGAATTGGAAAAAAAATCGTTAAAAATTTCGTATTTCCTTTTCAAATTGTATTTTTTTCTTGTGGGAAAGGGACTACAACACTCACTTTTACTATTAAACTATTAAATAACCTATAAAAGGGAGCCCAATTGCCTTATTTCTGAAAACTTGACTGGCCAATCTACAACTCCGCTGAAGCCATCTATTTAACCAGAAAATGAAAATTAAAACATTCTGAAACAGTGGCAGTGTTACGTGGAGGTGCTACGTGTTGCTGGAACCACAACTGCCTTAATTTTAGAAAATGTTTTTCACAATTAGTAAAAGATATTATTGATATTTTTCACTTGCCCACCTGCTAGTCAAAGAAGTACACAATTAAACAATAACAAGAGCAACGATTCTTTTGTATTATTATATTACTTTCCATGACGTGTGTGACTCATTAGAACAAAATAGCAACGGTCAACTCGATTTTTAATTGCTTTTGCTATTTGTAGTTATTATCCAGGTTAATCGCAAAGCAAAGTTAGAAGCATTCTACATCATAGGAATCCGGATAAAAAGCTCTATTTAGAATCTTAAAAGTTTAATATAGGGTCATAAGAAAAAATTAACTTGATGTTCCGATAATCTGAAACGTCGTGGATTTAGGTAGACGTTCTACGTAAAAAGTAAAAAGTTGCATCAAGAACGCTTTTAGAAATAATGAAAAGCCCACTAATAAAGAAGTTACTTTCTGAATGTAATGTGACATATTTTCGTATTTTTCGCGATAAATGAAACATGAAGTTGGCTTCGACTGGATTTTTAATTATGTTTTAACATATAATTATGCAGTTTTGTGCTAACTTAACAGACCTTGTATCTATTATTCTTTTCAGAGATCCCAATGGTGAGCCTCGAAAGTGAATTACCCTGCATACACACTTAATTTCAACTCGACTTTATATACAAAGTAATGATAGTAAGTTATATTGTAACGCTAGCTCCTGTATAAATTTTATGAAGCGTTACATCTATCCGGCGTTTGGTTTTCCGATAACGCCATGGCTCCCGCTATGCGCAAAGTCGCGCTGAATAAACGACGCCGTCGTGTTCCCACTCAATGTTTCCCAGACCCGCTGTAGCGATAAAGCCGCCAGAAGGATATATAAGAAACTCCGCGGCCAGTTAAAGTTCTACTTGAGATCACCTATCCTGTCCAGAGTGTCCAGTCCAGAACTTCCAACCTGTCTCCTAGCATCGCCACCCTAACCGGACGTCGATGTTAACATGTGGTATGGTTAGCCTGTCTCTTAGCATTGATGACAAAGCCCGACCTAGATGATAGCATGTGACAAGGTTAACCTGTCTCCTATCGTCTTCACTAGTAACCCTTCTAATGCGCATTTTCCGTTTTGCAATCCCAATCTTTTTAAAAATGTATCCACAAAGGTGTCTATAGGAAACCTATTGCACGTGCCGCATAAAATGCGGCTTGAGCCCTGTAACAGCATTCGTCAAACTTATCTAGAGAATACGCTCTAGACGTTGTAAAACGTTAAATAGAAGCCGGAAAATCCAGCCCGCCTTTGGGACCGAACACCGGCAAGTTCACCGCAGGATCGCCGAACTGTCAAATTTCACCGTCCGTTGAAATTAGCGGATGCGACTCGGACAATGAATCCGCGAAGCCGGCACTCCGGGAGCAACACGCTGTTTGCCCCAGGCACAACCACAAACCGCATCAACCCCTTAACGGTCCAGGAACTCCAGGTATCAGTTAGATATCCTTAATTCGTGCACATTTTCACAGCCCGGCAAACGTAAACAAACCTCGGCACGGCAAGGTCGTGCTGTGAGGTCATCCGTCCTACAGGGCCAAAATCTATACTTGACGCGTCGCCTGATGCATCCGCCTTCCGTAATTACCTGCTACACTTGGTGCAACGCCAGTTGCAACCGTCTTCCGTGCATACCAGCTAGGTGGGTTGCAGTTTACGAAAAGGAAAAGAAACACGGCCCCCCTCAGAAGAATTTGTTATTTTCATAATGTACAACTCATAATTTGTAATATCTAGTTAAAAACATTATACCGTTGTTATATATATCTGGTGTTTTCCTTGCGCTATATATTTGAGTTGGAGCGAATCCTGTCTCCGATTGAGCTAACCCGAGGTATAAATTTGTAAAGCCCTTAGTGAGGGGTGAAACGTTACAATATAGCATATACTGACGCTTATTTTTTATCCATTAACAACATTTATCGATTTTTTATTTGAATATGAATGATACTTGACACTGAAAAATAAAAGAGGTACATATCATGTATGTGTACGTTTTATGTATTACACATACTTTTTCAAGTAACTATGTCAGCATATGTGACTAAAATAATAGAATTAAAATTAAACCTCGTTGCTGGAATAAAATTTTCTTATCATTTCATTGCAGTGAGTTTTGGGCGAAATAATATTCGTTTCAGTTGAATTTTTTTATACATTATTATTTTTATTTTAACTGTAATATTGACAATTGAAGTCACTGCGGAATGAAATACATCATGTGTTTGTTACAACCTTTACGGAATGATCGTCTTATTGGTCCTGCTTTTTATTTTCGTTGAACACGAATATTTTTACGGCGTGATTTAGCGTCGACAACCAACTGAGCTTGCCGCTTTAGATATCCTCTAGTCGGAACCTCTTCTTCGTCTTCAGATCCTGTAAAATAAAAGCTGTTAAATTCTTAAAACAGGTGGCCCTATATAAAAAATACATCTTTCTAGTTAAATACAAAATATGATTCTTTTCAGTACTAAATTATCTTCAACTTTAATTAATATTAATAATATTTTAAAGCGGCTAATAGTATAATAGTAATAGGCTACCTGCAGGTTGCGGAATTGGAGATGAGTCTTCCTGCGGTGCCGGGGTTCGTCGTACAAGTCCACTATATGGAGGGGGTAACCATTTTTCTTCATCCATTTCTAGCTTTTCAACCTATAATACAGTGTCGCAAAATTAAGCAGTGTTGAAAAAGTAAGCAAGTAATTCAGCTATTCGCAAAAACAATCGAGAATTAGAACTACATTCGAATTTTCGGTACATAGACTCACGGTATAAGATTACCGTTTGATCCTGACGTTATAGTCACATATCAAAGACAATAAATAGACTATATTGGACGAATGTTCAATGTTTTAATGACGTAAAATGACGTTACTGTTGTAGTTTGGTCAAATTTTACGAATTTTAGAGGCGTCTGTATTTTCTATCAGTCTGTTTGATGAGAGTTGTTTTCTGATTGGCTAAAATTGAAATTCAACAAAAACGCGCAAAATATACGGAAACCTTCAACTTTATTGATAAAATATAACCTATAAAATAAAAAACATATTTTGCAAAAGAAATACAGTCGAACAAATGCCCTGCTATGAATACCTGGGAAGGATACTAACAGAGGGTCGCTAACAATAAAATTAGAATTAATAAATCGAATTAAAATAACGCATTAAATACAGCTATTTTTAGAATAAAAACTGAGATAGGATACACATTTACTATAGTGGTCTCATGAATGCTAGATGCAAGCGAAAGCTGGCTTAGTCAAAGGAAACAAGAAGATAAACTAGCAACAGCGGAGATGAAATACCTAAGGAGAATATAAGAAAAACAAAACTTGACAACCGGAAATGAAGAAATAGAGTTAGAACAACAACCCATAAGTAAACTTACTAAAAGCAAGATAACTGAAATGGTACGAACACATACGCAGACTGAGTGAAGACAGACTAGCAAAGATGGTAATACAAACAAGACGAATAATAACACGAAGGAAGACCAAGGAAAACCTGGCTAAACAAAATAGAAAAAATTGTGAAGGGGAGAGGTTAAGCAATTGACAAAATGAAAATAACCACAAACACCAGGAAAGATGGAATCGAACAAAATGCTACCAATCTACTACAACAGAAACATTTGAAAATACAAGCACCGTATACCAAATGGAGTAGTTATGATGATACTCGCCAGTTCACGATGATTATAGATACACAACGGTATACCTTGTTATATAACGGGTGTTCATAAACAGTCGTCATCCCAGTAGGTTTTGACTTTAGAAACGTATGTCTATTAAAACTGAGAAAAAATGCGCTATGACAGTACTCAATGACGTTTCATTGTGCTGCACGAATTAATCAAAGATATAACATTTTGTTTTTCAAAGCAACTGGGATGACGACTGTTTATGAACACCCGTTAGAAAAGGCAGAGCAGAAGTAATAGCTATTTATGTTACAAGTACGAAATTAATTACATTTTTGGACGAGCCGCAGTTTATGGCCAAGCGAGCGAGGCACATAAATAAGGCAAGTTTAAATGTCCGCTTTTGTGCGAGTTACATACATACCTACTTCCGGTTAGGTGATTTTCTTCAAAAGCTTGCTGTCGCATCTATATAGTACACAAAACTTATATATCAAGTTTTAACGGCATACAGCTTTTCGTTTTTGAGATATCCTGTTCACAGACAGACAGAACACAGACAGACACACAGACAGACAGACAAAAACATGTTTTTTGAGTTCAGGGGACTCGAAAACGTGAAGATCTGTTGAAAACTCAATTTCGAATTTTTGGGGTGAATCCAATACGTCCTTTATCGTAAAAGGAAGTAAAAAGGGGAAAACCAATTTTATTCCGATATTATATTAATACGTTCTATAAATAGTACAATTGTAATATTGGTAAAGTACATTAAATCATGTCCTGATATTGATACATTAACAAAATATTTCCAACGTGAGTTATTACCACATGCTCTTTTTCGACAGTAGTTTCCATCTCGGCCATAATTTCTTGAAGTTCATCTCGCAGATCCTTTAGAACTAGTTGCGAATCAGGTTTAATAATAGCGAGTGGATGTATAGCCAAATATAGTCCATGTAAGCTACTGGACACGGATTGTACCACATCTTGGGTTTTATCCAAAGAGGTTTCATGAGTTAGTTTCATCTGCTGTTGCTCTTCTATTAAATCTCTAAGTCGCTCAACTTCTTCCAGGTTCCTATATTAAATCAATTTTTGCTGATATATTATTTTTTTTTAAAACAACTTACTGTTCCGCATCCTTAGCTTCGGCGTATTTATAGCGTTCAAGTTCTTGGGTCAGCGCTTCTTGCGTTTTTTCTAACAGGCGTTTCTCGATTTCAGAAGTATTTCTTAAACGGTTTAGTCTAATGTCTGTGTCTCGTTGTGCCCGAAAACGTTCTACTACCTCTTCTGGTGATGTGGAACCTTTAAAAAATGATATGAAAGTATACACCTAGGGTGAGAAAAGCATAATTTTTCCCAAAGTGTAGATTTGAAGCCCAAGGGCGAAGTCCGAGGGTTATACAACTACTACCCGAGCGAAAAATAACTCTCTCGCCTGTCGTGTATATACTGTTTTTTCACGACCTTGAGTAGAAAAACAAACAAGTATTTTCATAAATAAAGCATCAAGATAAATCGGGATTATACTGCAATACTTTGCAGCTTTTGAATTGTGTATTTGTTACAAATACCATGACAACAGACATTTCTTATATGCAATAAAAACTCCCTATGGAGATAATCGATAGTTTCTTTTTGTCACAATTTTTGTTACCTAGAAATTGCTTTTCACTCCTGGTCTTTAAAAAAATATATCATTTTATTTCAATTTAAAATCATAAGTTTGTTTATTGACCCTCGAAGCGGGAGTAATATGGCTTTTATGGCTCGGGGGCCTATAAATACCTAAGCAGTACAAAAAACAGTATTGCAGCATCAACAGTAAAAACAGAAACCATAGCATACCAAAACAACAACGATGGCTTAATATTCCGTGCTCAGCATACTGAACACTTGAATTTTGTCTATTTCGAAAACTAAAATAAAACAAAACGTATATGCTGTTTATTAAGAATGTGAAATTTCGTCTTTCTTGCGAGCTGTAAGTAGTTCTATATTTCTTTTAGCATTCCTAATGCTTCTTCGCGTTTATTTATTTTTTGTAACATATGCTCGAATACTTTTATCTTCTGAAAAACTGTGAATTGTTTTTTATCTTTACCGATCACTGGCAACATACGCTTCACAGCCATCTGGAGGATAGAAGTATTTGATCATACGAGTATAGTATTAAGTATGTCTGTGTTTTGTGTGTTGTGCTTTAAACTGCTACTAACAACTAATGATTATGCCCTTAGTACAAAAATAACTATTACAAGAGTAGGGAAATTATTAATCAGTACATGAAATAATATCCAACAGTTTCAATGTCTATTCGAAAAAGATCTTTTCAGATGGGATTAGCAAAAAAGTGTAACTAGAATTTAATAAATAATATTGGGAAGGAGGAAAACAAGCAGCAAGGAAAGTATTGGAAGGAAGCAGTACAGGATGTTTCTGAAGTCAACCGTGTGGAGGTAGTACATTATAACTAAAGAGAATTCGAAAACTTCTCTTACGTTTTTGCCTCAGATTCGTGGTTATTTTGTAAAAGAGAGTCAATAATCGAGTGAAACCTTTTGAGGACCACTAAATTTGCATTATACTTGCAAAAGAAGGCTATAACAAAACAAGTAATTGTGAAGTATATCTCTTCCTCTGAAGAAAATTTTCAGCCACGTAGATTCTTTTTAAATTCAAGGAACATCCAAAAGTTACGCAATGCTAAATCAAGAGAAATCTAACCTCTTAAAAGACGCTTCTAAAATCATAGGATGTGCACTCGAAGATATAGTTTTAACAAAAATGTACACTATCTGGAAAGATCTTGCGGACTGCCTGTTTGCAATTTTGCGAATTTTTATTACTGAAAATTGAGTAATTTTGTTTGCAGCGCATTTACTAGTTTCCAATGATTTTGAAGCTAATGAAAAGCTTAGTCCTTCTGGAATGTTGCATTACTATCAAAATTATTTTTAACAGTTGCTATAGAAATTGTAATAAGAAAGCGTACCGGAAACGAGCGTTTTAAATTACATCATCGTCGCATTTTGAGAACTATTGCATATATATATATATATATGCATACTTCCAGCGTATGAAATGTGCTGAAAAGGCTGAAGAAATTTGTAGTAAAAGAATCATCTGCAGTGCTTTATTGTTGTTGTTTTGAGTTATCCCCGTGTCACGCCTCGCCGATCACTGATTTGCATCATGTAACCGAGCAAATAAAGAACTGACGTCGGTAATAATTAGAGGAAAGATGAATTTTGGACAGTTGTTTCACCACTATAAGAGATACGTTTTCCGAAAACTCCCCGCCACTACTCTTTGTGGTCCCCCCTCAATGCCCCTTGGAACTTCACATTTGCAGACTTTAGGAAACTGCTACATCTCTCGGTAACCAATAGCCGTAACGATGTATTTTTTGCTTTATTCTAAAACAATATTCTAAAAAATATTTTTGACGCCTTCTTCTGATGTTTGTTAGGAGACATTCTGTTAGCGAAGATTGACGGTTGGCTCCCTCATTTGTTTCCAGTAGCAGCGAGAGAAGATGTAATACATTGGCTCTCGTCGCCATTAGAGACGCCAGCCAATATGATTAATAACCAACCAATTATCATGCTACTTTTCATATTTAAATATTTTTTAATGCAGCTGAATACAAGAGATGTTCTTAGTATAAGATGCGAAAGTGTCAAATCATAGGAGCAAAGTGCCATTCTCTCCCTTGGATGATTATTGTTCTCTCTAACGCTAACTACATCTGCGGGAGGTAATGATACATTTACCTCCCTATGATATGTATTATCGGACTTTTTCCACTATCTAGGGTGTATATCACACGACGTTTCGGGAGTTTTGATCTACTCCCGTCTTCAGGTGTTCCTAGTTAATCCTGAGAAGGACTGATATTGTACGTCTTTGTACAGTTACGGACATCTCAAAGTGCACGGTTTTTTGTTACTATGGTTATTTTTGCGATTTTTCTGCTTATTAAATGGGGGTTTCTCCAGTGGCGTTGCTTGTGGTTATAAGAATAGGTATTACTTTTTTAATGTTTGTATTTTAGCAAAGTTTCAGAAGTAAGCAAACTATATAATAATATGTATTTAATAAATATGTATCAGTATTCAATTGCTACTACGCTTTGCAGTTTGTTTCGCATAGAGTTGACCAATGTTTCCATATTGTATCCTTCTCTCAGTTCCTTCCAAACATTTCTTATTCATTCCCATAATTCATCGGTTTTGTTTGGTGCAAAATCCCTGGTATACATTTTTTTAGTTAAATAGCCCCAAACATTTTCGATGAAATTCAAGTCTGGACTTCTTGCAGGCCATGGTAATAAATTGATATTATTCTCGTCAAACCATCAATGAACAACCCCTGCTGTATGCACAGGACAGTTATCCTGTGAAAATAATGTTATCAATTACGTTAACATAAACAAAATTAATTAATTAGGTAATATCTCGCCTGTTGAAAAGTAAATTGATTAGGAAAGACCTCTCTTACAGATGGCAGCATCACATTTTGCAAAATGTTGCGATAATTTTCAGCATTCAGTCGACCATTAATTCTATAGCATGCCCCAGATCCGTGAGCATTGATCCATCCCCATACGTTTACAGAGAATCGTCCACTACTCCTTAAGGGTTGAACATAATATTGTTCCTCAAATCTTGAATTTTGTGGTCTACACACCCTTAATCGTCAATTGGTAAATGATTGAAATATCTTTTCACCTGAAAAAACAGTTGTGTTCCAAAAGTCGTTGATCTCATTCAAATAGTCGGTTGCAAATTCTTTGTTCTCTGGTGTTAAAAAAAAACTTTTCTTGCAGAAGTCTCTGCTGCCAACGATTTTTAATTTTGAAAGTGCAGCTCTTGCTCACATGCAAATCTGTTGCGACTCGACTCAGCGACCAGTTCTCGTCCAGTTTTGCGATAGCTCGCATTTTCTCTGCTTCTGACAAATGTCTGGGAATTTTCCGAGTTTTCAGTTCTATGACAGTTGATGACAAACGTAAACGTCAAAACTCGACGTCTATGATTAGAATATCGTATTACAAGCTAAAAATCTGCCGTGCACTTTGAGTTGGCCGCAACGGTACGTACACTCGCGCCTACCCCGGGATTTGAACCCAGGACCGCTGATCGCTGTGATTACTAGCCTGTTACCTTTACCACTAGGCCACCAGATCGGTTATATATTTTAGTTATAAACTTATATACAGGGTGATACACGAATAGTGTCTGATTTAGCACCGTTTTTTCTGCAACACAATTTGATTGACACTTTTGTTTAATTTTTCTGAAATCATGATCACACAATTGTATTCAAATTGAAAAACAGCTAAGTATTCTATGAGAGAGTAATTTTTGTTGCAGGAATAAAGGCGCCAAATCAGACACTATTCGTGAATCACCCTGTATATATACCGCTGTATGCGCAGTAGATTATTTTTCTAATTCTCTGCACAATAGTGACATCCAAATGGGCTTTAGTTCTACGCTAGCCTGACTAATTGGTTCTACTGCCAGCGCTATGTATGTAGCTTCTTTCAGCTTCCTACGGAACCTGTTTTCCTCTTTACCTACAATTGATGCGTTATCCCATTGTATGTGGTGGTCTTCGTTCCAGACGTGTTCTCCGATCTTGGAGTTGATGGTTTCGCTCTTTCTAATATTTTTGCGGTTTTCCGAATCTCGCTCGTAGGGGTCGTTGTGTTTCCCCTATGTATTGTCTTCAACACTCGCACGGGACGCTGTAGATACAGTTCTTTGAACTCTGATCTTCGTCGTGTGATATACACCCTAGACAGTGGAAAAAGTCCGATAAAACATATCATAATAGACCACCGCCAAAAAATTACATTCAGAGAACAACTTGATAATCGGTACGGACCCGAAATCAATTAAAAATTTCGAACGCTTGAAAAGACCTTAATCAAGCTGGCCTTAGAGAAAAACCGCCTTAAATTCCCCTGTAAAGCCCGTGACAACAGCATAATTCCGAAAGGAGTACTTCTATCGGTTCCGATAAACAGGCAACGAGCAGCCCGGATTGCGAGAAGAGCGAGCGAAGCACTAATTAGAGAACGAATTAACTATCACCGGTTGTCTAAACAACAACTCAAAGTGCAAATTGAAGACCTTCACACCACCATAAGGAACACGGTCAGTGAAGAAGACTTTGTAAGGATAGACGCGGCTACAAAGTTAAGTTACAATAAGGCTGGGGAAAAACAAAAACAGGCACACCTACGAAAGCTGGATCAATTAATCAAGAACAAGAAACCAGCAAAAACTAGAGGAAAGACCGTCATAAATATATCCAGCAGACAACTGGATGAAACTGAAAAGACGGTACTAGAGAAGGGACTAAACTACGCGGTAACGCCAAGGTATATTCCGAAATTCGATCTCATAAGCGACGTTGATGAAACAGCAGCATGCCTAAAGCCAGAAGAGGCAGAAGAGTATCGATGGAGAGCAAGAGAAGCCCTTGAGCCATCAAGGAGAATTAAACCTAATCTCACTAGATCGGAGATTAGAGCTATCAAAGTTCTCAAAAACGAAGCTGCCATCAAGATACTACCTGCAGACAAAGGCAATGCAACAGTGATCATGGATTCGAACACCTACTCAAAGAAAATCCAAGACCTGATTAACGCGGGAGAATACAAGAAACTTCCCACAGACCCAACACCGAAGATCGAATGGAAAATATACAGCGTGAGTACTAAACAGTGAGGAAAGAGCCGGAAATTTTGAATTAAAAATCCTAGTAATTTTTTGCTTTTATGGTTCTAAACCTAACCTGCTAAGCTCGAATTTGACATAGACTTACATTGCCACCAATGACATGTAACCAGAAAGTTATTGTGATACACCTGCGAAAAACATAAAAGCAAAACATTACTAGGATTTCATTCAAAATTTACCGCTCTTTTCCCACTTTTTAGTACTCACACTGTACCAGACGCTGTATAAACACAAAGAGGAGTTCTCAGACTTTTAGAGAATGAAACTTACTCCGCACTACAGCAAACCGCCTCACCTATATGGTCTACCTAAGATTCATAAGGAAAAAGTACCTCTAAGACCGATAGTTAGTTCTCTTCACAAATGTGCCGACAGATGACGCTCTATTAATAATCAGAAATAGAGATCCTGTGTATAGTTTACTATATATAGTTTAGTAACCTATATACAGGGACTCTAATCAGAAACATCCTGGAATTGGATGACACACTTGCAGAACACACAGATCTACAGGTAGGTACAATAATGGAGCTGTTAACGACCTGCATTAAGACCACATACTTCCAAGCAGACGAGCAGTTCTACCTACAAGAGTTCGCAGTGGCCATGGGATCTCCACTATCTCCAGTAGTCAGTAATATCTACATGGAAGACTTTGAAGAACGAGCTATATCTCAATATGAGAATAAGCCTAGTCTATGGCTGCGATACGTAGATGATACGTTCATAATATGGCCCCATGGAAGAGAGACGCTTGACGGCTTCCTGGAATATCTCAATAATCTAGCCCAATCAATTAAGTTCACTATGGAAATAGAATCGAAAGGTAATCTCCCATATAAAGCCGTTCACGATCTTTTTGGGTCAGCTGAGGCTATGACCATCTAGTAATTTTGTTGGCAGTACCTCTGCGGCAACTAAACTCCCTAATGCAAACTGACACTTTTTCTTTTAGGTTAGGTTGTTTTCAGTTTAAGGTTATATTTTCTGAATAGGTACATTGTTGCCGGATCTCTCTCTAGTCTCGACATCAACTCGTGTTCTTTTAGATCTGGTCTGTCCTTTTTAAATTGCAACTAGCATCGTTTAATGGAAATTTTTTGTTGTAACAAAATTATATTGGGCATTTTGACTTTTCCTTTGACGGAAATTAAAATTACTTTTATACACTTGATAAAGCATTTATTTTCTTACGAATATTAAAATAATAAATCTGGCAATGTGGTGGCAAGAAAATGTCGAACCGACACTGACAGTTGCATCCGCTACATCACCGAATCAGTTAGTCCAACATGAAAAGAAAAAATAATAGCCAACTCTGTCCCAAAAAGGTCGTGAACGGATTATACCTAGACGTACTAGTCCAGAAGAATGGTGACACGGTACAAACAAAGGTATATCGAAAACCAACCCATACGGGGAGATACCTACACTACGATTCTAACCACCACAATAGCGTGAAACGTGGCGTTGCGAGATGCCTATATAGCCGAGCCAAGACCATATGCTCGGAGGAAGAAGACCTTAAACGGAAAATTGAGATAATCACAGAAATGCTGCAAGCTAATGGCTACCTAAAAAGAACTCTAAATCAATCGCGAAAAGAGGCCGGGGATGAGAAAACGGAGCTAACAACCACGGCCGTAATACCATACATCCTAGGAGTTTCCGATAAACTGAGTAAAATCAGAAACAGATTCAACATAAGAACTGCCTTCAAGTCCACAACAACTCTAAGAGGCATGGTGGCACATACCAAGCCTCAGAACGAAGATCAGAGTTCAACGAACTGTATCTACAGCGTACCGTGCGAGTGTGGAAAACAATATATAGGGAAAACACAACCACCCCTACGAGTGAGATTATCCGGAAAAATATTAGAAAGGGCGAAACCATCAAATCCAAGATCGCAGAACACGTCTGGAACGAAGACCACCACATACAATGGGATAACGCATCAATTGTAGCTAAGAGGAAAACAGGATCCGTAGGAAGCTGAAAGAAGCTACATACATACCGCTGGCAGTAGAACCAATTAGCCAGGCTAGCGTAGAACTAAAGCCCATTTGGATGCCACTACTGCGCAGAAAATGGAGTATTTTTACGTGACGTCACAAGCTCCGCCCTAACAGCTGATCATAGACAAGCAACGTAAACTTTCTTATGGAAGCTTTCCATCAATTCTAATTTTATAAGTTTTGTGTCCATTGTACTGAGTTTATTTAATACAGCAGTGTAGTTTATGTGTTGTTTATTAATTCTGTAAACAGGTAAAGGCAGCACTCCATTTGTACAATTTTTAATGGTGATGTAGGTATCAATGTCCGCCCTACAAATCGTTACGATTTTCGTATTCCGGGTTAAAATACTCTTTTCAGTTGAAAATTGATGAAAGTTATGGACTTGTAAAATAGTTTAATGTAAGGGTCTCTAGTTTAATCCAAAAGTTGGTTAAGTAATATATTTGACAGTAAATAATAAAATATAACCTCGACACCGACAAAAATGCCAAGATTTTGTGCTGTGTGCTGTGGGTGGGTATTCAAGTAGAAGTAACCAAGAGCCGGAAAAGAAATATTTTGGATTTCCTGATGTGCGAGATAGAAGAGGTCGAGGTATTCCAAGGGCATAAAAAGAAGGGAGTTGTGGGTGAAGGTCTTCCGAAGAGCAGATTTGACAGCACATAAGATTAGATTTGCTTCAGTTTGTTCAGACCACATTTTGACAGGTAATGCATTTCTGGTATTATATTTTTATTTAAAGTAACGTGAACTATGTTTTTCCACTGTCTAGGGTGTATATCACACGACGTTTCCGGAATTTTTGATCTACTCTCGCCTTCAGGTGTTCCTAGTTAGTCCTGAGAAGGACTGATATTGTACGTCTTCATACGTACACTCGTGCCTACCACGGGATTTGAACCCAGGACCGCTGATCGCTGTGATTACTAGCCCGTTACCTTTACCACTAGGCCACCAGATCGGTGCTATGACGTCACTGTGACGTACTCGGAGAAGGCTAATTACAAAAATAGACTACTGCTCATACAGCGGTAATATATATGTAAGTTTATAACTAAAATATATAACCGCGCTGGTGGCCTAGTGGTAAGAGCGTCAGACTAGTAATTGCAGCGCTCAGTGGTCCCGGGTTCAAACCTCGGGGTAGGCACTAGTGTACGTATAAAAAATGTACAAAAAATCAGTCCTTCTCAGGACTAACCAGGAGTTCATTCACCTGAGAACGGGAGTAGATCAGAAGCTCCCGAAACGTTGTGTGATGAACACTCCAGACAGTGGAAAAAGTCCTTAAAACATATCAGAATAGACCACTGTCAAAAAATGACATCATTCAGAGAACATATTGTTATTCTTGTTTGCTTTCAGGCCTCACCTTCTGCATCGTCCTGAAACTTGTAAAAACTGTTCTTTCCGGACTTGTTACGTAAACTACTAGTGTCCGTACCCCGTTGAAGGATAGATACGTTAAGGGGATGTGATACCCGTCTGAAATCTCTAACATTAAGGAACTTTGGATATAGGCAACACACTAAACATTTTCTATTTGCAATAATTTTTACGTTAATAAACACGTAGCACAAAAACCAACGCAGCAGCACCTTAGGAGTATTATTACTCAGCATCATTACTCACCGCTATTGTGTAACCTCTTAATAGCCTCGCCCCTAGGTATTTTTTTATCTCGAATCGTATATAAGTATTTTACTTCTACCAGTCCATCTTTATCAATAAGTCTATTGGGGGATGCACCTAAATAAGGAAAATCGTTCGAAATAAATAATCCACATGATACAACTTCTGAATTCGTTTTTTGTTGATATAAATGAAGAGCATTTTTTTCATTAATACGACCATAGACTATTGCGCGAGTTGTTAAATTTCGTGAACTATATAACAGCGTTTTCAGCAATGCATGACAAGATGTAGTAGCTCTTCGTAAACAAATTCGGCCAAAGCTAGATGCTGTAAGTTGATTTCGACGAGCCTCGTGCCATTTTACGTTATCATGTTGTCCTATTGTAAGTTATTCGATTGCAGTGGCGTCTTCACTTTTCAGATAGTCTAAAAGCCTCACAATCGACTTTGGTAAATAAATAAACAAAAGAAAATGTAAAGCGTTTAGCCCTGTAAAAAAAAACTGGTTTTACCGATGAATTTTTAATATATCTCTAAATTTAACATTTCGTAGAATAGGACCAGCCGTTTTGGAGATCTCTTGACCACATACAATACATACATACACACATGTATACACACGGACCACAAAAACCACTTTTTTAGGTGGTTTGTGGTACTATAGGAAAGTTAAAAACAGAGTATTCACATAACATGTACAAACTTACTTTTGAAAATAAGGGACGTGTGCATCTTCTGGTATGTTGTCAGAGTTTTTAATGGAAAAAATCACTTCTTCCCGCGTTCTTCGTTGTCGTTGTGCTTTTGAAGCCCTCCCCCGCTTTCTCACTATGTACGTACTTCGCATTTTGTCCAAAATAAGAAGTAAAAGCAGCAGTTAAAAGAATCACACCAACAATAATCAACAAACAACTTATATAAAAAAATGTCCTCAAGCACGAAACAAATTAAAACGCACTGAAAAATGTCCACGGTATGACAGATAGTTCTATTAGGCATTACCAAGACCAACAGTGAACTGAAGCACTTATTTGTTGAAATTCTTGTTATTATTAACTAATTATTAGTTATTCCTCCATTTCTGTTGAAACTGTTTACTTATTTTGCTAAAGACATTACTCATTAACTCTCTACCAAAGAAGATTATACTAATGACCCAGTCCAAATGTCCAAGCAACAAATTTGAGTAATAATCATCAAATTTTGCCCGGAAGTAATTAAATCTGGCGTCCTACAAAATTATAAGTTTGAAGTGAAGGTTCCGATAGTTTTTTTTTGTATTTGGGTATCCATGACGACCCCAAAATGTAGGTTGCTCATTTCTCAGATCTGATGGGCCAGCTACCCTGGCAAAAATGTTGTCCGCAAAAATTTTAGGATTTTATTTTAACCAAGAAACTGCTTATCAACTTTCTACCTGAGAAGATTATGTCGACCCATTCCTAATGGCAATGCCTGAGGTAAACCCGTCTTAGTCTATCTCTTTTCTCAATGTACCTCTTTTTCTATTAATATTTTGGGTGCTACTTCATAATCGATTTCTCTTATTTTTGACTTTATTAACTAAAGCAGAGCATTTTTAAAAATACGAGCGCATGCAGTACCATTTAATCTAGGGTATAACTAAAAATAAAAGGAACCAGGGATGTGTTAGAATGATAGTATGAGCAATTTTGTTTAATTAAAATATAAAAATCGATTAAAGATGGCTTTGTAATACATATTAAGTTTCACAATTTTGTCATACCCTAGAGTAATTTGTACTTAATATACAGGTTAAAACAAAAACTAATTCGAATCAAAACTAACCGTGTTAATGTATGAAAAGCTATTTCTTAATCCAATTAAATTGCAGCATTAATATTTTATTTTAATAATTTGCAAGTGAAAATGATGTTTTTAAGTGGTGTTACACTAGTTAGGATATTTAGATAATGAATTAAAAATTGTTTTCTCTCTTCAAAATTGAAGGTATACCCTGCCCTTAACCTGACATCAAAGTATCCTATCTGCCGATTCTTAAAGTCTTAAAGATCAGATCAAGTAGATAGTCCAATTTAAGCGTTAAGTCAAGCAATTTATTGGAAATTGGTCGCTTTTCAGTTCCCGTATTTGTTTTTAATTTTAATTGTGAATTCGTTGATAATGAGGACATATTGTTCTCAAATCGTTCGTTTTAAATTTTACAGGGTGGCGAAATACCTAATAACTAGCATGAAGGCCGTATAACAAAGGTAGCTGGATTAATAAATAGAAAATATTCTTGACCAAAGAAAACATATTTAGAATTGAACGTTTTAAAGAAATATGAGCACATCATTGTAAAAATAACGGAAGATTTACTGATAATGTATGGAGCTGGATAAGCCTAGAAAGTAGAGGTTTGTTTAAGAATAGATGTTTACTTGACAATGGTGGTTTATCGAAATAATTTGGTAAATACCATGGTGCATAGAATACAACGTGTAACGATCCGCAGAATTGATGCATTGTGGGCGGAGCCTCAAATTCAACCAATAAGAAATGCGCCCACAAAGGGCACGAATGGTAGTACTGAAGTGTATTGTTAAAGACGCTGTCTATGTCAAATTCGAGGTTAGGTTTTGCGTCAGTTGGTGTCAGACTGACGAAAAACCTAACCTGCTAACTTCGAATTTGACATCGACTGACAGTGCCAGCAACGATATACGATCGCGGCCATGGTTACACCATGATTGCGGCCATGATGGATTTCCTGACTAGGCGCATTGGGGATTGGTTGACTTCTCCCCGCTACTTTCTGAACGACTGCGCACTCCGGAAACGTTTCACCTTGTATTCTTTACACCATGGAAAATACCAAGCCACACCTACAGTGACCGACCTAAATAATTTCAGACTACAATTTTATTTCAAGCGTGGACAGGGCCTTCAAGAAATCTTGATATTAACCCGATCAAAAATGTATAGGCTCTTGATTAAAAACATGTTAGTTGAAGAAGGATACATCAGGAAATTTATTCCATTAATGAACAGAAGATTAGAAAGTGTTTTGAATAAAAATTGGGTTACTACAAAATATAGGTACTATACTAGTAGTTATTTTTTTTGTATTATCATTGATTAAATGAGTAGTTATTAATCAATGGTATTATTAAGCTGTGAATTTAAAACATCTATTTATAGTTTACTCATTAAACAAACTTCAATTCCAATGGAATGTATGGTTTACTCAAGAGCAATGTCACATGTACATGTTTGCTGAGCACATATTTCCCTGTCTCTCAGTATGCCAAATTCACATTGACAAAAATGTTAAAACAACAGATTACGCTATTATCGCCAGTGTTTCCATTAATCGGCTCTCAATTGTATTTATGCATGTCGTGTTCATTAAAGTGCTGTACAGCATTTGTGCTTTGTGATTTTAAATTAATTACACAAATTTCAAAAAAGTGTTGTATACAGTGTGTCCAAGATACGGAGGGCCAGTATGGATCCCGGTAATTGTAAGAGATACAAATTTGGTTAAATGTGAAGAAAGTTGCGCAATTAATGGACAAACAAAGTGACACCTAGAAACCCTTGATATGATTTTTCGTTTTTGAATTATCTCAAAAAACCGAATTTTTGGATATTCTATTTTGTTTTTTCCTGGCGTTAATATTAAAGTTAGAGCCAAACTGACAAAACTTCTTTATAGCAACTGTTTATGAACTCAAAGATTAAGTTATCAAATTTTTTATCCGACCTTTCATCTTCGACTAACCATCATCAAATTAATTTTTTTTAAATACGGTCCTGATTTTCTGATTCCAAATTTGTGAAGCCCTTTTTATTCTCAATTCAATAATGTACCACACATTATGGTTTAATTACGTTTCAAGTCTTTGGAGACCACCATCAAGAAATTTTTAGATACGGACCTGTGTCCTAGAGCATTTGATACGTTGTTTTAGCTTTTGTAATTTAAAAATGAAGTAATGAGCCACACTGGATGTTTTTACTCCTTAATAATTACGTCTGGTCTTGGAGTACGAATAATTTTCAATAGTCAATAATAAATTTATTGATTATTTTTCTTACTTATAAACAATAACTAAAATTAGAAATAAAAAACATTCAGTGAGGGTCATTACTTCTTTCTTTAAATTACAAACCCTGAAACAACGTATGAAATGCTCTAGGACACAGGTCCGTATCCAAGATTCTCTTGATGATGGTCAAAAAAGACTCGAAACGTAATTAAACCATAATGTGTGGTACGTTGTTGAATTCAGAATAAAAAGGGCTTCATAAATTTGACATCAGAAAATCAGGACAGTATTTAAAGAAATGAAGTTAATTATGGTTTCTCGAAGACGAAATTTCGGATAAAAAATTTGCTAACGTAATCATTAAGTTCACTAGAAGTTGCTATAAAGAAGTTTAATCAGTTTCGCTCTAACTTTAATATTAACGCCACAAAATAGAAAATAAAAAAATCGGTTTTTTGAGATAATGTAAAAAGAAAAAGTCATATTTTTGATTTCTAGGCGTCATTTTGTTAGTCCTTTAATTGTGCAACTTTCTTCCTATTTAACCAAATTTGTATCTCTTACAATTAATAAGTTGGATGGCCCTCCTTATCTTGGACACACTGTATACAAATATTTTGAAAATATACACCTAGTTAATGATGTAGTGTGAGCCTTTGTCGAGTAATTACACAACCACCAATAAACTTACAACTGTCGGTGTACAACACATTTTTGAACACCACTGTACGTTCCAAACTTTTCATTAAATACTGTTGTAAAGAAACTACGGATTTGAGACAAAATTCATAGATGAGTCTCCGACTTTTCTTTATGCTACAATGTATACCTTCAGAGACCACACAGTCAACCCTGTATAAGTACATAAAAAAATACGATTAATAATTTTCTTACCAGTCGCTTGTTTAAGTTCTTCAAATATGTCAGTGATTTTATCTTCAGATTGAGGTTGTGCTATTATAGAGGCTTCTCGCCCAGTTTGTATTTCTTCCCCCACATCAGCATCTGCCCTTATAGGAGCTTTACCACTTTGAAAGATTCTTCTCTCTAGTTTTTCTAATTCTTGTTTGCCTTTTGAGACTAATTTTTTTCCTTCAGCTTCCTGATGATCCCGTGCCTTCGCAGCATTTAAGGCCGCCTTCTCTTGTTGGACCAGAGCGGCCCGTGCTGTTCCTCTCATATCAGATGCTTCTTCGGCAATCTGTACAATGTCAAATTGATCATGTTTTACAGGCATTGCGAATTGCTCACCTTTTGAAGACGTTCAACTTCCATGCTTTGCAGACGCAGTTGATCTTCGGCACATTTGATATTAAATTCGAAACGGGCTGCATCTTCTTGTAAGGATTTCTTAATGTCTTTGTAGCGATTAAATACATGAGCAGCTTCCCTCCATTGAATTTTTACTGCATGTATATTGTTTTGAAGCTCAGAGGTTACCTATGAAATTGTCTGTTAAATAGGAGAACCAAAATGAATCAAAACGGCACAAAAACTGTTCACATTAAAATTGTACAATTAAATGTTAACCACGAAGTTAGCAAAAACCTTGCGGACTCAACTTTTTGAGACCCAGCTCCATTAACGTCATATGCTAAGCGAACGAAACTAGGCATTGCTATATTAGTCACTGTGAGCCCTAACGAAATGTTGGAGAAAGACTTTATACTTGCATAGAATTAAAGTACACTTGCGATCATTGAAAATGAACAGGATTATTTATTTCAAATTGACTTAACCGACGTTTTTGCAATTGCGTGCAACGTTATTTTATTATTACGATGGGTGGAGAGTTAGAACAACACGATTGTACTTTAGAGACAAGGGGAATTCAGAAAACGTAATCAACTACTGTAACATTGGTTGCATTGGTTCATTTTCAATTATTCTTTGTGTACATTTTTTTTCTATAATAATTTTCAAGATCAACTTTCTAGGAGATAAGTTGCATTCCTAAAGGGTCCCTAGTTTAAATAATGTTGGTACATAGATTTTTAGTTCTTTTCTTCCACTAAAAAAATGATTGTCATAATTTAATATCGCTTGCTTCATTTTTGCATTTAAAATATTTCTTAGTTTTCTTTGTTTATCTGATTTTATTGATGATGATAATGATTCCATATTAAAAAAAGAAATTTGTCAAGAGTTCAAATTAAGAAACTTTTACATTCAAAATTGACACATAACCATAATTTTGAAAAAGTTCTACCAACACGAGGTATAAAAATTTCCTAGCGTTTTAATCACATATCTACCAACATTGTAACACTTTGACAGTTATTATAACGGGTGTTCATAAACAGTCGTCATCCCAGTAGGTTTTGACTTCAGAAACGTATGTCTATTAAAATTGAGAAAAAATGCTCTATGACAGTACTCAATGACGTTTCATTATGTTGCACGAATTAATCAAAGACATAACATTTTGTTTTTCAAAGCAACTGGGATGACGACTGTTTATGAACACCCGTTAGAAAAAACACGTACTTTATGTATGTTCTACTACGGAAAGGTCAAATAAATTTATAATTAGAGTCGCCTGTGATTCGTGTTATACATTTGGCAGTTCTAAAGTGTATTGTCAGTCTATGTCAAATTCGAGATTTTCAGGTTAAGTTTTACGTCGATTTGTGTCAAATAACAAACAAAACAACCTCAAATTTGACATACACTGACAATACACTTTAGTACTGCCACACGTATTACACGAATCACAGACGACTCTAATTTTAAATGTATTTGATCTCTCGGTACCACATGTTCATTAAAAAAGTCCATAAGGGGCGGCTGTGGAAATTCAAACGTTTGAATATGTTGGTGGCACTGTAAGTCAACTTCGAGGTTATCAGATTAGGTTTTCCGTCAGTTTTGACACAGACTGCTAACCTCGAATTTGACATCGACTTACAGTTTGAATTTCCACAGTCGCTCCGTATGGACTTTTTTAATGAACATGTTGTATAATACTATATTATGATACGAGTTTTACAGGAAGCATTTTGTAGCAAGCACGGGTTTAGGGTACGACGAGCGAAACGAGGAGTAAGTGGGACAAAATGCCTTATAAATAAGGTATCATATAGAATTTTATCTACTCCACTTTTTTAAACAAAAATTATTCTGTTTTTAGTATTTTTATTATAGCACCGCTTTGTGTCTATTACGATACGCAAACGAGTATCGTAATGGCCTTAGTACGAACGCAAAGTAAATAAACGGATTTTGAAGAGTGGCTTTGCGAGATTTTGTAGTTTAAACAAACAAATATGTTTAAATATACAGGATGTCCCGTGACATGGCGGCCATAGCTTAAGGGTGTGTTGGTGAGGTAATTTTAAGCCAAAAATGTCTGATGAACGTTTGTATACCCAAAACTCATTCGTAACAAAATTACAAGCATTTTGAATTTTAAAAATTTGTAGGTACTGATTGTTAATTTTATGAAAATAAAATCAGGTTGACAAGTTTAGTGCCTATGTTCATAACGCATTTTGTACTTAAAATGACCTTAGCAACATACCCTTAAGCTATCACCGGCATGTCGCGGGACACCCTGTAAATAAAAGGGCTTTGCATTCCTTAAAAGGCATTTCTGGAGCTCTCCATATCTTCTCTTATCTTTAGATCTTCTGTTATCTCATCCCACCACCTTATCTTCGGTCTTTCTTTGTATCTTTCCACTGTCGGTTTCCCATGTGTTATAACTTTTATTATTCTACTCTCCTCGGTCCTCATCGCAGTCGTTGTGTTTTCATCACTATTCTCTAACAACTCATAGTTCAATTTGGGTTAGTACTGGTCTTCATTGATCTTCATGGGTTCTAATATTGTTCTCATTATCTTGTGTTTCATCCTTTCCTTTTGTAGTGCATAACGCGTCTGCCGCAAATGTTACTGCAGATGCCGGTCTTATCAATCCACGGTAAATTCTCATTTTTATCAGCTTACTTATTTTCTTACCTTTCACTATTTGTTTGTTACTATAGTACCGCTTGTATTCTGCTTTTTATTTCATGACCGTTTTCGTTTTAGTTATTTAGTTTTATGCTTATAATAGACATCTAAATGCTTGCACTTCCTGGAATGTGTAATTCCTCTCTTTTATAATATGGGCTTTATTTATTCTTCTCTGACATTGCATTTTTGTTTTCTTGTCGTTTATTTTAAGTCCTCTCGTACATTCTCCCTGTTCTATTTGTTTAAATGTCTGCCTAAGTTTTCGTCTGCTATTTGCAATTATGTATAACTAGATCATCAGAATAGCTAATTATTTGCATTTCCTTGCAATTTAAAGTTCTACTTCCCATCTATTTTACTTTCCAATTATGTTTTCCAGGACTATATTAGATAATGATACCGTAGGGCATCTCCCTGCCTTACTCCTCAGTTTGTTGTTGAGTCGTTTCATTTGTATTAGTTGAATTAGTGCTTGTTTTTCCTGTTAATTTTAACAAATTCTTATTTGTAGTCTGTTACACAGTGTGTTGAAAAATGGCAAGACACTTTAAGGGGTGATAGCACTGGCATATAGATTGATTCCAATTGTTTATTTACAATTTATATCGTTTATATAGAGTTGCAGTTAAGTTTATGACAGCTCTATGATAACAGGACAGTACTAATCACAATAAGACAGAAAGCTTTAAGGGGGCTACAACCTTGAGAAAGGCACTAAAAACACGGATTTTAATTCATTAAAATACTACGGACACAGAAAATTTGGTGAAATTTGATATCTACGCGATTTTATATGCTGAATTAGATGACCTTGAAAGATAGTTAGTATAAGGTAAGAAGAGGTGGTTTACTTCAGGATGTTTTTCATCAGCAACTTTTACGGTAAAATTTTAGTCAACTCAGTTAGATATTCGAAAAATTTAGATTTTTTTACATAAAAAATACACTGACCAGCAAAATTAACGCATAATATTTTAATGCAGTTTTTTGTCAATAAAAGGTAATGGTACAACTTTTGTATCTACAAATTGCGAACAAATATATTTAATGATCAAGTAGTTAGCTGATAAACTTGTTTTTGTCATTTGAAAACAATTCTCATACTGTTTGTATACTGTTAAAGAATACTTTCAAAAATCACGTTTTTCTGTGCGTTAATTTGCATTGCTTTTGTTCCTTCGCTATTTTAAGTTTGCTTTTATTTTTGTGTTTCCTTCTTATCGGTTGTTTTGAATTATGCCAGTGCTATGTCGCGATAATGCAATTAGAGCGACAGTGTTGTTGGAAGGAGGAAGAAAGCAAAATGATGTTGCATTACCGCTAGGAGTTAATCAGTCTACAATTTCTCGACTTCAAAGTCGATTTAGAGATACTGGAAATGTCTGTGAAGACGAGGGCAAGGTCGCAAGCGCCCGTCATCGGCTGTAGATAACCGTTTCTTGCTATTAAGTTCTTTACGAAATCGCACTCTTACAGCTCCTGAACTCCAAAAAAACCTTCAGACCACAAAGAGAGATAAGAATAAGTGAGAGAACAGTGAGAAGAAGGTTAGCAGAAGGAAACCTTCACGCTAGACGCCCTGCAATGTGTCCCATTCTGTCCAGACGGCATGGGACGGCTCGATTAGCTTTCGCTCGTCAGTATGTAAACTGGAGAATAGAGTATTGGGAAAAAGTTCTGTTCACAGATGAATCACGGTTTTCTTTGAAGGGTGTTGATGGTCGTCAGAGAGTGTGGAGAAGAACTTGCAAACGTTACGCTGAATGTGCGATTACCGAGAGGGACAGATTTGGGAGTGACTCAATAATGATTTGGGGGGCCATTTCTTTGAGTGGTTCTACAGACCTTGTTGTGTTTGATAGACCAAGTGTAACAGCACATTCGTATATCGAAGATATTATGCAAGACCATGTAGTACCGTTTGCATTTGGTATCTGCGACGATTTCTTATTAATGCAGGATAATGCTCGCGCACATGTTGCTCACATTACTAGGGACTACTTAAATGCTGTTGGAATTAACACATTAGATTGGCCAGCCTGTAGCCCCGACTTAAATCCCATAGAACATCTATGGGATGAGCTCAAGAGGCGATTGCATGCTCGAAGACCACGGCCTGCTTCGTTGAATGAGCTACGTCAGTTCCTGCAAGAAGAGTGGGAGAATCTGCAGCAAGATTTCATCAGGAATCTTATTGGCAGTATGCCGCGACGTCTTCAAGCCGTGATCCAAGCTCGAGGAGGACATACAAGATATTGAGGCAAGCAAAATTAATTACACGGGTTTCCTTTGTTCTCGATGTGATAATTCATATTTATTAAAATTTTCAGAAACTGAAACACACTGTAGAATGTGGAGGCTACTGGGGAATTAGTTAGAGAGTTTTGTTCTCCAAGCTCCTTTTTTTGGTCTTACAGGCATGTATTAGTGTTAAATGGGCATTTTTCAATAAAATATTATAAAAAATATATATGCGTTAATTTTGCTATATTCCTTTTTTGGAATCGCTGAGAGCCAGTAGTTTTCGAGAAAAACGAACCTAAAGATTGAAATTCTCTACTTCAGGAGCGTAATCTACTCATAGCAATGTGTTTTTTCTTCACTCGTCCTTTAAGACGTATTTCCAGAGTTATGTTCATCGGAACTTTTTTTCTTATTTTGACGAATACTGCAACCTCTTAAAGTGTGTTACCCTTTCTACTTCCTTTTATAGTAAAGGAAGTATTGAATTCACCCCAAAAATTCGAAATTGAGTTTTCAACAGATCTTTACGTTTTAGAGTCCCCTGAACCCAAAAAAACATGTTTTTGTTCATTGGTCTGTCTGTCTGTGTGTCTGTGTGTTTGTGTGCGTGTCTGTGAACAGAATATCTCAAAAACGAAAAGACGTATGACGTTGAAACTTCATATATAAGTTTTGTGTACTATCTAGATGCGACAGCAAACTTTTGAAGAAACTCGCATAATCGGAAGTATGGTGTTTACTCTTGTGATTTTTTATAAAGTTGTGGGAGATGGATAGCCAAAAAGTTTATTGTAGTATAAAAAATATTTTGTTCCTTAAGGTCCAAAATGTCATACATGTAAAAGTTAATAAAATATTTTACGTACGTTTCGCCACTTTAGATGGCTTCATCAGAAATTATTAACATGTGTTATAACAATATGGCTTCCATGAAAGTTTATAATAATTAATAACAAAATTTGCAAGTGCCTAATTAAAGCCACATTGCAAGTATACGGCGTCAAAATGGATGAAAGTGAAATATTAAACAATCAGAATCAGTTTCTGGCAGCTTGTTTCTTCAAAACAAGATGTCTTTCACTTTTAATTAAAAGTTTATTGTTTAATTACATTAACTACTGTATAGTTGATGTTTAACCTCAATCAATAATGATTGTTTAATATTTCACTTTTATTCATTTTGACGCCGTATACTTGCAATGTGGCTTTAATTAGTCACTTGCAAATTTTGTTATTAATTATTATAAACTTTCATGGAAGCCATATTGTTATAACACATGTTAATAATTTCTGATGAAGCCATCTAAAGTGGCGAAACGTACGTAAAATATTTTTCATCCTACTTGATTAGAAAATCGAATTTTACCATCTCCATAGAGACGATAAAGTGTTGCTTTCTAAGGCTAGCCCTGCAAAATAACTCCCAATGGCTAGGCAAGAAAAAAAAACTCGATGTTTTCCAGTAGGGGACGCTGCAATAATCTGTCAAACCAAATTTTAAAAAAAATTGCGTTTATAATTAACCTTTTTGCTTTAAATAATAGCTATCCCCCTTTTATAAAAATATTTGCTCAATAAAACTTAATTTTAGCAATGTATTCGTTACATTTTTAATATAAAATAAACATCAGATAGATTTCTGTAGAAGCTTATATCTAACTGTGGGTAGATGGCGCTGCAGTTACAAACGCTATTCGATTTGCCAACATTTGCACATTGTTTTATTATTGTTGACAGCTCTGTCAATTTCAAAATAATAACCTATATGAGAGCTATGTTGAAAAAATTATTGCAGGATGGTGTTGTAGGATGAAAAATAATGTGTAAACCATGGACGGTAAAGTGATTTTCCAGGCTTCAAGAAGTGTCCAGGCTCGCTAAAGCTCGCCTGTCCATTTCTTCTTTCAGCCTGGAAAATAATCGCTTTACCGCCTAGGTTTACAATATACTATTATCAACTTTTACATGTATGACATTTTGGACCTTAAGGAACAATAGTAATTTATTATACAAGACGATAAAGTTAAATTTTATCCACGAGTGAATCGTTTAACGTCGAGACGAAGTCGAGACGTTAATGATTCAAGAGTGGATAGAAATAACTTTATCGTCGTGTATAATACAATATTTTTTCTATAGCAAGAACTTTAACAATTTCAAAAGAAAATAAGGACAGTCAATCACATTTTAAAATGTCAGTAGCTAGATTGGGTTGCTACGATAATGCGCAGCTGTCATATTTAATTTAAACAAAAGTTAGAAAATTAAATTACTTTATCTATCCTTGATGTTAAAGTGCTACTTTATCTACCCTTGCTGTTAAAGTAAAACTTGACCTTTTGCTTTGAGTTGATAAAAGCACACTTTAACATGTGCTATAGAAAAAAATATTTTTTATCCGCAAACGTCACAAAAGTGACAACTTATTTGTCTTTATTGACAAGGTAAAAGTGTCACTTTATCTGCCTAAGCAGACAAAATAGCGACTTTTGCGTACTTTATCTGCCTAAGCACACAAAATGATTGCTCTCTTTCTTTCTTTCTATGTTTGTTCGCCATCTCCTCCGAAGATACTGGACCGATTAAATTGTATGATGGCTTAAAATTTTGCTAATTTTTAGAATTAGTTCGTAGGCCGGTTTTTATTTTCAAAAAAGTACGAAAAAGTTTTAATTTAAATAAACCTTTAAGCAGCGGATCGGCGCATCTGTCGCCGTGGGTTATGGTGTGACAGCTGCTGTGGCCGTGTGCTATTAGCTTGGGTGATTCAGTATGTTCATATATCATTACAGTTGCGCGTTATCTGAACAACAGAGGTTGGCGCAGGGGTACAGTGCTAGCCTGAAATTTACCTGAATACGTTTGCGGATAAAATAGTATATGTTATTCGGAGTAAAAGTGATTTTATGTGGCTTAGCTGAATTATTTGCCTCACTAACATTCGGCTAAATAAACTTCAGCTTCGCCACATAAAGTATCACTTTTACTCCTAATAACATAATTTACTATTATACTACAATAAACTTTTTGGCTATCCATCTCCCACAACTTTATTATTCATCGAAGCAGCCAAATTTCATTTACCTATTGTGATTTTTTAGTTTTTTTTCGATTTTTTCAAAAACGGCTCTAACAATTTTTTCAAACTTTACATTAATCAACGTGTTTCATTCCACCACTATGGTGTTCGTTTGCTTTGTTCATCTCATTACGCTTAATATAACGCTCCTTTAGCCGCTTGGTGTATAGCACGGGTTAGATTGTTATGTCCCACTTCTATATCATTATCGCTGTGACTTGTTTCTAATTGTGCATTTAATCTGTCTCTGTATAGCTGATGGATACTATTCACTTTTAATAATGGAAGTTTGTATTTCAAGGGGGGTTTAGTTTCCGACTCTTTTGAATGTAGAGTTTTTTATTTGTCAGAAAGAGAGGTAGTACTATTTTCCCTACTACCAAATAGTGTATCAGGACCACAGTTAGTGCCCCTTTTACTCTTACATCGGTGGTAATGTCTTGCCGTTGTCTAGAAATTATATAGTCACTTATAATACCATGAGTAGTCAAAGTTATGTCGACTATTTTTGCGGAGGTGTCACGAATGTCCATTGCGCTTTGGTACGATTAGGACGAGTGCGCTGGCACGAGTCCTAATCCCAAGCGCAATGGACATGAGTAGTGATATATATATATATGCTGTTCATTCCTAAACGGAATGGTAAGCGCTGTGAGCTCGTTAGATTCAGTTTTTACAGTGAATCACTCTGTTTGTCTCCTGTTTATCCTTTTTTTTTATATCAGCTGTGTGTTTTCGCCTTCTCAGCGATTTTATGCCATTCCTTTCTATCTAGGATAGCCTTTCTCCATCCTTCTACTTCTAGACTTCTGATGTCAGCTTGGACTTGATCCTCCCATCTAGTCTTGGGCCTCCCTCGTGGTCTTCCCGTTTCGGGCCTCCAATTGGTTATTCTTTTTATTAACATTTCTGGCTGTCTCCTTTGTATATGCCCATACCACTTGAGTCTTTGCGCTTTTATATCTTTTACGATATCTTCACCCTTCATTTTTTCTCTAATTTCGTGGTTCATTAAGTTTCTTATTTCTCCTTCTGCTGTCTTGACTGGTCCGAATATTTTTCTTAATATTTTCCTTTCCATGATTTTCAGAGCTTCTTCGTCTTTGTTTGTTAGCACCATTGTCTCGGCTGCGTAAGTTATTGTTGGACGTATTGCAGCTTTGTATATTCTAAGTTTTGTGTTTATACTTAGGTGGCTATTTTTTAAGAGTTTTTGGTGTTTCCAGTAGGCTCTGTTACCTGCTTTGATTCTTTCCGCTATTTCTATTGTAGTGATACCACCGCAAAAATAATCTACTTAACTTTGACTAAGAATGGTATTCGAGGACTATTTAATGAACCAAACTACCTTTTCAATATAGTTTTCAGTAAATCTAGCAACAAACTACGCAATTTCTATAGTAACAGAACACTAATATTGACTTTTTCTAATAAAAATCGCATTTGTTAAAAATAGTCACTTGAATACCTTCTAGGAAGATATATCCACTTATATTTTTTTGATTGGTCAAGAAACGTCAGAATTCTGGATTTTCATTGGTCACTTTTTGACAGATGACAGGTGAATTGAATAGTCACTTATAATACCATGAGTAGTCAAAGTTATGTCATGTCGACTATTTTTGTGGTGGTGTCACGAATGTCCATTGCGCTTTGGTACGATTAGGACGAGTGCGCTAGCACGAGTCCTAATCCCAAGCGCAATGGACATGAGTAGTGATACCACCGCAAAAATAATCTACTTAACTTTGACTAAGAATGGTATTCGAGGGACTATTTAATGAAGCAAACTACCTTTTTCAAATTAGTTTTCAGTAAATCTAGCAACAAACTACGCAATTTCTATAGTAACAGAACACTAATGTCGACTTTTTCTAATAAAAATCACATTTGTTAAAAATAGTCACTTGAATACCTTCTAGGAAGATATATCCACTGATATTTTTTTGATTGGTCAAGAAACGTCAGAATTCTGAATTTTCATTGGTTACTTTTCGACAGATGACAGGTGAATTGAATAGTCACTTATAATACCATGAGTAGTCAAAGTTATGTCGACTATTTTTGCGGTGGTGTCACGAATGTCCATTGCGCTTTGGTACGATTAGGACGAGTGCGCTAGCACGAGTCCTAATCCCAAGCGCAATGGACATGAGCAGTGATACCACCGCAAAAATAATCTACTTAACTTTGACTAAGAATGGTATTCGAGAGACTATTTAATGAACCAAACTACTTTTTCAAATTAGTTTTCAGTAAATCTAGCAACAAACTACGCAATTTCTATAGTAACAGAACACTAATATTGACTTTTTCTAATAAAAATCGCATTTGTTAAAAATAGTCACTTGAATACCGTCTAGGAAGATATATCCACTGATATTTTTTTGATTGGTCAAGAAACGTCAGAATTCTGGATTTTCATTGGTTACTTTTTGACAGATGACAGGTGAATTGAATAGTCAAGAATATATTTCTGACCTACATATTGTTTTTCCCATGTATATCTATAGATTTATGGTTGAAAAATGTGTTCCATATATTTAAGTTGTATTATATACATGTATTTATTAGTCTTTCACCGTTGCCGTTCATAATTTTGCGGAATTGGCCCACTACTTCGTCATGTTTTCTAATTCCTACTTGTGCGTTCATTCTGTTTTTTCTTAATTCTGGCGTACTGTTCTGTTACGGTCTGATAGAACTCATCCTTCAAGTGCATTTGCATATCTCTATTCCATGACCTTTTCTTTTAGTTTCAGTTAGGTATATTTTGTCCATACTGAGTTTATTTATTTCTCTCCATACTTCTTGTTCTTTATTAGATCTGCCTTCTACATTTCATGTACTTATTTTCCATGCCCATTTTTCGCGCATAAGTTGTCTTCGATTAGATCCATGCTGTGTCCCGGCTAGACGTTTGGTTTTTTAGCATTTTATATGTTTTGGAGCAAATGAGGAGCTAGCCCGTAGCAAACCCCCAGCTTGGAAGGCCGAAATTTTCTGTCAAGGTTATTCTCTTATCCGAAAGGTTTCAGTTTTAAGGCTCCGGAAATTCGCCTTTCGTTCTTCCTCGTTAGCCACTGTCTATTACCACTACAGTCAGAGATACGACGAGAGCGTGGGGATCGGGCTTGCTGGCAGAGCTGCTAAGAAAAAGTGAGCAGAGGCATTTCTCGAAATTTAATGGTGAGTACTTATTCGGTATCGGTACTTCCTTCGAGACCTTACCAGCATTAACCTAGAAAGTTCAATGGGAAAATAAGGAACTTTGGATAGAATCATACCAAGGAGTAGGTAAGTATTTGGACAGACGCCCCGGATAACCGTCTCTTACGACGGACAGGGGATTCCTTGTGTATATTCTTCATCCGTAACCCAAACGGTTAATTTCTTTATTTACGCTCGTGCTCTCGACAAAATTAGAATCAATTTGGTATAGAAGAGGGGTATTTTGCAGGGGATCCGGAAAGTTCGTTCCCCACATTTCGTACCCCACATTTCGTTCCCGGGAAATTTCGTCTCCCCACATCTCGTACCCGGAAACTTCGTTCCCGAGCGATAGTCCAGTCGTTGAAGGTTTTCCGCTCCAAATTCTTTGAACCTTGATAGATTGACGTGAAATTTTGTGAGTAGTTAGGGGATGGCTCAAGGAGCAAAAGTGACATAGCGCCGATGTGCGCTTTTACCCAGAGAGTGGATGCCACCCCTTCTCGGGGGTAGAAATGTGTTCACTCAAAAATGGAATAGAGGTACAAATTCTAAGTAAAAAATGTTCTATAAAGTTTTTTCGATAAATCGATATTTTTGGAGGTGGTCGCGATAGAAGACTTAAATTTTTCGTGATAAAAATGCATGTCTTTGGACGGTTTTTCGCGAATAACTCGAAAACTTCGCGTTCTATCAAATAAGTTGTAATGACCAAAAATGAAGCTTATTAATAATGGTAGTTTACTCTTGACAATTTTTTAAACCTCAATTCTAAAAACACCCTGTATATTAATTAATTTGATAGATTTTCTCAAAATCTTAGTTTCAGAACTAGCAGGAGTGATTCCCAGAATATTAGCATCTAACTCAAAAAAAATTGCCATTTACACCTTATGTGAACTCAATTCGCGGACACACATATACGAGTATATATATATTTTTTTAAATTAATTTAGGCATAGGAGGTGGTTTTTAAAAGTTGAAAATTTTGAATATAGCGCAAATCACGTAAAACACGAAAGAAGCGTTATTCTACAAAATTAAATAAGATGTGAATCCATAAAATGCTTAAACCTGCATTTTTTCTATTTTTTTCAGGAAAGGGTAGTTTCATCCCTTAAAAACAAAAAGCTCAAGTCGAACATATGTCACTTTTGAAATTAAGGGTAAGATGAGCTTATTTCCAAATTTTCATGAAAACCGATGGAGTTTCTAAGAATTCAGAGGTAATAGCATATCTTTACCTTCAACGACTGGGCTATCGCTCGGGAACGAAGTTCCCGGGTACGAAATGTGGGGAACGAAATGTGGGGAACGAACTTTCCGCAAACCGAACAAAAGTCAACAGGGTCTTCTTTCCCCGCTAATTTTTCCAAGCCTTGGCAGTGGGTTGGTGGGTTCGCTAGATGGTAGGTAAGGACAGTGGGAATCCCGTTAATCCATTCATGCGCATCACTAATTAGCTGACCATGGCAATTTGCACTAGTGTAAATTATCGACAATTTGCACTAGTTCAGAATTATGGCATGATTGGGATCTAGTTGGATGAATCTCAGAAATTTAAAAGATTTGATTGGCTTAAAGTGTATGAGGGAAATAGTCAAAATTATAGCAAAGCAAACAAAATATAAGTTCGAAATATTAAACTAAACACTTGAAATATGTCCAAACAAATTAAGCCAGGAGACTGGGGAGGTCATGAAAGTGGATGTTCTGTCTTATCAACGTTTTATTAAATCTGATTTCCAAATAACGTGATCAGCATTCATTAAAGTTACAGCAGCAGAAGTAAGCTCACATCTCCCAGTCAGTAGTATAAATAATTATATTAATACATAATTAATATTCGATATCTCACTATATAACTTTCAATTATATTTTTTGTGACTAGGGCGTATTTTATTGGCCTGCACTAATTATTTGAATTGTAGCTACTGATTCCTAAGCCACTAGTCGAATAATTACAAGAACAAATCGATTATTCTGTTTGATGGATTATCGATTGATAATTTTAATAATCCCACAGATCTAGCGTTGTGAACCCTCTGATAGGGATTTGCTTACACGGTGCACAATTAAAGATGACTATGGGCACAACCCGCTATAACCTATTATTCGTCTTTATACGTATAAGTGTACAGCAGTTATTTTAAGTGATACGAACATGTAGCGTAAAGCGTCATGCTGTCAAAACGAAGAGAGTAGTGTAGGTCTGTAGGTATTACCACCTACCAGTAATAGTTCTGTTCTGTTCTATAGTTCTGTATCGGTTTAAAGGTCCCCGAAATAACTCAATTGCATAGTATTTCTGTATGTTTATATTATCAATTTCTCTTTATAACCACGTAAAAAAATGCCAGATCTAAAGCATGTTGTACAGAAAAACATATGTACAAACTAAAGAAATTATAGAGCTTTGTTTTCCAGATTTTCAAATGTACGATAAACTAAATTCGAAACATATTAGACTAACAAAAAATTATTTACATTATATAAAAGAAGTGCAATAATTCTATTTGCATTTGCGGCCAGAGAGTGACTAATTTCTGCACTTTTATGTCAACACTTTCTGCAATCGTCTGCTTGGCTGAAGCTGACAAATGGATTTTTTTGACAAATGTCAATTTTTTTTATAACAAATATCAAATTGAAAAATTAAACTTCTTATCGGATGTGAAGCCGTCTCGCGTCGTAGGAAAAACAGTATATGACACACGTGTGGAAAGGCCATCAGAAAAACTATGTAATTGGAACATTCGTTGCTTTGAAATGCGTTTTCCAAAGGTATTCTTTACACACTTGTATTACAATATACTATTTTCAACAATCGTTAAACAATGTCAACTTGTTTATCACGTTTCAATTAGAATATGTCATAGTGAGACAAAATAAAAACAAACTTTACTTACTATTAAAAAAATGTTAATTACACCATCTGTACATCGATTTAAATTAATTGTCCAGGAATTACTTTTAGGCCAAGCAACGAGAAACTAAAACAGGATTTGCTAGAAAAAAGTCAAGAAGTTTTGTAAATTGGCAGTTTAGCATAGTTTCATATCCTGAAGAACATATTAAACTTGGGACCTTGATGCATGTTCGCTAGCTTTACCATCTTAGAAGAATGGCGTCCAAAATCAGTTTTTCTATAGTATCTCATTTTCCTTATCTTCTAAACAAAAACCGGTTATAAAAATTGTGAAAAATTAAATTCTCTACAAGTTTTGTCTAAATCGTTTTCTTGCGAAGCAAATAGTTTTAGAGTTAATCTTATGTAAACTAGAGTGAATTCTTAAAATTGCATAAATGCTAATTTCTCACGCTAAATTGCACTCGCTATTGATTAGTTATTAATTAAATATTATTTCTACTCGTTTGCACACCACCATGTGATAAATGGTGCGTTTCTTTTATTGTAGTTTCCCCAGTAGGCCTAATCGACATCAGTGGTTTTGGTGGCTTTTTAAACTTTTATTCGTTTTGGTGCTCTGGAGGGACCAAGTTTGTTGACTTCTACTTCTATATTGCTTGCCTGAGTGTCGTTCTCCTCGTCTGTATCTCCTCTTCAGAATCCCTTCCTTGTCATCTTCTTATACCGACAATGTGTTAATGACAGTTTAGATTTGTTCATCTTCCTCGAAGTCACGCAAAATGCCAGCAACGTTTCCTCAGGACTGTCCGTTGCAGTAAATACAAATGATAGAGCACTTTAAACATGCCTTTCTGCAACAACATCCTGAGCCGCATCCTTTTTTGCATTTGCAAGAGAGGAATTTAAGCAGAACATCAGGAGCAATATTTTCAGTTGTTCTGACTGGAGTAAGTCCACTCTTACTTGTCTTCCATCCTCATTCTGCTCGGTTCTTGGAAACACAGTATCAAGTATGAACTAGATGATAGGTTCGAAGCGAATGCTGTTGTGCTGGTGCTTCTGTGGGTGGAAAATTAAACTTGCTTTTTGTCACCGATTTGGTGAAATGTTGGCACCGGAATCTCCAGAAGCTCCGTACAGTATAGTGAAGAATTGTTCTTCTGCTTCATCTACACTTTCTTCCTTGAATACCCGTACAGTCTCTTTCTTTCCTTGGCCGAAGATTGCGAACGTCGTGTCACAACCGCCGAAACCGTGTAAATAACAATATGATATTTGCCACTGTTTGTATAACCTGTAGAGTTTTTCTGCAGTTTTTCTTTTGGCTGGTTTCGGGATATAAACATTTGGATAACATTTACTTGCTAAGAGAACAAGGAGGTCTATGCATTCTCCTACAACAAAAACAGAATTAAATGATGACATATTGATTGCTGTTCTTACTATCAATGTGTCAGCATCTTCTTTTGCCTATTGAACGGTAAAATGTTATTCGCCGAATCTTTTCTCGACCTTGGAAAAAGGAGACTGTTGTTTTTTTCGTTGACTAGATAACTTGCCTATGTCGTGGTCATCGACTTGTAGAAAAATATGTCTGCGAGAAATATTCCTTTTTAATTGGAGAACTTGTTCTGCACTTTTCGTGTTTTTTTTGCTGTATCAGTTGGATATACGTCGGATACAATCATTGCGTTCGAACCGTGTTGAATTTGACTGCTTCGAGAACTCATATATTGGTATAAACGATAATTAATTAATAACTGGTCGGGTGGCAAGGGGGTCTATGGGATACTGGAAAGGAGATATTATAAAAAAAACTGATTTTCGGCACTAATTGTTCAAAATAGAGGAGATGGCAGACACGCATTAAGATCGCAGATTTGGTATGTTATTCAAGATATGAAACTGTGCTAAATTGCCGATTTGCAAAACGTATTGATTTTTTTTCATGCAAAAATAGCTATTGTTTGGCCTATTTGGGTATTATAAAAGGACACTTGAATTTTGGAAGTTAACTGATATAACAATTAACGTCAAAAATCCGTCAAGATGCTACTCTAGTAAATTCAATCCCATATCTTGCCGCATACAACAAACAATGCTCTATTTTGGCATCATCTGAATCTAGAAAGAATGAGTTTCTCACTAGTTTAAAAATTATTGAAAAACATTCAAAAATAAGCTTGTAAAATGTGATGTGAGCTAATGTATTAAATGATTTTACCGGTAAAAATGTTTTACGAAAGTATTTTGTTTTGGCAATGTCACAAGACAAGCTAACCAGTGACGTAACTTGGTACCCGCAGATCCCGCGGCCGCGGGGGGGCCTTCGGGCCCCCTAATTTTCTTTCATTCAATAAACGAAAGCAGGGAAAAATCTTCCGCAATTAAATTACTGCTGCTCTCAATAAAATAATATTATCATAAAAAAAGAAAGAATGCGATGACGAAGAATCCTAACCAGCGTCGATAATTTTGAATTTGTAATTCCTTGTGTTTTAGTGAATAAAATTTTAGGGGAAATTGACATTACTTGGAAAATGCTGCAGAACCAAGACACGGACTTGATGAAAACTACAACCTGTATTAAATAACCTCTGGAGTACCTTAATGTTGAATTAGAAGCAACGAATTTAGCCAACCACTGGAACAAAACTCCTACATTTAAAAATAAACGCAGACCGAAAGTTAAAAGACATTTTGACGAACTTTTAGAAGATCAAAGATCTCCTATAGACATGTGCATTTGCAAAAAAGTCTTATAATCCAGATAAATTAAAAGGGTTTAAAAGCGTGAAACGATGTATTAATTTTTTAATAGTTGATAATCGGAATTTATCATCAATTTTTCCTGAAATTGCGACAGCACTGTTATTATTTTTAACATTACCTGTTTCGGTCGCGTCAGCCGAAAGAAGCTTCTATAAATTAAAAATTATTTCAGAAACAGCATGTCCCAGGAAATATTGGAAAACCTTTCTTTATTGTCCACTGAATCGGAGAACTAATAAAATGGAATTGCAAGAGGCAGATTTTGCAAACATTAAGGTCGGCCAGACGTAAGCACATTCTTCTTAGTTAAAACATTGCTTTGTAGTGCTTAATATTATTATTATTATTATTATTATTATTATTATTGATGTTTTTGCCACTTTATTTTGTAAGGACCTATAAGGGGCCCGAAGAAATTTTTCGCGGGAGGGGGGGGGGGCGACATCTGAAGTTACGCCACTGAAGCTAACATGATCAAATTTCCGAGCCGAAGGCGAGGGAATTTGCCAAAGTTAGTTTGTCGAGGGGCATTACCAAAAAATAAAAAATATTGAGTAAAACATTTTTCGAGCAAAATCATGAGCCCGAAATACATTTAGTGGACTATTTCCCAAATATCGGTTCATTTTGACATTTATACTGATTCACAATGACAGTTTAAATGACGTCTCAAGGGTAAATTTTGATTTTTTTCCACTATAAAAACACGTGATTGATTGAATTTTGGAAAATCATGACGTTTGTATGGATAATAGGAGATGCGGGAAATAGTCAATAATTAAAAAAATCGGAAATGATTGTTTTCTGTTTTTTCTGCAATCGCAAACAGATTGGAGCCCTCTATATTTGGATCTGCAAGGTCATTTGAAATAGTCTTTTACTTCCTTTTACTACTATAAAGGAAGTATTGGATTCACCCCAAAAATTCGAAATTGAGTTTTCAACAGATCTTCACGTTTTAGAGTCCCCTGATCTCAAAAAAACATATTTTTTTTTCATTGGTCTGTCTGTGTGTCTGTCTGGCTGTGTGTCTGTCTGTGTGTTTGTGTCTGTGAACAGAATATCTCAAAAACGAAAAGAGGTATGGCATTGAAACTTCATATATAAGTTTTGTGTACTATGTAGATGAGACAGCAAGCTTTTGAAGAAAATCGCATAACCGAAAGTAGGTGTTTACTCTTGTGATTTTTCAGTTTTTTTCGATTTTTTCAAAAACGGCTCTAACGATTTTTTTTAAATTTTACATTTTTCTTACATTTTTAATGTGTATTGATGTGAGATAGGTGATTTTCCAGTTGAATACTTCTAAAGTGGGTTTCTTTTGTTTTTTTTTCTATTTTTTTTATTAACTCCTATTTTAAATAAAACACCAGGTATATTATTACATTTTTGAATTCACCTTAAAATTCTAGAGAAAATTTGTCTCTTCAACTAACACTCGATTTTGTACCGTTTTTGTAGAATTTGTAATTTTTGAAAATTTTTAACAAATGGTTAAAAATTAAAAATGAAATTTTTGACTAATTATAAGATCACTGTAAAAGGAAGTTGTGTGAGTGTATCACACCAGATTTTTTATTTTTTAAAACTATATCTTCAATTGAACATGGTATCATTTTAGAACTGCTTTTTGAGAGGCGAAATTCCCAACTAGTGAACAAAATCCAAAAATAAATATTCAACGCGGTCGCTTAACTTCTACAGTGTGAATTTTTTACAAAGGCACTCTATTGGCATATTTTCTCCCATTTTTTCCAAACGCCCTCTAGATTATAAAAATTCGTGGGTTGCTAACGAACGTAATGACGTTGTTACTTCAATCGTCTAAAATACGAAGGAAGTATTGTAATCGCAAAAAACCACCTCCTGAGATTTCTTCAGATCTTTACGTTTCAGGTCTTTAGGTGACGAAAAACAGGTTTTCTCAATTCCGCCTGTCTGTCTGCCTGTTGGCGGTATAACTCAAAAACTAAGAAATTAGTAGTTTACTATAGAACCGCCGCGCCGACTTAAAAACTGTTGAGTCTAAGTAACAAACGACTTCCGGGATTGTCATGATTGAGATCGAAGAACTCAACGTTTCGCCCACTTTCGTAAGGGGCTTCTCAGTGCAAAGAAAAAATGTTATGTCACAAATTATACACAATTTAATACTTCGCTTTACATCTGGAGAAGCTTTATGTTAACTGAAGTATGTTTGAAGTGACTAACTTTGACATACAAAATTGCTTAGTTGCTATGTTTAATGACGCAATAAAATGATCTATTCCAGTAGAAGCAAATAAGTCTGAAGCAGTTGAAAGAAATCCACTGACGTACATATAAATTACGAAACGTCGGCAGGCTAGAAGTACAGTTTTTTATATCTGCAAAATTATATAACTATACATACCGAGTGATTATTTAAAAACTCAATTGCAGCAGGCCCTGTATGGCCTGAATCAGTTGGCAATACTGAAATGTAATATGTAATATTAACTATGTCAAAACTGACGCAAAACCTAACCTGCTAACCTCGAATTTGACATAGACTTACAGTGTCACCCATTTCAGTATTGCCAACTGACTCAGGCTATCCAGAGCCTGCTGCAATTGAGGTTTTAAAAAAATCACACTGTATATAAACTATAATAAATTCTATAAAAACATATTTTTCTAACATATGAAATATATTTTTTTACAACCGACCAGAAAATATGAGGTTTCTGGCGAATTTTTTCGCCAGAAAGTAACGTTTTGCCGGTCAAGATCGGAAAACAGGCATCAGGGACCGGTAAAAGCTTTTGCCGGTCCCTGATGCCTTCGTAACTATGGAATCAAGTGTGTGTTATTGTTTGGATACATCATAATGTCATAATTTTTTTGAGTTTTCGAAAGTGAATTAGCAAGTGTGAAAGTATGGACGCGCATGTCGTAAAAAATATTGTACGTTACACGACCGGAAAGTGTTTTGCAGGTCTCCCCAAGTTTCAAGGCTCGCCTGCGGCTCGCCCTTGAATCTACTTGGCTCGACCTGCAAAACACTACATTCCGGTCTTGCAACGTAAGTTACTATTTTCGACGACTGACATCGAAAGTAGATTTTTCTCACTGTCATTTGACAACAGAAAGTTGACATTCGCCCCTGAGCGTCCGATTTCATCACTTTACCGCTCGCCGAGCGTTTTGGGTTTCCGCGTGGGCAAAATAGGTAGGCACGTCCGAATATTTGCTTGACAACTCCCGTCATTTGTTTAAATAATCGCGTCACATGTCATAGACTACACGAGTAATTTTAAATTGATTGTCAATAAATTTTTTCAATAAAATGAATATAAGGTACCCCCCACCAAAGAAAAGCGCCCTTCGGTGCTTTCCAAGAATACTTCGACACTCAGCATCACTCCGTTTCGCTAATACAATGAAATTTTATGAACCAGTTATTTATAAAAAAAACAAAAAAAATATTTGAAATCGGCATTAAAGAACCTCAAAACCGTCATTAAAATACTACTTTTTTGTATGTAGCGAACATAATGTACTCCTCGGCACTGAAATTCCTTTTTATCCCTCATCTGGTTTATTTTCCTTGTCCCTACGGGCCTCGGCAACTAAATTCACATTCGTGATAAAAATCTAAAGTTCAGTGCCTTGGTATACAAACTACAATTTTTTGCCGACGACCATACCCCCAAAGTTGATGTTGCCTTCATTTCAGGAGGACCTATCGTATGAAAACGATCCAAGACTTCAAGAAGGTTCCTGGCGACCGGAATCGTGTACACATATTAACATACGTACACCGCACAGCACGTTTAGGCACCCCCAATACGAGGGAGGGATCTAGTGGGGTCTTCACCCAAAGATCCGTGCAGCCTAGACGTAGATTTGGTATAGTGGGTTGATTAGTCGGTTGACACGAATTTTAGAGATATTTGAGTCAGAGTGGTTTTCGATATGAGGGAATTTAAATACTTCGTACACTTCATGTCGAAGTAAAATATTATTATTTTCGCCTTAATAATATGCTCAGTCGTCGAAAAAACAGTATGTATGGTTCGAGCTAAAAGTGCTCTTGTCGCTTTTGCATGATTGCTGGATTCGGCTTCGCCTCAACCAGCAATATTCATACGCAAGCGGCAAGAATGCACTTTCAGCTGTTAACAGACAATATACTATTCTAATTATTTAGGCAGGACTTGGGTGCTGTTCAAGGGGTAAATCTGAAAATCCGGATTAAAAAACAAACTGACACTTTTTGAGCGTGGTAACAAAGAAAATGTGATTTCTTAAACCTCATATAATAAAATGCAATTGCATTACTTCGGGGAGCTAAAAAGTACAGGAAGATACCTAGCGTTCGGACTACAGAGGTTTAGCTGCAACAGTGAAATAAATATACTCCGTTCACACTTAATTTTCAGTAGGGTTGGCCATAGAAAATGTTCCATTTTATTTGTTTAAGTAAAACTTCAAATGACATGTACACTTCTGTGCAATAAAATTAAGCACACACGGCTTTGTTGCATTTATTAATAGCGTTGCTTTTTTTGAAATGCCTTAGTTTTGGTCTTTTAATAAAGGTATTATTTTCAAGATATGGTGTCTTATCATTTATTGAAACTGCTGCTAGGCAATTAAAATAGACGCGAATTATAAAAAATAGAATATTATGAAAAATAGTCATAAGACGTGTGCTTAATTTTATTGCACAGAAGTGTACAATAACTTTTAAGTTAGGAAGAAGTTTACATTAAATAGTTGTAAGACTATTTACAAATGCAGCGTTGTCAATTTTACACAGCATATCTAAACATGATTTTGGAAACTTTTGCCCTCTTAGTTTTGTGGCTTTCAACATCTATGAATCATGACTATCATTAAATGTACTTAGGAAAATTGATATAAAATTGAAATAAGACGTGACAAAAGATTGCACTTTAATATCAATAAGGTCAGTAACATTCTAGCTGAAATAAAGCAGACATTTGTAAAGTTTTGCTTTATTATTAGTAATTTGTACAATATCGTTTTGAATTTTTTTCATATTATGCGTGGCCACTTAAATCACAAATATGTTCAAGGGCTAGCATAATAAATAATTATCATAGTCTGATTAAATCTGCAAACCCCTGTAAAGGGTAAATTCTTCGCAGACGTTTAACGTTGGGTTTCTTCAGTCCAACACATTTTCTTGCTATATTTGTTGGTGTGTCTTCATCGGGAACCTCTTCTTCCTATAGTAACAGTTCCATTGACATAATTCATTGAAGTATAAAGCAATGCTTTAAGCATTTCGGATGTTGTGTAGGTAGTAGTTTCACCTTTCGTGTCGTTTTCTACAGAGTACTTGTAACTAGAAATTTCCGATTTTAAATCATCTTCTAGCAGTACCGGAACCTCTGTTTGCACTTTTGTATAAATTCTCGTGTTATCTATATAGGGCTCTTTCAATTTGTCTCTTTTTCTAACTATGTACTCTTCTTTACTGATCTTAAGTTCAGGTAAGTTATTAGTATTGTGGAAATATTTAAAATATGTGTGGGCTTTGGTGGTATTTAAAAAATGCAATAATTTTGATAATAAAGCTTTGAAAAGTACTTTAAAATTACAATTTTGAAACTAAATGTGTATATAATTCTACGCCTCCATTAAATTACTGGAAGAAGCTGAATCTTCATTGTCATACATTCTGACTCTGAATCGGATTCTCACAATGATATAATAAACGGTGGAATATTTTCAGTCGATAAATCTCCCATATATTTAATCCAGTCAGCCGAAATTTGTTCTTCACAATATTTATAGTAATTTTGCCACATGTCAGGAGTACACGTCGAAAGAGCTTCGCACCATAAGTTCTTTACTTTATCCTTAGATGAAGGTCGAGAATTTGTTATTGTTGTAGTAAGACTTACAGTTCCCCATACTATTGCACTTGGGTGGCAGTCTAAGTACTTTATGTCCATGCTTCAATATTTCGTCAATTACATACCGGTTTTGAGGTCATTTTGAAAAGGTTTAATTAAATTCCAAAGCTTCGTTTTTTAAATGTTGCCCTCAATTTTGACGTTATGATTATCAGCTATTCTTGCATTTAACCTACTTTAGAAAAAAATGTGGGCGGTTTATCTACCTACATCGAATGATATGATGCATTATCCATAACCACTACACATGTTCCCGGTAATTTGACTAGAGCAGGAACCAGCTAATTGATCACCCAATTTTTGAAAATTTTGCCATTCATAGTTTGATAGTAGTCGTGGTCGTTGTTTGTTTAGCTTTGTGACAAGACACGCCTTTCTAAAAAAACCAAAACCACGAACGTCAACGCCTTTTGAAGTTGTATAAATGTCTTCAAAAATGTAATTTTGGCTATAACTACATGTGATTTGTTCACATAAACTTTTGCGTCCACATACTCGTACGTGTTTGTATTTGTAACCCATTGATTTTAAAATTTTATATCATTTTGTACGCCCACCCTTATATTCCAAATGTCTCTTAGTGTATGTTAATTTAGTAGATTATTCAAAGTAATTCATTTTTTGAATCGTATTGCCAACTTTGTAGTTACATATATTCACAAGACAAATAATTTTGTTGTTTCTTGTCTTTAGGACATCTGCCAGATGATGTTTCTAAACATTAAAATAACTAGAACACTTGACAACACTGTTTCATTATTCGTTATAACAGTTTGTTATTTTGAGGTTACATTAGGTTTTTACACGATAACAATCATTGCAGCCAACCTTAGAAGCTATGAATCATAACCGCCCCTACTGAAAATTAGGTGTGAACAGATAATACATGAAATTTTAGAGCAATTTCTAGTTGTTCTGTAACATGTTCTAGATTCATTAAATTGTTAACAGGTATTTGACTAAAACTAAGTAGCCTGCTCGCTTAAATAAATTATAATAATATTAAATGTTTTGTCTATGTTAATTAAATTGCTCGAAAGAACTATGAATTTGCACAAGCGCGAAATTAGTCTACCTGCTAATTACAAGCGTTTCCTGTTTAAATTATACAATCTGATGTCAACTAATGTACTTACAAATTTAATTGGATTCTCCACCTTTCTAACTAGCTCCTTTTTGCTTTTTTGGGTAACCAGCGTCTGATACTCGTCTGCTAATCTAGTTAAATAATTCTGTCTCTAGAAAAAAAAACACTCGAAAATAATATTGTTTGTTATTAAGAATATTTAAAACTAACACTTCTCACTAGAGCCAAAGATTAACAACCACTAATTTGCAGTGTACGGCATGCATCTTGTTTTGTATGTAAAATATTGCACACTAAATCAATAAAGCTGTCTTGAACAGTTTCAAAATCGGCATCTAAATCTCGTAATGAATTTACCTGTTGCACACGATAACGAATTAAATTTAATTGCTTAGATTTATCGATGATGTGCAGATCTAGCAGGTCTTGGGCCTGGGAGCAAGATTTTTCGCCTAACGGCCCTAGAGTAGTTTGCAGACGAGGGGCGCTTTTTACTCTGCTTTTGGCATGCGTGCTTTTATTTTCTCGTAAAGCCCGAACTAATTGCGAAATTTCCGCTTTCAGTTTCAGGATTTCGGTGCCATTTGCTTTGCATTCAGCTTCGCGAACTTCAAAAAGTGCTTTGCGTTGTCCCTCTAACATATTTTTATATTAAACATTAGGTATGCTACTCCTACAAATTTGATGTTCCATTTTAAATACGTACCAGAAAGTTGTATTTTCTTCTTAATTTCCAGTATTTGCTTATTTACGTCCGATATATTGGCCGATTTTTGTTGTCTAGCTCTTGTGTTTGTTGCTGGTTGCATTATCGAGACCAATAGTTTGTCACTGTTAATTATTTAACTATCAGATGCCAATTAGCGGCAAGTTCAATGCAATAGTCTCGCTTAGGTTTGCTATCTAGCTGCAGATTAGAGTATTTACTGCTCGAACTAGTGTAATCATGCTTTGTGTCGTATTGATCAAACAACTTTAACGTTCAGTACGTAGAATGGCAGCAATTTTATATTAGGCAGCTGTAAGCTTCTATTGATTAAGTTCAAATATTTTTCGCTATAATTACTTTCAGACATGTTTTTTCAATATAGATGTTAAAAACATTTCTTGAAATTTAGCTATTACAATAAGAGACTTTTTAGAAATATTTTGAGATCACGAATTCTAGGAAAATAGTTTTATAATAGTATATTATGATACTAGTGTATAAGTACGCCTTTAAAGCACGTGCGACGAGTTTAAAACCACGACACGAAGCGGAGTGCTTTTAACGCTACTTTTTCTATAATCGTAACAGAAATATAGAAACTTAGTTCGGTGACACTTTTTCCGTCACGTTGTGGTAGATATTCTGGGTTTTGTTGACATTCAAATTTAAAACACGCCACCAATAGCAACGTGCGAAAAAGACGTAATTCGGGCACTAATATTAACAGTGCAACAAACGTCACTTTTAACACTAGAAACTGTGCAGAAACTCATTTTGACACGATCGTAGAAAAAATGTATTAAAGCTTAGCCACTTTAAAACGAAAATATTCTTTATTAAAAAGTCACATCGAGCACAATTTATTTCTGTGACAATGTACTTTTTAATTTGAAACTTCAGCGTGGAGCCGAACCTCGTGTTCTTTCTCCACCAATCACGTATATTCTTTCGCTACCCGATTTATTTATAATACTTTGAATTTCATCATGTCACGAATTGTGGAAATATTTATTTTAGCCCTTCATTTGTTGCCAAAATACTCAAACCAACTTGTGATTTTGTTATTTTTAATGTGTTATAATTTATAAATGTGCTTGGCGTTTTAGCAGTGGAAGTGGCTCAAAATAGCGGATCTTGTTGTAAACCAGAAAGTGTGGGTTGGATTCCCACTGACTGCAACGGCCACAAAAATCTAATTTTGATTCCACTGTGAGTCCCCAAACCGGCTTTGGCTTAAACCTACTCAAAGAGGGGAGACCGATACCTCCTGCAGTGGGGTATTTCGATACCTATATTGTCTCTTGGAATTTTTTGTGCAACCCATGAATCCTCAGGTTTTAGTTTTATTTATACACTAAATTCAACTGGTTGCATTGTCACCTCTTAAATGTTCCATTTATGGCACTTCCTTTATCATAATGTGAGCATTTCCGTGTTTATCAATACATTCTATTCTTATTCTATAAATTATCTTTGTCAACCAATCTTCACTATTTTGCTTTCTATACATTATTACAACCTCCTTACAAGTTATTTAAATTAGTTTAATGCTGCCATTGTTCATGTTATATCTTTCTGACATCTATAATTTTTAATTGTAAGTATTGTTGCTATTATTACTAGATAAAATAAATTAATTCAGTAATTTGTTATGGTCATTTTGACGTTAACTTCTATTTTTTACTGTATTTAGTAACGTTAGCTCTAATGCTCTACCTTACCTTAGCTGAAGCTACTTGTTGGCTATGCAAATTTAAAAGATATAGGTGATGTTTTATCTGCTATCGTAAACGTTGGATTCAAGGGACAGACATGCGGTGGTCCTGTATTCTCGCAACATCTTTTAACGAGTTATTGTAGGGTCTCTTGATTTTGGATTAGCCCTCAGAAAGAGTTACGTAGGTAGCTCGGGGAGCTGGCATTTGAGTGTACTAGGCGGTGTCTACCACTTGTGTGAAGTTATTTAACAGCCTACTCCCAATATTACATTGTATGGCTTATTTGGACGCATCTGAGTGTGCTATGTCGTATCGAATAGCTTGAGAGGTTTTCTCTGAGGTTTTGGTGTATTGCATAATCTACTTTTCGAAGTTGTGCATTGAAATGTCGTGAGCGTGCTACGGCCATTTAGTCACCTCCGTGACTCTTATTGTTGGATTAGGTGAATAGAATCTGGAAAAAACACCTTGTAGGTTGATTGATATAAATAGAGCGGGTTTTTGGTAAATGAACGCATATGTTAGTAATTGGGCTTTACATATTTTAATCCCATTCTATATGGTTTTCGATAATTCATCACTTCCTCTGTAGATTGGAGCACTAAGCCGAGGGCGATAATAGCGTATTTTTTGTAGGTTACAGGTTTTTTTCTAGTTTTTCTAGTTATCTGTTTCCCTGGAATTTTCTAGATTTCGGATTTTCATTTGGAAAGCTTTATGGGTGAATTTTTGACTTCATTATAGACTTGGGTAGCTGAAATTTTAGTTTATGTAATTGCTGGTGATTGCGGCTCAACTTTGACTTCGCTTTTGTAGTCTACACAATTTTTCTCCGGTGATACCGTTCTATCTAGCAGCTAAGCGAGGTTGATGTCATAGTAGTCTCTTTGATAGATGGAAAATTCAATTAGGCTACAATTAAAATGGTTTTTACAATAGAACACGGTATAATCGGCTTATCAGAATCAGAATATAAATGATTAAAGGAATTTAATTACATATTACATGCCAGCGGCAAACAATTATAAGCTGATATAGTCATTAGAAATTCTAAAGCTTGCTGTTTACATTACTTTTGTTTCCATAGCTCTAATAAGTGTATGAACGATTTTGAATTGTTTTGCTTAAACCGATTTGACCATGTATGTATTAATACAGTAGTGATTTATATGTGCATTACCTATGTACTTTGCGCTTCGTTTAATTGTGTGTTAAACTTGCTTTTGAAATTATGAATTACATACGTTATACTGTGAACGCAGCGTGTACACGCCGCGGGGTTAGCATTGAGTTTGACTCAGTGGCCTTGTCTTTACATACCCTAAATACAATATTTTATTTTGGTATGGGGAACCATCCTCTTATATTGCTTGTTTTCATATAGACATTGAAAATAAATATCACTTTAATTGCGCCGCATTTACGTCTTGTTCTTGCTATAATAGGTTATAGCTTATCGGCCTGCTTCTAATACGTGCACTTTGGATATAACCTCTTCATTGTAAGTTATGATTGCCATATCACAGGGGAATCTGCCAACTTAGATTCACGAATTGTTCAATAATCAAGTTTTTGGACCATGTATTTAGTTTTGATCATTTTAGCGTCAACGCACTCTATCCTCTGGAGTTGCTTAGCCGGCCAGTTGAAAGCCATTGGTTGCGGGACTATTTTAGGTATGCACAGCTTGCTATTCGGCTTACATTGAAGTGGTGTAAGATTATCGTAGAGTTATTCTATTGTCATTGGTGAAATGACTTATTCAAATTTGCTAAGTGGGAGAGCTTTAAAAAACAATGTTAATAATCAATATATAAAAATAGTAAAGATTACACCAATTCAACCAATAACTAAAACTGAACTTTTAGGTTAGACGGTGCGTTTCACTTCTCACCTTCACACGCCTATATTTTCCTTGTTACTTCCCTTATCTAAAAGACGAATGAAGTATTGTAATTGTGTAAATGACCTTCCGAGATTTCTTCAGATCTTCACGTTTCAGGGTCAGGGGAATTTGCATTACCAAGGATTTCCTATTATTGTTTCGGTATTATTAAGAATGTGAGCCGGCAGTACGGCTGAGTGGTGATGCACATCTCACGGCACTTATAAAAAGTTAAGCACCAGTCTGCTCGGTCAGTACTTGGTTGGGTGACCATCTGGAGAGCGGGCGTAGTGTTCTAGCCAAACTGGCTCCACTACCTCAAGTACCTCCGCCGAATTTAAAAATGCACACACCCTCAGCGGCTCGGTGCGCCCGGCACCCCGACACTGTGTAAACGGTATAAGGGGTTACAGATTATGTATGTATGTATTATTAAGAATGTGAAGGTATTTATTTATTCTACAGTACCAGCCGACGTAAATGGGCTGAACCATTACATCGCTGCCAGTCTTGTACGTACAAGCAGCAAACTCCTTAACAAGAGCAGAGAAACAACACGCAACGGACATCAAACTGAGAAATGAAACAAAAGACTTGATAAGCGAAAGGAACGCACAGAAAGAGCTGATAACAAAGGCTGAACTGAAAGAACTTAACAAAGAAATAAGAAGGAACGTCAGGAGAGATGTTGCAAGATACAACGAAAGAGTTATAAGTGAAACAATAGAAGAAAACAAAGGACCAAAGTCTTCAGACGGAAATTTGAAACTGGAAGCAAACAAATCATATGCCTCATGGACTAAAAGGGAAAAACAGTGCAAAACCGCCAAGAAATAGCTCAAGTGTTAGAACGCTCTTACAAAGAATTGTACTCCTCAAAACCTCCGGAACCACCGTCAAACCCAAAATCAAGCGACAGAAGGGCACAGTTGACTAGACACCACACGGAAGATTTACCATTACCACCGATATCTAAATACGAAATAAAAATAGCTACTAAACAAATGAAGTTCAACAAAGCAACTGGGCCCGACGATGTAATCATCAAAATGATTAAACACGGAGGCAACAAGATACTGCACCATCTGGAAATGTTGTTTAACCATTGTCTCGAATCCGGAAAAATCACCAACTATTGGAAGAATGCGAATATTGTATTAATATTTAAAAAGGGAAACATTAAAGACCTAAAGAACTATCGCCTTATATCTCTAATATCCCATCTTAGCAAACTGTTCACCATAGTTTTAATGAACAGGATAACGACAAAGCTAGACGATTTTCACCCTCGCGAGCAAGCCGGCTTCAGAAGGGGATTTAGTACTGTAGACCACATCAGTGACGTAGATACGGGAGGCGTCCAGGGGGTCTGGACACCCCCAGCGGCAACAGGAAAACGGACTGCGTTGCGGGAAACAGACGTGTTCGTTGCTTCAACCTCCAGTACTCATTTTCATACGTCTGAAGTAGGAACCACTACTCATTTACGTCAACCGCTTAAAAATGTTGGTGTTTACAGCTGCTGCCGATTGCCCTCTCTCAACCGATTTCTCCATTCCTCTTTGTTGTTTCAATCTCCTTCTCCGAGGCGTCTCCTCTTAAGTCTTCCTAATGGGCTCCATTCCGTTATCTTTATTATCCATCGTTAGGGTGTTGCTCTCCTAGCGTGGCCGTACCATTGCAGGCGTTTTCCTTCGATGTAGGTCAGTATGTCCTCCTTTACTGACATACTTTTCCTTATTTTTTCATTGGGAATCCTATCCCGTCTTGTTCTTCTAGCGCATCGTCTCCAGTACTCTGTGGCTATAATTCTGCTGCAATCACTCTTTTTTATTATCCAATTCTCCGCTCCGTATGTCATAATACTTAATTATTGCGTTAAAGATAATCTTTTTTGTGTTCTTTGGAATGTGCGTATTCCATAGAATTCCATTTAGTTGCCTAATACACGATCTAGTTTGCCCTATCTTGTTTTTTATGTCTTCTGTGGTTGTCCCTTCTTTGGAGATAGTGAAACCTAGGTACTTAAATCTTTTATTCCCCTTTATTGTTATGTCGCCTGTGATTTCTACATGTCAGTAATCGTGGAAGTGGTTGACGTACGAAATTGAGAATGAAGTCTACTGCAAATATTGTGTTTGAAGCAGGTGTAAACTTCCAGAAGCTGGGTTCATTAACGAAGACGATGTTCGACAATTGGAACAAAGCAATCGAAACGTTTGAGAAGCATTGATCATGTCAATATCATCACCAATCACTCGCTAATGTCCATAATTTTCTGGGGGTTGACAGAAACGATCTTCCCTCGATTGAAAATCAACTGTCTGCGGACAGACGAGAGAAAATATTGAGGAACAGGCAAAAGGCTTTACCAATTATTGACGTAGTAATTTTATGCGGTATACAAGAAATAGAACTTAGATTAACCGGGAATCCGGTAGAATTTCAACAATAATAGATAGTAGTGGGGGCGATCTTCGTGCTATGCTCAGTCACCGTACTAAGGGTAACAATCATTTAAAAAACACTTTAGATGAAGCTGGTCTCAGAAAGAAGTATTATAGTCCCTCTATTCAAAATGAGAATATCGATTCATGCAATTCTCTTATTGTTGCAAAAAGGTCGTTTCAGAAATAAATGCATCCAAGTGCTTTTCTATCTTGGCTGACGAAACAGCAGACATATCAGGAGCAGAACAAGTATTGCTGTGTGTGAGATATATTGACTTGACCATGGTGAAGATTAAGCAGAATTTTTTTTTCAATTTCTTCAGACTGCAGACGTCACAGGAAATGGCTTGGCAGATGGCATGTTAAATACCCTGCGTGAATTGGGTATCGATACAAAATATTTGCGACGACAGGGATATGAAGGAGCTGCAACACTGTCTGGGGACTTCAACGGCGTACAAGCTGCGCAGACTCAACTTGGCAGTTTCGAAAGCTAGCGAACTTCCAGATATTCAAAATTGTTTGGATACAGTTGGGCAAGTCCACATTTTTTTTTTATTAGCCAAAATGTCGTGAAATGTTAAACAAAGCCTTGTCAAGTGCAGAAAAACACCTCCAATATAAACACTGTAAAAAATAATGTGTGCAACACGATGGATAGAAAGGTTTCATTTCATAAGTGATTTTAGAACTGCGAATGAAGCAAGATCTCTCATGAATAATATTTTGCAAGGCAACTTTACACTTGTGTTGTTTTGTACTGTAAGAATGTTTGCATTTGAACGTCCCCTAAGCAAGAATTTGCAAAAGGTCGACGTAGAAGCATTTAGATCCACCTTCCACCAAGTTATTAAACGAACTGTCAATTTCAATTCAGATTCTACTTTTGACGGCAAATCAATAGCACAGGTCCAATAAATCTCACCAATAGTACGGAAGCTTTTTACCGGGTAACCATCTTTATTTCCTATATTGAGTTGAAAATACGATTTATTATACATAAGAAAGTGCTGAATGACTTTGAATAATTATTTTATAAAAAGGAAAATTACTCAAACGTAGAGTTAGTTATTGCTAAAATAGCTATGGTTTAAACAATTATCTAAGGAACGACACTTTTCAATTAAAGATATGGCCGCATTAGCAATATGTAACCCGGATATATTTCCAACTATGTATAAATATGGCTACTCTGAATACTATGCCTGTTTCAAAAGTTTTCCCTGAACGATCATTCTTCACGTTGAAAAGAATCAAAACTTGGAAATACTGTCAGAGCTTCTAGATTTTTGTAAATTGTTTTAGTCGTGTATAATTATTTTGTGTAGTGTGTATTTAATTTCAGCGGAGGTTAAATGACTTAGTTTCATGTCAATTAATAGAGAGTTCGCACCCTCAGCAGAGATTGTGCTGGATCACCTATCTAAAAAGTCTCGAAGAATTGAATTCGTTCTGTAACTGTATTTAGTTAATGTCGCAATAAATAAATGTGCACTTTCATATATATTTTTTTAATTTGGGTCTATATTAAATAGACATATACTGGTATATCTATTTAAATACAACTGACCCGACATTTGTTTTATATTTTTATTTTTACTTCCTTTTACAATAAAGGAAGTATTGGATTCACCCCAAAAATTCGAAATGGAGTTTTCAACAGATCTTCACGTTTTAGAGTCCTATGAACCCAAAAAACATATTTTTTTTCATTGGTCTATCTGTGTGTGTGTCTGTGAACAGAATATCTCAAAAACGAAAAGAGGTATGGCGTTAAAACTTCATATATAAGTTTTGTGTACTATGTAGATGAGACAGCAAGCTTTTGAAGAAAATCGCATAACTGGAAGTAGGTGTTTACTCTTGTGATTTTTCAGTTTTTTTTCGATTTTTTCAAAAAAGGCTCTAACGATTTTTTTTAACTTTACATTTTTATTACATTTTTAATGTGTATTGATGTGAGATAGGTGATTTTCCAGTTGAATACTTCTAAAGTGGGTTTCTTTTGTTTTTTTCTTCTATTTTTTTTAATTAACTCCTATTTTAAATAAAACACCCGGTATATTATTACAGTTTTCAATTCACCTTAAAATTCTAGAGAAAATTTGTCTCTTCAACTAACGCTCTATTTTGTACCGTTTTTGTAGATTTGTAGTTTTTGAAAATTTTTGACAAATAATTAAAATTAAAAATGAAATTTTTGACTAATTATAAGATCACTGTAAAAGGAAGTTGTGTGAGTGTATCACACCAGATTTTATCTTAGTATGTTACTATGATAGTAACTCCGGCACTATAGTTTTTCGGCTTTTACTTTTTTAACATTAAATTTGTTTGATCTGCTGCTTGTTATGCTTTTCTTCCTCTTAATGTATGCTGTTATCAACTGTACATAAGGTGTGGTCGTATAAGTCATCTTCAGCTGCGGTCCGTGCAGCTGGCTAGCCTAAGCCGTTGAATTAAGGGAAGAATGCCCACCCTTTTAAAGGGGTCACGACCATCAAAGGTGTTGGTGTTTATTTTTATCATCGTATTGAGCACCCTAAAAAACAAACATTTTGCTTTAACTGAGATCAATCTTACTTTTTTTTTAAATGTACATAATTCAATATTAATGTCTAAAAGCCAAAGAAAATACATATTGTAATTGTAAAAAAACATATTTCGAGATTTCTTCAGATCTTCACCTTTCAGAATATCTAGATGACGAAAAACGTGTTTTCTCAATTCCGCCTGTCTGTCTGTCCATCTGTCCGTCTGTTAGAGTTATAGCTCAAAAAGTACTTGTTGGAGGAAGACGATTTTTTGTATGCGGTATAGGGGTTTATCTGGCTCGAAATCGAAGATACTTCTGATCAAATATA
>OW679194.1:145004311-145114311 GCA_940337035.1 Agriotes lineatus
GTGATTGTTGATGAAAATATTGTTGTGGGGTATGTTGTGGTTGATGGAAATATTGGGATTGTGGGCAATTTTGATTTTGGATTTGCATGTGTTGATATAATTGGTCTTGGTTTGGTGGGAATAGTTGTGACTGTGATGGATCCATTTGCGATATTTGCGTGGTCATAACTGGCTGATATTGCATAAGGCTTGGTGTTGACGTTATTTGGGGCATATTGTTTATAAAACCAGGTCCGTTTCCCGTAGGAAACATTCTTACCAAATTTATCACTTAGCTTTAAGGCTAATGCACGACACTCGAGATTATAGTATCGCTGACCTTACGGTCAAGATAAACACACTGTACCGCTTGCACTCTCGATGTAGCAACTTGACGCTTTGAAAGTTAAGCGAGTAATACGTTTAATGGATAGGATCACTTTTCTTGCAATATTTTTATTCCGTAATAACAGAGGGAACATCAATACATATTGAGTAATTAATAATTTTAACTGTGCGTTAAGGAATCTTTAATAAAGATCTGCTACAAACCTATCAATTGCACACCATCTACTGAAAACATTCTTCTTCGTTGATTTGGTTTATCTCGATTTTTCAGGCAGAAACGGTTTGCAATATTGAACGCTAGCACTAATCGTAATTTACGCTTTACGCCCCTGAATAGGCACTTTACTACTTTAAAATATGCATAGAGCCGTTTATAAACTCTGAGGTCTATGTAGTTTCCTCTTTCCCTTTACGTTCGCTATAAATCAGCGGAAGGCTACAACGCCGGTATTGTTTTACCCTTAGAAATCGGAAAGTTTCACAAACCTCATTTTAGCTAGTTGTACTTCTAAGTGATATTATATAAGTCTATTGTTTGTACACAGTGTTAACGATATACCAAACACACCCTGCTGTACCCATGTTTCTGAACATAACAAAAACTTGCATTAACATATTGCACACAACGTGACTAGTTTCTACAAAAACAGGTAGTTTTTACAGAAACTTGACTAACAGAATATATTATAACATAGAAAAGTGGAACACGAAACGAATATAAATTTTAACAGCTACACGAAGTTACCAAATCCCCAAAGAGATCATTTTAAGAGTTTGTTATAATTTGCCTGAATGTTATCTGCATAACAAATGATGAAATTTAATTAACTGTTGCAATAAAACTGATAAGCGCTTTGTTGTATCATAATAAAAAACAATGCCCTGGAGTTTTACATTTGCTCAAAATCGCTTTCTAAAAGTAATTTCTCTCTAAATCCCAATGAAAAATGGTGAGGTTTGTGGTAAACGAATATAGAAAGTAAAATAAATTAGTAAAAACTGTAGGATAAGATATGATGCATAATTATCCTTAATAAAATCTCCATGTCTGCTAAAAATACTAGGTGATAAAAACAGAAACCTCGAGACAATTTTACTAATGATCAAATACCGTGTAGAACAAATGATCCTTTGTGTTTTCAGTTTGTCTTAAGAAAAACAGGAACAATGATGAAGTGTCTTTTATCTTGTTTCAGGTATCTGGCAATAGTCTATCCCCTGCAGCCAAGAATGTCAAAGGCGTCTTCTTTAATTACTATTGTTTTCATCTGGATTGCGAGTATGGTCAGCGCCTTCCCTTGTTTGCTGTATTCTACAACAATTACATATAGGTAGGTACTTTGAATTAAATTACGCATACGCAAGAAATTATGGAGGTTTAATAAAATGTAAATGCACAATATTGAAGTTTGAAATACATTATAAACACTTATCCTGAACGTAACAGGTATACATGAAGAACATTTTATAAGTTCGAAACATTTTTTTTGAAATAAAAGAACGGAGAAGAATACTTTACAAATAAAGGAAGTGTCCCCTATATTTCTCGTAATGCTTGTTATCTTTAGTAACTGCTTAAAATAATTCCATTATTAATGAATTTCCTTCGATAACTAGTATAGCATGTTAAAGCAATTAAACACTCATTGCTGACTCTAATAAAGCACACATTAAAGTTAACAAAAAGAAATATTTTCAAATAAAGTTTACATTTAAATCTCGAATACACGTGAAAGCACGAATTCGGATATTTACAAAAATATTAAATAATTCTAAATTTTCACATACGAGGGATGCACAGTATTTATTGCATCTATTACAGAACATCACATTCTTTTTCAACATAAATCCCTTGAACATGAAGACAGTTATTCCACCAATTTTTAAGCATAGCACTGCCATTTTTTAAAAACTCCGAGTTTTGACAAAAGACATTTATAAACTGCTGCTATAACAGAGTCATCGCTGCTAAATGTTAATCCCCGAAGACCCTCTTAGGCTTTGTTAATAAATAAAAGTCGCCTGGAGGCAGGTTGGGAAAGTACGGTGGCTGCTTCATAATTTCAAACCAAATATCACAAATTGCGTTCATATGAATTACAAAATATGGCTCTATAAACCGGAGCATTATCGTGATGAAGGAGAATGCCTTGTTACCATTTTTCTATTGTTTTTGTAATTAATGTTGCATAATACTCACCAGCGTTGTCAACCTATGACCTTCTCTAACTCTGCCACTCACACCATCAATTTTTTCTTGAGTACAAGCAAAATGCGGCCCATCAGTACCTTTTGCACCTTTCGCAGCTTCTGTCACATTTTTGAACTTCCGAGCCCAGTTTTTTAGTACTTGATGGAAAGAAGCAAAAACCCCACCAACTATTAATTTGTTTTGGCGTTAAACCTTTTTTTATATATTTAGTGAGTGATTAAAGCTCACTTTTTTCAAAATTTGCAACAACCACTACTTCCAACCAAATTTGATAGTTTTCTTGTCAATAAAATAACGAAACAATGCGGTTGCTAGGGACAATATATTTTAAAGTCATGTATGCTAGGGACAATAAATACTGTACAATTCTCGTAACTAATTAGTGTTCACAGATTTTTATTAATAGTTAAAGTAACTTATGCCACTGATGAAATACTAGACTCACACCCTTAAATGTGTAATGCAACCAAGAAACCACTGTGGATAATATTGTCTTTAAATAAATATTAAGTGTTGTTGCGTTACCTTTAGTTTTATTTTTATTAATAATGCTTTCCAAATATTCAATCTTGGCTACACAAATTAAAACACGACTGTAAATTTTAAATAATTGTAGACATTCAATAATTTCCGTTAATTTGCGAATGGAGAACATATACACCAAACCATTCCGTGATATAAAATAAGAAGACTACTAGAAGAGGTTCCGCGCAAATCTAAATTTCTGTAATTGAATCAAGTTTTCCATTAGCGTGAAGTCTGGAGCAGCGAATTTCACTCTTCTTTAAATCGTCAGCTAATAAGCCGATACTAGGGATAAACTCAAGATCTGGAATTTGGCGAATGTTGACTATGCAACGATCATTAAATATGAAACAGGCTACAAATTTACGAAAGTACTGCTCTTTTCAAATAAAATTCCTATAAATATGTTTGTTTGTTTGTTTGTTGTGGACAAGTACAACATAGCACCTAATTTTTTATGTTCGGTTCATAGATTTATCTATTAGAACATAATATAATTTTGTATTTAGTATAGTTGTTTTTTTCTGTATAAATTGACACATAAACATATTAGGAAGTACACAATTCCTCAAACAAAATGCTGTACATAGTTTGTTTCAATCTAACACGTTTATAATCATAACCGATAGAATACCTCAATCATATTTGACTTGTATGACGTGTATGTTACACTGTTAGGCTAAAATAAAACAATATAATTTTATTCAAAAGCATTGTATGTATTTTTAGAGTTGCTAAAAGGTAATCAACGCAGAACTCGCATTCTCAAGGACCAAGATATCTACTTTGGGCTGTCCAAATATTGCTAAGTTAAATTTATAATACGAGAACCATTGCTAAATCTGCTATTGTTTATTTATAAACCTAATTTAGTCACGATAAGTCGAGAATAACTTAACCTATCAGATCGCATAACTACTCTGTCACAGTAGCGTTACCTAAGCAATTTACTGGAGATTAGTCGCTTTTCAGTCCCAGTGATAACGAGGGCAGATTGTTCCTCGGAATGTTCAATTTTTAATCTCTTTAATTTTGCAGGGTGACGAAAAACCCATTAAACAATATGGACATGGACAGTAGTGCAATGTCACCATCATGGATTGCAAAGCCTAATCTCTGTCGCGAATTTTTTTAAGTTATCGAAAGATGCTGGAACAAATGTCGATTTCTTGAAATTTACAAATCTGTAATGCCACATTATCGGGGTTCTACGCAATCAGCACCCCCTCTAACAGTGATTTTTTTTTACAAGTGTATTTACCAGATCAGCACGTGAGTGCTATACATAGTAGGTATAATAAGGATATTACAATATAACGGTTAAATAACATTAGGAGGTTAATACTCCAAAAATATATACATATATAATATTACTACATACTTGAAAATGGTTTATTCACTTTCCAAAGAATTGTCACTGTCTAAAATTAAATCCGTGGGTGTACGTCTTTTAAGCCTTCGTATTGGAGGAGGAGTGTTTAGGCGATGGTAGCACTTGTGAATATTAGCAAAGAAGTTAGTGGCTATTTCTTTTATTAAGTCTTCAATACTTAGTAGTTGTAGTTCTGAGTGTAGTTGAGTGTTGCGCACAAACCAACTGACATTGCAGATGATGCGTATTATTTTATTCTGCATTACCTGAATTTTATTGATGTGAGTTTTGCTAGCAGTCCCCCAGATGACGGAACCATACATGATGATGGGTCGTATTAGCGATTTGTATAGCAGGGTAGAGCATGTAATTCTTAGCTTGGATTTGCGGTTAATTAATGGGTGGAGAAGATTCAGCCTGTTATAACATTCTGAAAGTTTTTTGTTTATATAAATAGCCCATGATAATTTTTGATCTAAGTACAGTCGTGTGCAAATAAATCTGGGACAGTGTTTTTTCCACATGCAGATTCAGTTAAGAATTTGAAGAATATTTCCATGGATTTCCTCTTATCAGAGAGAGTTACGGGTTTCAGTACCTGTTAAAGTTTAATGTAACTCTTTCTGATAGCAGGAAATCAATGGAGATATTCTTCAAATCTTAACTGAATCTGCATGTGAAAAAAACACTGTCCCAGATTTATTTGCACACGACTGTACATTCCCAGATATTTCACCGCGTCATCACTAGGATTCCAGGTAATTGTGATTGCGTTCACTTGCAGTTCAGCTGGGTTAATAGGTCGTCTTAGCGTGAAAATTTTTGCTAGGCATTTTGACGTATTAAGTGGAATTCTCCATGTATTACACCATTGGTAGTAGAGATCGATTGCAGTTTGGAGTACATCGATCGCTTGTTGAATATTTACGTTTTGAGATATAAACGCAGTATCATCTGCATACATAGCAATTTCCACATTATTAAAGCGAGGTATGTCATGTGTATACACGTTGTATAGAATTGGCCCAAGGACTGAGCCCTGAGGAACTCCTGCAGTAATTTTTATTAAATCTGAATATTGTGAGTTAGTTCTAACCCTGAACGTTCTATCTGTTAGAAACCATGCTATCACTCGAATAAGATAAGTTGGTAAATTAATTTGAATAAGTTTATAGATAAGACCTTCTATCCATACTTTGTCGAAGGCCTGTGAGATGTCGAAGAAGGCTACTACTGTCTGCTTCTTAGTTTCAAACCCATTACATATTTCAGATATTTTACTAGTAGCACTCCGATTTTCACAATTGAGCGCTGATGTGTTAAACACCTTGAATGTGATGTTAACACGGAGCACTTTTCAACAGTGTTTACACTGTGAATTCTATTACTACTCTATTACTAGGAACGTTAAGGTATTTTTACCCCTAGTTTCGTTAGTTTTTTAAAATTGTCTAGTGTTACAAAAGTCCACTTGCGAGGATAGTTTTGAGTAAAGCCCTTTACAGGTTTTTTTTTTCAAAATGCTAGACTAAGCTCTTTTCGTCACTTCATCTAGAAACAGCTTACTCATGCCGTATAAACTTATATGACCTAAATAATTATTGAAATATTGTGTCCTGAACGTAGTACTCCTCTTTATCCCTGTCGCCTTTATATTCTTTTGGGACATGGTGGTTGATTACGATATTGAAAAAGCCTCAATTGAGTTGGATTCGACATATTCGCTGGTTAACTGGCCAGAAACCAATCACAATTTGTTTGAGTTTCTCGTTCAGTACGCGGCATATTTTAAATTCATGTTGCATATCATTTATTGTATAATATATCAGTTTTACTTTTATATGACGTCTTAATATTACATTACCACTTACAACCAATCCTTATAAAGCAGATGCTCTTGAGCATATAGAGCTAAAATGCACTCCAACAATAAATCTTCTTCTTCCCCCGCCTGCAACTAAACCTTACATCTGTTTTTCTTCTAATGGTTTTGTTTTGGTGGTGACTATGCACGCTAGTGATCCCTGGGGATTATTGGCAATTGGTCCTCGGTCATTCAATCAATATGATCATTCCACTCTAATTCATTTATTACTATTATTATGAACAGCTACCCTTATTAAAATATATTGAGTTTAGTTTTGATATAACTACGAGAAGTGCTCTTCAAACGTCAAAAAAATAACATTCAGAACAATATTATATATTATAATAGATGAATCAAATGTATTTTTGGGCATTCTATAATATTAAAATGGTGTAGTCGAGATTTATAGTCGGGCAATTCCACCTGACTACGTTTTGAAATTGTACCAATAATTTACATTCTGCTGGCTTTATGTGGTAACCTTAATATTATAGCAGGCATTCCAAATCACATTTACGTAGTCAACAAGACATACACAAGACTACTATAATATTGTCATAGTCATTATTTTACTGACCTATAATAAATTAAAGTACTAACAAGCTGATTTAATGATAAGGAATGTAAGATTAGCAGTAAAATTATCTTTGTATGTATATCTAAAAACATTACAATGAGATTTTCTTTGTGGAATTACAAGTTCTCAGTTTTTTGGTCCTTCGACTTTAAATACGACTTATGTAGGATCTAATTTTAAAACTTAAGGTGGAGATTTACTCTCAAGAAATGTAGCCAAAAATTGCAATTTACGTGACTTCGCTTGATATCAAACACTACGATTGTTACTGAAACAAATTAAAACTACTATGTACGAAAATACACAGAAAGATTCAAGGGAGGTCACTATCGTATTTAAGTGCGGCCATCCTTGAATATTTCTGCTTATTTTCGCATGCTGCAGTTTTAATATGCTTCAATATTAACCCCTAAACAAGGGAACTCTTCATCACTTTCGACGGGCAAGGCTAGCCCGGCCTAAGGGCAAAGAGGGCTCGTAGAACCACTTTGTGGTTATAACAGGCCACTGGCCTATAATAAGAGGAAGAAGAAGAAGAATATTGATCTTAGTATCTGCTCTCAAGTGAACTCATGATAACTGCAGTTATTATTTATTCTATTTTAATCAAAACGTTGCTTTATACACTAAATTATAAAAATATTTTATAAAATATTCCAGAATGTTCTAGTTTAATTTTTGTAAATAGTATAAAATAGCGTTGGTGTTCATAATAATATGTAAAACTGTATTCAAAATAGTGTTAGCCTTGATTTAAACAAAATGTGATCAGAGTAGGATTGGAAATAATGTAAAACAATGTAGTATCAAGAGAAAGAATTGGGAAGAGGAAGTCAAACTGAATGGTGGTGTTATTTTGGCTTCCCCAATAAATAATTGTAAAATTGTGAATAAATACCCTTTTCTCATTTAAGTGAGTTTAAAAATTATTTGTATGTCTTGTGGGTGTGCTGTAGTGGAGTGCATTCATTCGTAGCACCTCTGCGGAAGATTGAAAAGTGTTTTATTCCGGTCGCTGTTTTTTGATAAACGAGCAGCGTAATTGAAGGTCCTGGAAGCTGGAGGTAGGCAGTGACCTTCGTAGAGAGGAGTACAGCCCTGGGTGTAAGCAACGGAGACAGCTTGAAGCAGTTTTTGGTGTAACAGAGGTACATCTACAGCAATGTTCTGCGGCGGAGTTCAGAGGCTGACCAACGGACAAAGAGTGAGCCAAGCATCGTGGGACTCGCTAGGAGCTCTAGTTGGGCGCTAATTTCGTTCCAAAAGCAACAAAAAGGTCAGAAGACTTCACCCTAAAAGATCGAATTTCGCGAATTTCTTGGTGGAGTCGGTTTTTTAACACTTCCGGCACTAGCGTCCTTTGAGTGTGTTTTGTTTGTGACGTGTGTTTACTTACGGCAATTGTTATCACCTAGGCTTTAATTACATAATCTCAGATAATTGTTGTTTAAGAGCGAACTTGTTTCGCGATTTGTGAGGTTGGAATGCTACATTTAACTCAATGTTTCCTTTAGTTAAACAATATCCCGTTAGTTAAATCACCATTACAGAAAGTGTTTACTTTTAAATTATAAAAAATAATAACAGGATAATCGATTTGACGGCAACTGCATTTCTTGTCATTCATACATATCAAAATAAATACATGCTAGGATGTAGGTCTCTACATATCTCCCATATGAAATGAGTCATTTATTAGAGCCCGTTTGAGATTATTAAACTCATTTATTAATTTATACTATCCAATACACAACACACAAAACTAAAACATAGTAATATATATACGTACGAGGGTAAGGTGAACAGTTCTCGGCCTTGACATAAGATGGCGTTCCAATCTGCAAAAAATTAGAGACCCTAGAAATGAGAGACTGGCCATTGGCCGTCGCTGGCCTGATTGGTTGACGCGAACCTTGTCCCTAAAATGGCGGCGCCAATGGTGTGCTCTCAAATATGGCGGGAATTTCAAACTTAACTGTATAAAGGAAGTGACTCTTAAAATAGAATATATTATGTTATTAGGAGCAAAAGTTATACTTTATGTGGCGAGGCTGGACGGGTTATCTGCCGAGCTTGCGGGCAGATAGGTACATATTATCAAATGGTCGAAATTTGGCAGACATCCTTTGGTAGAGTTACATGAATTTTTTCATAAATTGAGACATCACGCTTGCAAAGTTACATAGACAAAATTTGTATTGACTAAACAAAATTTTATATTCAACAAAAATACTTTACTTGTGTGTAGGCTGTAGAAACTTGAAATTTCCGACAACCGAATTTAGAGGTTAAATACACTTGCAAAATTAGGTTAAAATTGTACGTAGTTTACATAATTCTAGATGGAAGGTTTGGAACAATTCTTAGCTCTACAGATGCAAAAAATGCAGTTGGTAACCAGCCAAATACAAGAATTGCAGAAGAAAGCAGCAGAAAGTACCGCATGTAGTTCTTCGTTCTTCGAATGTGCATGGCCAAAGCCATTGCAGGTGGATATAGGTGAGATTCGCCAAAGTTTTGAGCTGTTTAAGTCCAACTGGGAAGCCTACGTTGTTGCTACCGGAATGGACAGTTTGTAACACGTTTTTTCCTTTTACACCATATATCTGTTTTCCACTTGAGACCTTGAGTGCTTGTTCAACTTTATATCGAGATATTTAACTTTTTCCACTTCTGACAATGGTACATTATTGATAAAAGCTAAAGCTGGGTTTTCTTTGCAGTTGATCGTGTTTCATATGGAAGTGCGGTTCTTCTAGGTATGATTTGAAAGGAATGTAGTATGGGAGACTATTATGCCACACTTTATTATATCCCTGGTTGTCATCAAACAACGCTATTATGGAGTAAAGTTTCTCCTCAAAGGATTAGTTGATTATAGTCGACTACAGCAAGGACCTGCTATATGGTGGGATGCCATCGCATGGTGCTTGCTCATTGTCTATCTTCGTAGTTACATCAGTGAGATACTTCCACATACTTTGGACGACTTCCCACTTAACGCGTTCAATTATACTAATCCAAATCACTGCAAACTGCATATTAATCAGTTATCTTTAATACATTACTTGAATGTTTACTGCAATACTGCAACTGGAGATTCATAACGAACATTAGAGAGTAGTTTAGCGGCCGTAGCACGGAGAAGATCTGGCGTTGACAGTTTTGGTAAAATCGAAATTGTGTGTTGATTCGTATAAATGTGCGTATCTCTGCATGAATTTTTCATACTTTAAATTCTTCTGGGGTAATGAGAATGATATTTTACCCATTTAAATGGTTTTATCAATCAGAGCAGACTGATACACTTCATTTTCTGTTTACTACTATGGCATTTCTTAATACCTATCTATAAGGTATGCAGGGCCTCTAATTTTAAATATAATTTTGTAAGATATGCCGTAAAGGTCACGGTTCACTCAACCTCAACCGTTGTGACCCATTGACCTAAGAGTACAAATAGTCCAGTAGTATCAACGGCAGTCATTCTACATTGAATAATTATTCAAAATGCTTCAATTCTCTGTTCCAACGCTGTTATTGCTTTTGGGGGGGATACTGTGCATGGTATTGGGGTAACTTGACTACAAATTAATATTGTTATAGCTCCACGTTGCGGCGTCTTCTTATTTAACATGCTATATCCCCCTTTAGACTGCTGTTTTTATTTATGCTATCTAATTTATTTAATTTAACCAGCTGAGTAGCAAGGTGGCATTTTCTAAAATACAAACGTGAATTATTGATTACTTTCACATTATAGATTTACTGGTATTTACAATTTTCCAGCTAAATATGAGTACTAACTTGCTTATTTACTATTTGGAGTAAGGTTAGGAAATCTGTAATTTTTAATATATCTTCTATTAGGCCCCTTTCAAACGTGAATACTGTATGCGAGACTCAGTATGCGGGAGTGGGATACAGAATCGCGGTGAAAAATTCCAAAGGGGTGCAGGAAAGCTGGTGAGCTATAAAAAAAAACTAGTTCATTCTAGTGAGCGAGCGGTTCTTAGAAATGAACCATGTTGTCCATATCCAGTACAAATACAAATTATTGTTATTTAGTAAGTAGTTACTCACATAACTTACATTGATTGAAATCACAAAATAATACCTATAGTCCATTTACTTGACATCTGCACTGTCAGTGTCAAAATTTAAAAATAATTCTTGACTATACCTCAAAAATAATGTGTTTTTTATTAGACTGTACAGTTGACACGGTCGCCATTTTCGGGACCACTGCCGCCAACATTTTGCTAGGGGAATCTAGTTACTTCCGGTAAATGGCCAGTCTCTCATTTCTAGGGTCTCTACAAAAAATTATTTTACCTGCCTGCGTGCAAGTGTTATTAGTTCGTATGACAAGTTTCAACTTGTTCTCTCAAGTAGTTTGTTTACACGAATTTTTGCCGTAGACGTCTTGCGTGTTTTTCGTTAAAATTGATAAATTCTTCGTTTTGGATGGATTAACCCCTAAGAAAATTCATCCGAAGTTGACAAATGTTTACAGGAACTCTGCTTCTTCCATGTCAACCGTTAACAAGTGAGCAGCTGAATTTAAACATGGTAACACGGCCCTCGAAGGTGACCCACGTGAAAGACGGCCAAAAACCGCAACCACACCGGAAACCATCGAAAAAGTGCATGATATCGTGTTGGACGATAGGCGAGTGAATGTCAGTGAGATAGCTGAGGCCGTGGGGATATCGGAAGAAGAAGTGCGAAACATCCTGCACAAAGAATGAGGGATGAGAAAGCTCTGCGCGAGATGGGTGCCGCATTTGCTGAATGCCGATCAAAAACAAATGCGCAAACGAGTTTCGCAGCAACGTTTGGACCGATTAAATAGGCATCTGACCGATTTTGTGCGGCGATTTGTCACCATGGATGAGACATGGGTTCACCACTACACCCCAGAAACAAAGCAGCAGTCGAAGCAGTGGGTGGAAGCCGGTGGTTCAGCGCCAAAGAAAGCGAAGTCGATCGCATCTGCTGGAAAGGTCATGGCCAGCGTGTTTAGGGATTTGAAAGGGATCCTGTTAATTGATTACTTTGCAAAAGGCAGAAAAATTACAGGAGAACATTACCCCAACCTTCTTGACCAGTTGGATGCCAAAATCCGGTAGAAGAGGCCTGGCTTGAAGAAGAAAAAGATCATCTTTCACCAGGACAAGCGTTGGCGATGGGAAACTGCGGGAAACTTGAAGAAATTTGTTTCTGGGAAGCGCTTCGCGTCTAATGAAGAAGTTAAGAGGGCCGTAGATGAATATTTTCACAGCCTTCCAGACTCTCACTTCCGGGAAGAAATACTGATGTTTGAGAAACGCTGGACCAAGTGTGTTGAAGTCAAAGGAGATTATGTAGAAAAATAAAATCATTTTTTAACTGAAAATCGCAGTCTTTCATTGTCAGGCCGAGAATTTTTCACCTTACACTCGTATATATTGGTATGGTCTTAAAATGACAAAGCATTTTAAAATGAAATGATAATAAAGCAGCTTAATGATAATGCTCATAAAAGGATATTGATTGGAATTACTTCGTATTATCATTAGAATTTCTATATCCTACAATGGTATTAGCAGTTCATTATTAAAGAGTCCATTTATGGTTGCAATTGTAATACAAATTATTTGAAGGTTATTTTGTTAGTCAGGCTTTACCTGAAAGAAGTAAATATTATCATAAAATATAAAACAAAAGTTTAATTCTTAGATATTTGGTGTATAAAAGGGTTAATTTTATCATATAATTGGAGACAGACACAATTGAGAACTGTTATCTTAAAAAGTATGATTAATGACCAATAATACAAAAGTCATAAAGATTAAAAATAGAAATCTGTATTATCGATTGGCATAATCAAGGTTTTTGGCGGGTATTTTAAAAATTACAAGAACAAATGGGGATTAAAATGTATTAATTCGATTGTCACAAGTTCAATTTCAAACTGAATTAAATATTCAATTTCACATGATAAAATACTTGCAATAATGTCATACTAATAAGTAGTGCCATATAGAAGAGATAAGTGTAAAATCGAGACAGACTAAGTGAGTGCATAAAACCTATGATCAAATAAGATTGCTGACTACAACGAGAAGGATAGCTGATGCAGATATCAATTGGATTAGAATACATAGAAGATAAATAGAGATTGAAGAAAGGAGATATTACCAAGTAAGTGGATAAAACTTCAATTAGAAATAAAACAGATCTAAAAAGAAAATCAGTAATCACAAGCATGTATCTGGTACTTAAGAATATGAAATTGAATTCAATATAATAAATTGAGTAAAATAAACAATAATTCAATCAAAGAAACAATAATTAAATAATTAAGTTATGTAAACATACAGTATAGATCGTATAAAATTGAATTAACTGTAAATAATGAATTTAGAAGTTTAATAAACAAAGGTTATTAAATATGACAAATGCAGATATATTTTTAATAAATACAATTGTCTCAATTTCAAGTATTATAAATTTTATTGTGTATGTCCTAATAAAACTCAACAGTAACCCAAAGATTAGGAGTCTAACAATTAAAGCTGTGGACAAAAAAGTAAAATTTAGGACCCAATTTCGATAAAACCCTGAGAATAATAAGAAATTTAAATAAAATAAAATAAAAACATTAAGACCACAACAATATATTTACAGGACGAGATTGTACGGTTTTGTTACAGCAACATAACTACGTTTAATGCTACACGTCAGCAAAAAATTGTCAATAAATTTTAATATTCTGCCAGTGAAAGGGAAATAAAGATAAGAGCAATTTCAAACTTAACAAGCATCGCAGATGATATACGCCGGTATAGCTGTGCTCTTTAGATATACTGCACTTACATTATTGTGAATTATGAGATAGCTTAGATGAGTCTGGGAGCTGAGGCAAAAGTGCTCTTTGAAGTGTAATATATTTCAGCAAAGAACGTGGCTAGAAATAAATTATCAACCCCCATAATTGAAATTTAATAAATCATTTGCTGAAAACTTAAAGGAACCTCTGTTTGGTCCCGTTTTAGGATTTACGCCATGCCAATTACCTTATGTACACTGTCAACTCACTGTAATTTGATTCGTTGGTAAATTATATTGTAAACACATAAATCTTAAACTTGCATTGTATATACATATATATATCGTACATACGTATAAACTTAGGTTACACTTTATATTCCTACTTATTCGTCTTAATCAAAAATATTCGAATGGAAACATAGTGCCCATCACTGGACAACAAATATCTGCGAAATAATCATTGGCTATAAATAAACGGAAAAGCCTTCACAGGTGTAACGGCTACTGCGCCTATTTTCTTCGTATTGTGGTAGGAGGCTGACAGGATCACTCGCCTTTTCGGTTTCGTTATTCACATCGATCTGATTTAAAAAAACGTCGACCATAAATTCTTCTGGCTATTTCTGTTGTCAACCGTTAAGTTCGCATGAAATCACACCTCTTTCCGTTCCATTCGCTATTTCAAACGCCTACACAAAAATCTCAACCCCACAACAAACAAAAGCAACAAATGTATTTATGACACTGTAAGGCTAATAGTTAATAGACAATATGGACATTATTACAATTATTATACATATATTAGATCATAAATTATTTCTAACTATGATAAAATGTATGCATACTTTCTAGTTTTGTCTTTATTTCTGTTTCTGTTCAGCCATTTACACTCTTGATAAGTTAGTATAAGCTTTCTCCTAGCAGTACTACTAACGTAAGTAATTACCAACGCTCTCATAGCTTTATAAAAAATATCATTGTTTCCCTTCCTGTTCTATGTCACAGTGTTCTATTTACACTGCTACAAACTGCGTAGTGTATAAATTTTATATGACACATCACTATTATTCCTACGTGTAGCTTTGCAGCCTAAATGAATAAATAAAACAGCTGCTGTAACGTAGTATTGTCCATAAGTATCTCAGAGGGTAATACTTGATCCCTGAAAATCTATTATGTTTGTTGTGGAAATTTTAAAATTATAACTAAGTTTAAGTTTAAGACGTTTTGTTTTTTTTTTGTTCTTTCGCACTAATTTGTGCTACTGTATATAACAGATATTTCTAAAATAGAAAATAGTAAGTAGATGTTTACTTCCACAAGAATTGTGTGTGATGTGGTGGAACTAATAACCCTGTGTAAGTTCGGATAAGCCCAATGAAATGTTGTTACCAAGAAAATGCTGATGTTTAGTTTAACTACCTAATTGAGTTGCGATCTTCATAGTTATAAGACATACTATATGGCAGAACTGCATGTATTACATTTAGTAAGTAAATGCGTTATTTCTGGTGTTTATCTTTAATTAGTAGCCCTAACTACAAGGATATATTTAACAATGTCTTTAAAAATTTCTCTCAAAAGAGGAGTTATACCAGTTTGGAGTTTAATACCAAATATGAACCAAATGTATGCAATAGTTTTATTCCTGTAACTCAAACGTGACTTGAAGACTTGAACACGTTGTACATCAGAAACTACGGATCTGAGAGGAAAAATCTACAACAGTTTTCGACTTCTTTTTGTATTAGAATGCAGTTCAAGAACCCATCGGGTCGACTCAAGAAACATCATATTGCTACGGTCTTATCTATCTCAATTATTCGACTCTCTCTCCATCTCTCTTTGGATTACTGTAGAATTATAATTAGAAAATACGCAAATAAAAACTCATAAGACTTTTATATAAGGCACATATTTATTAACTATCAATTGTTTAGGTATTATTGTCAACTAATATTTGGTATTAAACTCAATTTTGTATGTGTAATACTGCATGCTAACATAATGACTATCAGTAACTAGGTTATACACAAATTTTAATCTTATGTAATTTAATAAGCCTTGATTTCTTAATACTTTTATTTTAAAGTTTATTTGTCATTCATTTTCCAAATACTTGATTAAAATCAATTCTATAATTTTTATTTATTTTTTTAAATAGCAGTTGATTTTATTTTTATTAACTGCTTTATATTCTCATATCTGGTGATTATTTATTAAAGTTGAGGTACACTTTACATCATGACATCTTCTTTCTTCGAGCTCATACCTTGCTTGTAATAGACAAATAGACTGGCAGGACAACTTAATTCAAAATTATCAACTTCAACTAATGTGAATTCTATTTACAATTACGAAGGTACAAATTACTGGTATCATTTATAAATTCAAATGTGAATCCAATTAAATTCATAATTATGATTCTGACTGAATTATATTTGGTTCAGCTACTGGAAAATTAATTTACTGATGAAATACCAATAACATTGTAGGAAATAGAATTTTTGGATTATAAGACTGTGTTATTTGATTCAGTGTCTCTTTTAATTGCCTTTTAATTAAGTTGCATGTTAATTATATTCTATTTTTAGGACAACAGAAATATATTAATTTAATTGGTAAAAACTTTGTTTGAGAATGTTTCTTTCTTTATCGATTAATTTTCAAAATGTAAATTTCATATTGAAAATATCTCATTCCGGTGTTCTTGTTTCTGCTATACCACTGCTACGTTGATTGCTCCATGTGTAGAACTAATTTTTTTTAATTATTGGTATTTACAATCTTTTTGATTACGGAACATTAGGTAAATTATATATTACCTTTACATTAATTGATGATAACTTTGTCCCACGTTTCTACTGCTTTATTGAATTATTAACTAATTTTAAAATCTAAACTCAGAAATACTTACAAATATTTTATAAATTTCACCCTAATTAAATCTAAGACTAAAGTCCGCCGGTTTAAAGCATTTAACCGGCTCGCTTCGCCTGAAGTATCTATTTATTGACTAGTCCATTTGGAGTCTATTCTGATATGTTACACGATACCTCTTGAATTCATCACGGATGTGGGGTACTTGCAAATTTTTCTATATGAAAAATTTTGGTATATGCCATGGCGTATTTTAAATCATACTAAGAAGCTTAGTTCCAAGCCTTTGTAATATTTTAATATTAATAATATCTGTAGTCCCCCAAAAATTTGCTTTCTAATGAAAATTGTGAGTTTCGTCCAAGTAATCAGTTCATTTGGCCGAGTTTGAAGCCGAGTTTTCATAAATATGTGTAGAACTGGTAGTTGAGTTTTCTTCAAAATGGAGCATTTAAATCTAAATATACTGGCTAAGGCTCCAGTTCTACCCGAGATTAACTGAAAATATTAAAGGAACAGTCAAATCCTGAAGAAAAAATCTATATAATGCACCCGAGCATAAGTATCGAAAATGTTTCTCGAATATTATCATCATGTCTGGGTGACTTCAGTAGATTGAAAATGTATGTAATTATTTCCACAATACGTTTACGATAGATTTGTAGTTAAATGCATCATCGCTTTGTTCACTTTCAAAATGTATATCATTAATATTTACAGTATGGAGGATTTCGTGTTCTTCTACCATAAAGAGTCTAAAAAGTACTTTAATTTCTAAGCCAGCATTCACAATTTCACGTGTTCGTGCTCATATTAAAAAGTCTTAATGACTTTCTCTTGATTCAGCTTCAGCCATTCAATGTGAAAGCAAGAATTCACAAAAGAAAGAATATTCACCACAGTAATAATAAAAGAAGTGTGATTGGATTTTTTTACCTACAATATGGATGCTTAACAGGTTTTAAATTGCAAACATGAAATCTCGATTGCTCTAAAAATACATAATGATCCTAAAATATAGGGCAATGAAAATTATCAACGAAGCTGTTCATGATACTTAATATTTTATTATTATAACCCTACTTTACAGGTTAAATAGTTCTCGGGTCGCCGGTATTAACATGCAAGCGGAGAATAAATTTTCAATCCATATTGCCAAAGCTTATCATAAATTATTAGTAGTAGTAATAGGTTGAGCAATATCTTATTACATGTAAAATATACAACTAATCCCCTGTTACGGATAGTTCACCAGGAGGATGCTACGGAAGGGTCGGCTAGTAATAACTGTAACTGCTGAAATTCAGTTATAATAGTAGTTTACGTAATAAGTCCGGAAAGAGTATTTTTACAGGACATGTAGGCACAAGTAGCCTACAAGTCATGTAAAGGGCATTTCCGGGGTTACGTACAACACCTTTTAGGCATCTACATTTTTTCTTAATTTTACCTAAATATTGAAACATTACAATGACAAACAAGCATTATAACTCATTAAAAATGTAGATATATTTGTAGTTCCTTAGTAACCACAGTCAACAAATATTGCAAACCAATCAAAACGCCAATTTTTCAAAATAGTCCTGCAAAAACAGTTTTCCAAAATTACCCGGTAAAGAAATACTTTCCGGCCTAAAAATTGTACAGCAATGCACGAGTGCCTGAAAACAATTTAATTACATCTTTTTATGGGTTGTACTTTGTTTAATTTGTCAATAAATTCAATTTAAAATTAAATAACAACAGTATCTGAAATGATTTTGTCAATACTTTTGTTAAAAAAGGTAAATTGGAGTACTTAGGACATGTTATACGAGGAAGGGAGTATAGGCTTGCAGAAAAACATCTTGGCTGAAGAACTTATTGGATACAATTTCGTTATTTAGAATAGCGATTAATAAAATCAAGATAGCCAATATGGTAACCAACGTTCTGAAACGACATGGCACGTGAAGAAGGAGAAGAAACGCTTTTCCGAAAATAGTTAATTAACGCAGTTTAAAAAAAGGTGTTTTCGATTTTTTTAATTTGTCAAGAATTAGAACTAATTAAATTGAGATTTGGGGCGCTCAACTGACTAAGCAGATATCATTAATCGTGCGAATTTGAGCAGCTGGGGCAATCCAGATTAATTGAACAAAATAAATATAATAATATGTGAAACCTTTTTCTAGCCTTTTACTTGAGCTAAGAAATAATCAATTTCCAGTAAATTGCTTGACACTGACAGTCGAATACTTGATTTGATCTTTAAAAAGCTATAGCCGCTTTTTGTCTTGTACTGAAAACGACGACACGTATTACTGATTCAGGGGCGTACGTTTTATGTTGTTTAACACAAGGTAAGTAGAATTCCTCCGATTTAATTATATTTGCTTAAACATTTGAGTTCAAGCAATTTCAATATGTTCTGATTTTCGACAAATGCTCAAAAAATTTGAATATAATGTGATAATAGAATTAACTATTATCCCATTATAATGTGGAAACTACCTAAATATAATAAAGACACTTCAAAAAGATCCAGGAAATACTAGAAGGTTGTATAGCATTCACAATATCCCATAATTACTCATAAACAAAAACCATTACGCAATATTATCAGGGAACTCTAAACATTCATTTTTACTTTTCTAGTCTAAAAGACGAAGGACGTATTGTAATCGCGAAAAAATCACCTTCCGAGGTTTCTTCAGATCTTTACGTTCCAAGGTGCCTATACAACGAAACAGGTTTTCTCAATTTCATTTCATTGTCTGTCTGTCTGTCTGTCAGTCTGTCTGCCCGCCTGTCTGACTGTCTGTCTGTCTGTCGTTCTGTCTGTTGCCGACATAACTCAAAAAGTATTTGTTGAAGGAAGACGATATTTTTCATGTGGTTTATATGTCTACCTGGCATAAAACCGAGAAAATTTTGGTCAAATATATACAAACTAAGCATCTTAAAATAATACAATTACTCTTGCGTTAACTGAAAAATAGATAAATGTAGTAATTTGCACATATATCAGACTTTACCCTTGTCGGCAATGGGGCTCAACAGATACAGGCTAATATCGTAAAAGAGTCCAAAAGTTTGAACAAGTCCGCTCTATTAAATACAGTCGCGCATCACAAAGCCGGGAGAGGTCCTCGATTACCCGGTGGATCAGCGCCCGTAGTTAAATTCCCGTTCGCAAGCGCTGTAGTTCGAATCCCATCACCGGTAATTGATTTCATTCGGATTGCTAAGTGATTCTTTTTATTGTTTAAGTATTATTAGAAATCAAAATATATTTTATCACTATTTTCATTTGAATTTTAAAATTGTTTAGTATCATAACTTCCACTTGCGAAGGAAGTTCTGAGTAAAACCATTTACAGATTTTTTTTATTTGTAAATTGATATAATTTTCATTACCAAGTATTTCCCTGTATTGTTTCAGTATTATTAGCAATGTTAAGATATTTTTACCCATAATTGCCTTTAATTTTTCAATATACTTAGTGGCACAACTTCTACTTGCGAGTGAAATTCTGAGTAAAGCCCTTTAGAGATTTTTTGTAACATTTTTCAGTTTGCTTGAATATACAATCGCGGAATTCCTGAGATCAGGCAGGTAGATAACAGAAGGGACGGTGTAGTGTTAATTGCCAATTGCCCTGGCGCAAACCAGAATTATGCTTAGCGGTCTCATAGATCACTAAGCTGTCCTAGGAAGCCTTAACGCCTACTACACCTACTCAAAGATGTGCTGTTCATAAAATGGACTAGATCCTTGTTTTTTGCGAACTCTGTTATTGTATACATGGAGTTGCCACTATTGGGATCTCGGAAACTAATAGAGTTATAAGATCGGCTAATTGGGCTGTAAATTGCCTAAATGTGACGATGACGTCAGTTAATACACAAGATAAACGAAGAAATAAAATTACCCATTCAAAAAATTCAAAAGTTTAATGTATAATTTGTAACACACTATATACAGATTGTTCGAAATCCGTTTTTAACATAGGAAGACATAAACAAAATTAGTAGCAAGACAAAGATAGAATGTAATCATGGCTAGGTAAATTTTTAAACTAAACTTAAGTCAATGAAACAAACAAACACTTCTGTCATAGTATTTTACAGTAGAAGTCCGTTAGGATAGCCTTTACAGCCGAGCCAGAAAATTTGTGAGACGAGCTCGAAGAGCGAGTCGAATAATACTGGCGAGGCAGTAAAGGCCCTAACGGACGTGTATTGTACAATAGTTTTTGTAATACCTACATACAATTCGGTCATATCTATATTTTTCTAATTTATTTTTATCAAAACGCTAGGTTTGTGTAATGACATTTTAGAATGATTGAGAGTGCGTAGAACGTTGCAACTGTTTATAAATGTCAGTTATTTCCAATTTCGTGTATGGTTGTAAGCAGTTTTAAGTTGTAGCCAGCTCGTAACTTATGACATCTGTAGAAAATGATGAAGATATTCCTAAAGACGTTAAAATTCTGAATGAGCAAGTTATTTTAGCGTATGTTCAGGCGTTATAGCAGTCTTTTGCGCCTTCTTCAATGTGGAGTTGAAGGCTTGCTTGCTGCTGGATTTGTGTGACAAACGTCACTTTGACGTTTGGCACACAATTTAGCAGGCCGTGGTCTTTACGGACACTTTTTACGGCCGGGCCGTAAAGAGGTTGCTTACGCAGTAGTAAACAGTCCTTAAAGAAATCTTTAACAAGTAGGTATTACAAAAAATATTTTACGTGTCATTAAGAGTATAAAGTGAGGTTTAAATATACTATTGTTTACTATTCACATAATTATTTTAATAATTTAAACTTCACTTTATACCCTTAATGACATATAAAATTTTTGACAGAAGTGTTTGTTTCATTGACTTAATTTTAGTTTAAAAATTTACCTAGTCATGATTACATTCTATCTTTGTCCTGCTACTCATTTTGTTTATGTCTTCCTTGTCGCAATCATTAATTTCCTATGTTCAATCTGTATTATCTTGCACATGAATACACATTTCTGAATTGTGTAAATTGAACGACCAAGTTGAAGTAGATGTTAACCGTTTTTTGTTAAATTGCGATGTATCAAATTTTACAGCAAGTATTTGCATTAAATTCAATAATTTTTATAGCAACTTCATACTGTGCTTAATTAGAACAAAAGTAGTGTAAAAAATCTTCCAACAAATTAACAACTTACAACTTTAGTAATCTTCTGAAAGTGTATAATAAAGTAATGAATCTATATGTCCAATGTCCAATTACATCTTTATATTTACTCATACTAATCGGCAAATAACTAAAATAGTGGAAGTTCAAAACAAAACAGTATTACTAAGTATAAATAAAAATTAATACCTACCACGAAATTCTAAAGTCACCAAAATGTTCTGACATTTCTATAGCTTTAACGAGTAACTTGATTCCTAAACAATGAGGGATTAAAAATTAAAATTTGTACTAAAAATATATCGAGACTCTGAAATCCAATATTTTGAGTCAGTAACTTTCCTACATTGTTTCTGTAATTTGAGATGAACTATTGAATTTCAGAATCTATTTAGGGAAGCAATCAATCAAAATTTAAATAACCGGGCCGTATTCTCAAAATTGATCATCGAAAAATGTGACACCGCCAATTTAAAGTGCTGATTATTTGCAATAGATATATTTAAAGAGATGATTACATTTACGACTACAATTTATTATGAATAATGTCAACAGTAACTGTATAACATCATGCCTACATGGAAACATCTCAGTTAACTTTATAAAAAAGTAGTCCCTTTTAATATTAATTGTTAACAAAACACACACACGTAAACTGTTGACATATTACTCAAATGACAAGTTAAGACGTGAAATAAAAATACACATTCTGAATTCAACAATTTAACGCTCTCAAAAAATGTACCTAAAAACAATATGAAATATACATTTTATACTACCACATGTACTACAAACACTTTGTTTAAAAAAGGGTTCAATGTTAACTATTAAGTGCAGGTAATATTTCATTAAAAGAGTTGGGCACAATTTAACAGCAGTTCTAATAAAAAATAAATCATTCTGAGATGAAACATAACAATATTTGCACTTCACTTCACCGAAACTTTTTCGAACTTTTGAAAGACACAAATGTAGCGGGTTATAAGTTGTAAGTTATTGCGACACAAAGGTTACCGTATACTTCAGACAAATTTAATTTAGCAGAAACTTTTTCTTTACGACTTTCACAGATGTGCTGGTGATCTTTTACTACGGCTCACAAAATAATAGAGAATTAAAGCAACGTGTCTTGTTATAACCTAGATGTTTAATTTACGAAGAAAACGATAAAAAAGAGCCAAAAAATAACGTGTGTCTTTCTTATTTACTCGATAAGTTACAGATGGCTCTTTGGAAAACATCATCTGTCTCTTTAGTACGTCTGCTGAAGTAATCTTGACGGATAGCTTTTAGATCAGAATCATCTGCGGAGTTTTACGTTACTCTAATATTTATCGCCTTTTACGATTGAGCTGCGTTGAACTCTCTAGAACGACGGAAATATGTCAGTTGAAGAACAACCATTCCGAGCTAATCCAACTTGCAGATAAACGTTTCTGAATCTGCGATGCCATTGCTAAATAATCAGATCAGATTCAGAGTATTCTTATCTAACGGAATCTCCTAAGAATCGTTCCCAGTCGTCTCAGCTGTCAGATAATGTACGACCAAAATATCCTTAATACATGTATGTGGGATATGAAAGAACGCGACCAAAAAATAATTTTAAAATATATTGCGGTGAACACAATTTAAGCCAATACAATTATTTAAAAATATTCCATAAATGTGATAATTTGAATTTGCAATTGTAAAAAGATATCATTAGCCTTGAAATAATTTAAATTTAAAACTTTATTAAAAATAGCATGAGCCTTGACTTGAACAAATGTGATCATAGCAGGCTGACTTTATAATAACAAAGTAAATACAATGTAAACAAAAACAATTGGGGGTAACCAAAAACGAAACTTGTGTGTGTTTTTTTTTGGCTTCCCACAAGCAGCCCAATTAAAAAATAATAAATACCAATGTATCCAATTACAAAAAGTGTTTTCACATTAGTAGAGTGTCGTGATTAGCCTGCCGAGGTTTTGCTTTAATTCCTGGCACCTCTGCAGATGGTAAAAGTGTTGATGAGTGTATCGAGTTAATCTGGTATTTTGGATGACGAGGTGTTCGTGGTCCAGGTCTTGGAAGCCTGGGATAAGAGCATTCATCGTGCATTGCAGTGGAGCCCTAGCTGTGGAAAAGGATCTTAGTTTGGAACTGAGAGCAGAATCGAGCTGCAAGCATCGCTTTGCCGAGTTGCATGCGGCTTGCTCGGCAGGGGGTCCATTTATCGTGCAACTTGCTTGGGTGCCGGTGTAGGCCTAATATCCATCGCAGAGCAGAGTATCAAGGTCGGAAAACCGATTATCTAAAATTTAAAACCTCTTTTGGCGAGTTATATTTCCGCTAGCGCCCTTTAGGTGTTTAATTTAAAGTGGTGTTTATTTACTCACGTAATATCACCTTGGCAGATCGTCGTTACGTAATCTCAGAAGTAATTATTTTATAAGTAAGCCCACTTTGATTTGTTTTTCTGCGTAAAATGTGAGATTAAGTCGCCATAATTTGACATTTGAGTTTTCACATCAGTTTAAAAAGTCTTATAAAGTGATCCCATTAGTTAAATAAGCAGTGTAGGAACGATTGCATTTAATAAAAATAAGAACAATTTAAAAAAACTAGTATATTGTCAAATAATTTTACATATAAGTATTATAAATTGGCAGAATGAAACAACCCACCCCGTTGAGATTAGAGTAAATTAATTACCACAAAAATCAATTAATAATATTTAATTAGCCGATAGGGCATAACTATCACAATAAGGTATCTGTCCAACTTTGCGAAGACCAGTACAATATTTATAACCTATTTGTCAATTAAATGTCACAACATACGGAAACGCATAAGCTATATTTTACAAAGAATCAACGTTGCTTGTGCATGATCCTGCCATGGGTTTACCGTGCACCGTTGCTTTGTTGGATCTCTCTTTGGGCACATGAAGTGCATTCATTCCCATTGCTCTGTTCAAGTTACTGATTTTTGTTTTTAATGAAATTTCGGATTTAGTTTATTTGAACGATTCTGAACAACTCTTATTAACAAGGTTTTTTTTAATAAAAAAATCCCTAATACGACTTCTTCAATTTTGCTGTTTATTTTAAATCATTGTAGGCTAGCATTTTACATTAAGGGAAAGTAACATACCCTAAAAGTAGAATTTAGTGAGGAAAAAATTAAATTGATAATATATTTAAAAAATACTGGAGTGGTGCTGTCTAAAGTGAGACACGCTGTATATATTTTTATTAAACCTTATTAGTTAATACAGACTTTATTAATTATTATATTTTTGCATTTGGCAAGTTATGTTCGTTAACTGGAAGATAGTGCACGGTGACCCAGGTGGGCAGCCCCTTGATCATTTTCGTGGGCGGGGAACACAATGGCGATGGTTGAGACTCTAGGTAATAGACCTTTTGAGGAGTTAACATGGCTCCTTCTCCTGCTTACTTATAAACAGTTACACATCAGATTGTGCTTTCATGTAATGAAGAATGCTTGCAACAGACAGGCAGTCAAAGGCTGCAACTAACCTAAACAAGTTACAACGACACAGCATCTTTGAATTGAAATTCCCAGGATACCGCCCATCTGGGTGACTCCGTTACGTCGAACTTCCCTCCACCCCCCACGCACAAAGTCCCATTACTTCCTTAACTTTTTTAAGACAACGGAAATAACAACGATTTGTACACATTTATTTAGAACAGAGGAAAACAGCAATGGTATATTATATACAAGTTTTAGAAGATTATCATTATAGCTCGAGTAACAAGTTTTAAGCCCGTGTGCACCAAGGGGTACAAGACGCGCGGGCTATAAGGGTCTCTACAGTGGAGCATATACTATTAATTACCCTACTCTCATTTTAAATCGTAGCATTCATAACGCACGGTAACAAGAGACTATTAATACCCACGAAAATTAACTAGGCTGGATTTCAAATGTGTTTAGGCTTCTGCAATTTAGCTTGGGCGAGGAGCGGGCACGCGAATTCCTAAGTAACAATGGTATTCACCAAGTGACTACATTTTTCATCGTCGTTAAAGAAACGGCTTAACGACCGTAAATAATAAATTATTATTATTATTATTGGTGAATAATGATCATCTTCTAGATACAAGTCGGTCGTTAACGATATGTTTACAGGCTATTAGTGCAGAAAATATATATTTTGTGTCGCTTACTTGTGGTCCAATTTCCACTAGAATTTTGACGACACTGAAAACGTCCAACCGTAGCAAGGCATCTTCTACATGGTAACATGAAACTCAAGAAATTTGCAGAAATTTTTATATACATTTTTTATTTTATAAAAAACCCACCAGGGCCTGGGATCGAACTCTCGACCCTTGGATCAGCAGTCAAAATGCTTAACCACTGAACCACAGAGCTCGGCATACATGTGATTTTTTAAAGAACGCCAACTATAGAAAACTACAATTACAGATCTATTAAATATTTTTTGAGATTAGAAAAGCTAACCTAGAACGTTAATTTGTTAATAGCATATATTTCCGACATTTCTGAATAATCCACAAAATGCATTGCATAAATATTTTTAGTGTAATGTTAGTTCATTATTTTAATTGTACAAAATCTTCCGAATTAATTGCCATATTCTTGACCAGAACCGTGTGAAATAAATATTCTAAAAAATCAACTGACTACAAATCGCTTACTATAAAAATTGAAGTATGTAAGCTAAGTATTTATTATGTAGAACTATATAGCATTTAATATCAAAAGCTTGGCACGAAATTTCGGTTGCTGCATAATTATCATCAGGTTAAGTTTTTCTTGTGGGACCTCCTACTAAATGTTTGTACCTGTTAATAACGTATAATTTGCTATAGTTCATGTTAATTTTATACTGCATAAATCTGCAAGCACGTTACCCGATCGCTGCATGCACCAACGGCAGTACGAAACAAAAACAAACGAAAATCTGTAATTACTTATTCTATACAAAATATTTAATATATTTATATCAAACACGCCTTTATTTCTTGTCTTCTATCAACCGCGATAACATACAGGAACCGTACATTTTATGGAATTTGCATACATTATCTCTGTCTTTGTTTATTTAAAAAATGGCAGCGTTATAATTTAGCAAAATGGAAGAATAAGAACCGGTGTTGTTAACTACAGTTAATTCCCTTGACGACGATACGCTATTAGGAAGTTAAGTCTTGGTTTTACACGTTGATGTATACATGAAATCATCTCTGTCTTTGTTTATTTGGAACATGGCAGTGTTATGATTAAATTTAGTAGAAGGGAAAAATAAGGACTAGTGGGTTTAAAAATATGTTCGAGGCATTTATCCATTCTTTCAATTATGAATAGTTTATGTACTTAACGAAATTCCAGTTAGCAGTGGTAGTAAGTTGTATAATGTTAAATCTGTTTTGTAAATTGTACAGTAGCATTATATTATACTCATGAAGGTAAGTGACAAGGATTTACCGCCTGCTAACTTTCAATAATAATAATAATAACAATAATAGATAAGTATAATTCAAATGCTGGAGGTATGCGGTGGTATATTACCATTTCGGTCGGAAATTATGAGGCGTGGTCTAGATCTCGTTTAAAAGATTGAGATCTAAAGCTGCCAAATCGCATTTTCAGCTTTTGTTTTTGGTTAATAAATTACATAGTGTATGATATAATTAGTTGATAGCATGTTCATGCTCAGTAAAGTCAAGGCACAAGTTTTAGACGTGCTTTGCTTATATTTTACACATACATTTCATTTAATGTTCATAATAACATTTCTATAACTTAAGTGGCAGATTTCAAGAAATAGTAATCATCGGCTTCTCTAGGTTCACTATAAATAAATATTTCGGAGTACACCAATTACAGTTCCAACTACAATGGATTAGGGGATTAAGACCATTCAAGAGATTCATTTGTTCGAAAACATGTAGACTTTAAACGGTATTTCTACAGGGTTCAAAAAATACCGTTCTAAACTGTTAGGTACCATATTACTCAATAAAATAGGCAGAACAATTACTATCAACATCAATTGCGTCCTAAGGGAAAAACAGCATCAGGAAAGTTAATAAAAAAACAAGAGTTTTATTTATAATACAGAAAAGGTCAATTTAATGGTGTTTCCTATAATTAGCCCAGGCAAAGAAGGAAAAATAGGGGAAGTAATTCATGTAGAAGCCAATTTTGGCACAGTTATAGGTGAAGGTGTCTTGAACAACATACCAAAAGTACTGATGGCTGGGGGTTGAGCTATTGGAGGGGGGTGGTCTTTAAGGGTGTCTTTTCTCATTTTTCATTAATAACTCGAAAACTGCTGCCTCCAGCAAAAAAATGCTTATATAATAAATTATTCTTCATAAAATTCTCTACATAAAAGGTCCGATACATTGTTTCGCTAGGATCAATACTTAAGGAGATATGGAGGGGACAAGGCGACAATTTTTAATAACTCGGTGTTTATCGTAAAAAATGAAATATTTATTGTTAAAAATGAAATGTTTTTCCGAAGAAGTATCTTCAACATTAATTTTTGTCGAAATCTAAATTGACATCATCATCATCATCATCGCTGCTGCCTTCGTTGGGAGCTCCGTTCGTACATGCGCCGAGGCAGACGCCGCAGGCACCAGAGCAGGGAACCCCTGCTTTGCGGCAACCGCAGCGCACCCTACATCCAGTCGTGCATCGGCAAAAGATCTTGTTCAAAACGGAGTCGGGAGCCACAGGGTCGTTCGTGGTAACTGGGATAAGGATCCCATCTTCTCCCCTGGCCCAACCCCATTGAGAGGGTGGTAGGGGTTTGCAAGCCACTGTTGTATCTGTAAGAAAGTAAGCAGACCAACGTAAATATTTAGCACAAATTGATATTTGTAATTATGAATTATCAACTATATGTAAGTGGATTTACCTGTAGATATACTCTGAGCAAGTGTTGCTTTGAAGCTCCTCTAGTGGGAGGAAGAGTGGCCATGTCTGATTTGGGCTTCGTTGACGCTTTCAAAAATGCCGAGTACCGATGTTTGTTCAGGTTTTCTTGATGTGCAGGCGCTTGGTATACAGCCAGAAAAAGCTTCTCGCCAGCCTGTTCAATATCCTGAGGTGATGATGAGGGATCTGTGAATATTGCTGAGATGTCATGGGTGAGGCCAGGATTTGTTGTGAAGAGCTTGGCGATTCCCACTTTGCTATTTCCATGTATCGCCGAGGTAGTGTCGCATCTGGAGAAGCTATGGAGAAGGAGGATCGTCTTGGCGAATGGAAGCTGTTGAAGTTGTCACACCGAAAACAATTTGGTCTCCACCTTTCCACGGCCTGGTTTCACGAAATACATGTTGATAGATGGTGGTGCCAATCCAATGAGGAGAACTATCAAGTCCACATCTTCCCCAACTACTGCTACAGTTGGATGTACAGCCGCTTTATCCAACCCGCACCGCACGATAGTGGCATCAGCATCCCCTGTAGCAACAGTTGTTGCAATCCCTGCTGCTGCCATTTTTTCAGTAAGCAGATGGATAAGTCTTGTTTTGTTCCTTTCATTAGCAAGAAAATGCTCATGTTGATCTGTTGTGGTCGTGCTTTCATTGAAGTTGATGTCAACCGAAGTTTTTGTCAGCCCTCTTCGCTTCTGCTCGGCTCGTTTTGTACTGTTGACATCACCGTAACCATCAAAAACCACCGTACAATTTTCACCGTAATGTTTCTGAACATATGCAATGTACTGATGACAAATTGAAGAAATGGTGGAGGACGCTTTCCACTTCATGCGGTGGAGAAGAAAACCACCGTCTACGACATTGGTGCTTTGGGTGAGATCGAGAGCTCCGTTGTCCTCTACTGTCAAAACATCGTAGAGGGATGACTTCTTTCCTTTTCGCATTCCGCCCTCGCTGAAGAGAGCCAGGGGGAATGGAGTTAATTCATATTTCAAAAGCTCTGCTACATCTTCGTCGCTCTTTTTTGCTATGACAGTTCTTTGGAAAATTGTCAGAGGGTTAATAGTAACTGTCTCGCCATTGATTTTAATGGTACTGCTCATACTGGCCAGTGACAAAACCACATTCTTCTTAGACTGCTTCATGTCACCGAATTTGCTGCCAATGAAACTTCGCATGGTTTTGGTTCCAATATCCAGGGCTTGGTGGCAGTTTACTTTGGAGTTTCCCAGGATGCCCGTTGACAGCTACATGAGCGAATTCAACTTTGGAAAGGGGGGATGGTAATTGAACCATTCGTCAATCTTAGCTCGATCTCGTGAATCTCTCTTTTGCCGTGATACCCGGAAATCAACGTGCTGCTCACCACTTGCAAAAAACACTCCAGCGAACTCCTCCAATGACGTGCAGATGCCTGTGCTCCACAAACCCACTTGGCGAGTACAGAATCAGTAATTCCTCTCCATCTAGTCAGGCCACCTGAACTTTTCATTTAGCGCATAAGAGTTTGCTCTATGACCATATCCGACCAAACTCCTGCCCAAGGTGTACCTGTGCGATTAATGGTGAAGTACCCTTTTTCTGCAAACTCCTTATAAGCCTGCGGATGGCTATTTTGCAGTTGTATCATATCTTGGGCGTAGAGATGGGCACATTTTGCGTACTGGAAGTGCCCACTTGCATGAAAGAATGGGATCATCTGCTGTACACACGCTAAGTGGCCGTCCCAATCACCACGACGCTCAGAGTCCCATCTTTCCTTAACTCACTTGCCTTCACTAATCCAATCATCCCTTTTTTTCCGACGTTACACGAATCATTTTCAACTTCGCCCTCACAAATTAAACATTTCTCAGTCATATTAACAAAGCAGAACCCACTGGAAATGAAGAATCTCAAGCACGTGCAAAGCAGATGTTTTGAATACTTACGAACAACAAGGTGGTTGAATGTAAACTGAAAAAGGGACGAGCGTCTAGTCAATACCGATAGGTAACAACTAAATGCCTGGTCGGACCAGTCCATGTCGCGCAAGGGGAGGTCAGTGCTCAGTTCGTTGTTTGGCCCGGTTATGAGAGTGACGCGGTGTTGCAATAATAGTAATATGTCACAATATGTGGTCAGATCATTGTTCATTTATCATGAAAACTTGATTGGTAACCATAAAAATCCATTTTTTTTTTAATTCGTTTTTCCTCCTCCATATCTCCTTAACTATCGATCCTAACGAAACAATGTATAGGACCTTTGTTTTATGAAGAATAGTTTATTATATAAGAATTTTTTGGCTGGAGGCAGTAGTTTTTGAGTTATTAACGAAAAATGAGAAAAGACACCCTTAAAGACCACCCCCAGCCATCAGTACTGTTGGTATGTTGTTTAGGACACCATCACCTACAACTGTGCCAAAATTGGCTTCTACATGAAGTATTTCCCCTATTTGCCTTTTTTCCGTCTTCATTGCCTGGACTAAATTACATAATTTCTATATTGAATTCAATGGCTTTGAAACATTTTGTATAAGGTATTTTGTATTTCGTGATGTGTGGGGCTGTATTTTATAATACATTTTTAGTGTCGGAATATTCGTCTTAATTATGTTTTTACATGAAAATTGGTTCGCCAGCGTGGCCGAGTGGTTAGGGCGTCATTCCGCGGCGCCATGGTACTGGGTTCAATCTCGACATCTGGCAAATGACGGGCGGCCCGCCCAGTCGCTTTAAAAATTGGGTACCGAAACCACAGTTGTGGAAGTAGGGAAAGTAAGGCAGTCGTCGAAGGCATGATGCTAACCACATCACTCAGTACGCCGGTAACGGTGTGGCAGATGGCTGGGCTTAGGAAAGAGATATTTTGGCGACACTGACTCGCCTTGTCTCAGGCGGACATGGAATGAAGTGCCCAAACTTTACTCTACATAAAAATTGTGTTTTTGCTTGGAATCGCTGATAGCGATAAATGGAACCGAAAGATTAAAGTGCACTTAATTACGAACAATATAAAATTGTCGGAATACGCAACGTCCCCTGATCCTTCGGGCAAAATTAGGTGGGGCACCATATTGCATAAAGAAATTATCCTCGCTCTTGCAAGACTACTTCAGCCAAGACCACAGGTAAGCCATTTTTCAGGATATTCAAATAATTATTTATTTAAAACGGAATAAAGGCAGATACAATTTATTGAATTGAATTTAATTGAATTTTGTGTTGTTTTCGACTAAGTACACTCCAACCTTTAACTCAATTTTCTCAAAAGCTACTCCTTTCTGGGATTCCAAGTAGGTACTTTGTTTACAAAAAGTCCTCGACCATCGAACTAGAATTGAGAAATATTTCGACTATACGAAGTTGCAAGGAAGACACCCATTATTCTTACAAAAAATATCCCTTTTGAATCTTCCTAGGTTCCACCAATGTTTTCTGTATTATTTTAATTATATGAAAACCTTTACCGACTTCAATACGGTAGCCCCTTAACACGCAATTTCTAACCCATGTTCATATGAACTACTTTTATTATTTTGTACAGTTTGTAGCACTACTTTTTACATCTTGCGTAATTTTTTAGTGGCCAAATACATTAGTTTCATGACGTAAATGTGCTTTCGAAGTTTTCACGTTGGTAGTAACAAAAGCACGTATATGAAGGCCGAAATCTCACTCTCTTTTCACATGAGTGTCTTGATCGTGATTGTTCTCTATTCTTATACTGTAACGCTAGCTTCTGCAGCAAATTTTAATTAAACATTAAAAATGTATTAAATGTGTACATCTCCTAATCCAGTGTTACATTTATCCGGCGCTCGAACTGATGATAGCAAATCACGCACCCGCTATGCGCGAAGACACTAAGAGGCGATCACGCGCCGCCTCCCACTCAAGGGTACCCAGAGCGCCTGTACCGATAAAGCAGCCCTGAAAATATAAAAGAAGACTCCGCAACCATTTTAAAATCACTTGAATCCACCGGTCCCGACCACCAGTCCGACTTGAGTATCTAGACTTACCTTCCTCCCTCCTTTACCTTAGCATGTGACAGTGTTATCTGTCTCCTAAGGTATTTCCTGATACCGACCTGTAACTTAGCATGTGGCAATGTTCTCTGTCTCTGCATTCATACCATTTTCAGCGTGTGCAAGTATTGCAGCCAAGAGATTATGGTCCTAGTCTGGAGTTTTGCCGCTGACTGTTACAACAAGCTAATGATGACCCAAATTTTATTACCAAAGTGGTATGGTCCGTCATTTCACAAAATACGGAATGAATACGATGCACAACCATTATTTTTGGTCTCTCGAAAATCCACACGCCATCACTCAATCTCGATTTCAGCAACGTTTTAGTGTGAATGTGTGGGCTGGAATTTTCAACAATCAATTGCTTGAAATCAACGTTTTGGATGATCGCTTAGATGTAGAACGATACGCAAATGTTCTCGAGAATAGACTTTATGAGGTGTTAGAAGACACTCCACTTCATATTCGACAATGCATGTGTTACCAACATGATGGTGCACCACCCCATTATGGAAGAGAAGCAACTACATGGACGTGGAGGTCCCATTGCTTGGCCGCCAAGATCTCTCGATTTAAATCCTAGTCGCTAGTAGAAGATAGAATGTCGTATATCACAAGCGAGTAAAATGCCACTATGCACTGAGAATTATCACACTTGCGCTTACGCACTCGCGTGTTAACAAAAATCTCGAGCGCGTCCGCGCATCCTGCTACTCTTCATTTTATTTTTTTAGCAAATAGAGTTTTCTATACTCTCTCTTATTATAAAAATGTATAATATGAAGCTCGTATTAGCGCAAGGTACAATCACTAAATTAGTTTTTGTAATTTGGCTACTTTAGATCCGTGGTCATGTACATAACTTGTACAGCTTCAAGTACATGTTGCATACTTTTAAATAGTAAAATAAAAAATCGACTTTCCAAAATCAAAAATTTTTAACGCACTTATGCTCTCACTTATAATATGTACTATTAAATCACTTTTTCCTATTCACTATATAGAAAGTCAGCTTTTGCGCGTTAATTTTAGGAAACAAAGCTGTCAATTTCTAACCAAGGGGGAGTCATTTTTATTATAAATATTTATTACCTCCCGCTTCTGTGTTTATGTCACCATGAATACTACACCAAAGCTTTACAACGTTATGTTGATTTGGATATTATTAAAGTTTTACCTAAAAATTGCAGTGCTTTTTACCGCTTGTTACCTTAATTTTACTTAAAAGTGTTTTGTTAACCACAGCAAATTTACCAAAATGTTAACACCTTTCATCGTATTTCCTTATCAAATATACTTATATATCTGTCTGAAAACGGCTTGTCTGAATCGGATACACATATTTTTTTAATCAAATTTCAAAATGCTCGGAATAAAAAAATCAACATGTATTAGCCAATTCTTACCTTCAGGATACTGTTTGTTTTGTGCACTTATTTCTGTGACACCATATATAATCAGCCTCAACTTGGAGAAATTAAGATTTAATAAAATAGCCTTGCAGAGAAAATGTAGAAGGCTGCGCTCTGAGCCCATAAAGCTTTTACTTGCTCTAATAGCTAATAAACAGTGACCTTAGATTGCGATGGTTGGGTTGCTCTGCTACTGCAGCATCAACCCTTTCAACCTATATTAAATTATGCCCTTCGCCTCTGATATCATGATAGAGAAGAATAATTCCAATAATGGGGTTGGCTCCTTGGAAAAGGTTTGGAAAAGTGAACTGCTTAAAAGTAAAATATGGTCAATAATTATTTTGATCTAGTAGGTACAGCTATAGAATAGTTCCTAATTTATGAATGCAACTACGTTTATACTTAAATGTCAAACTTGACGTTTGATTTTTGTGACTTATAGTAAGAAGTAATACTATAAGTACTTCGGTATTATCGGGTTATATATCGATAACTTCTTGCACAATAATAAAAGAGTTTCAGTTTGACAGGTTAAATAGTCCGACCGTGTCAGCGGGAGGACTATTCTGTCAAACTGACACGATTTATTATTGTGCAGGAAGTTTGAGACGTATAACCTGTTCGAAGTACGCATTGTATTCGATTTGATTAGTTTTTGAGTAAATTTTAATATTAGGAACAAATAAATATTTTATTGGCAGCTCGATTTGTCTGTATTAACCTAGCTGAAAGTCATCTCCATGAAAACAACATCAAGTTGACAAAAGGTATGTATTGCGTTGCCTAGTGAAGTTACTATAGTATAATCGATTTTGTATAATCGAAATTATACAAGATAACATAACTAAATCCAGCCTTCTGATTGGTTGAAATCTCTACGAAAAAAATAATCAGAAGTAATACTATAAGTACTTCGATATTATCGGGTTATATATGTCGATAACTTGTTGCACAATAATAAAAGAGTGTATAATCCGACCGCGTCAGCGGGAGGATTATTCTGTCAAACTGACACGATTTCTGATTGTGCAGGAAGTTTGAGACGTATAACCTGTTCGAAGTACGCATTGTATTCGATTTGATTATTTTTTGAGTAAATTTTAATATTAGGAACAAATAAATATTTTATTGGCAGCTCGATGTATTTGTATTAACCTAGCTGAAAGTCATCTCCATGAAAACAACATCAAGTTGACAAAAGTTATGTATTGCGTTGCCTAGTGAAGTTACTATAGTATAATCGATTTTGTATAATCGAAATTATACAAGATAACTTAACTAAATCCGGCCTTCTGATTGGTTGAAATCTCTACGAATAAAATAATCACTAATATCATACTATATTTGTGCGTACACTAAAAGCACCACGCATTTGGTATATATTATAACGGGGAATTATTACCGCACCCTCCTACCCTTTCTTTTTTTTTAATACAGTTTTCTATACTTTCTTTTATTATAAAAGTTTAATATATGTCATTTGTATTAGCGCAAGGTACAATCACTAAATTAGTTTTTGTAATTTGTCTACTGTAGATCCGTGGTCATGTACATAACTTGTACAGCTTCAAGTACATGTTGCATACTTTTAAATAGTAGAATAAAATATACATTAAAATGGATTGTAAACTCACGATTTGCCAAAATCAAAAAGTTATAACGGTTGATATAGTCGATTTGACTAAAGTGATTAAATTTAAGTAATAAAATGGCAAGACCTGTGATTAAATCACGTAGTATCAGATAATATCGGTTTTTACGGCATAGGCTTTTAATACATCGTTAGAATTTGTTACCGGCTAGTGCCAAGTAATATTCTATGAATTCAATTTACTTTCGAGAAATACTCTAAAATGCATAGAGAAGCACCGAACTTATAAGAGAGGTGAGCAGGGGCGGATGGGCAACATCTTAGCGGCCCGGGAAATAATATTTGTCGGCCCTTTTTTACTTTCTTTTACAATAAAGGAAGTATTGGATTCACCCCAAAAATTCGAAATTGAGTTTTCAACAGATATTCACGTTTTAGAGTCCCCTGAACCCAAAAAACATATTTTTTTCATTGGTCTGTCTGTCTGTGTGTCTGTCTGTCTGTCTGTGTGTCTGTCTGTCTGTCTGTGAACAGAATATCTCAAAAACTAAAAGAGGTATGGCGTTGAAACTTCATACATAAGTTTTGTGTACTATGTAGATGCGACAGCAAGCTTTTGAAGAAAATCGCATAACCGGAAGTAGGTGTTTACTCTTGTGATTTTCAGTTTTTTTCGATTTTTTCAAAAACGGCTCTAACGAATTTTTTCAAACTTCACATTTTTACTAAATTTTGAATGTGTATTGATATGAGGTAAGTGATTTTCCAGTTGAATACTTCTAAAATGAGTTTCTTTTGTTTTTTTCTATTTTTTTTATTAACTCCTATTTTAAATAGAACACCCGGTATATTATTACATTTTTGAATTCAGCTTAAAATTCTAGAGAAAATTTGTCTCTTCAACTAACGCTCTATTTTGTACCGTTTTTGCAGAATTTGTAATTTTTGAAATTTTTTTACAAATGCTTAAAACTTTAAAATAAAATTTTTGCTATTATAAGGTCACTGTAAAAGGAAGTTGTGTGCGTGTATCACACCAGATTTTTAATTTCCGGATATGCCTAAATATACATTTTTATAATGTCTATAATCACTTCTAATACTCGTCGTTTTTTCTTTATTTGCTGCTGTCTGATATTTAATGTAGATGAAAGAAGCAAATTGGAAATGTCCTTTTGATTCTTGCACATAAAGTATACTCTAACGGAATGTTCATGTTCACTGCTTACTTCATGCTCCTGAATTCGTTGATAAGTGTGCGAAAAGTCATTCATACCAAGAACAAATCGATTTTCGTGCTTTGCGTATACTAGACATACAGTACAAAACAACTTAGAAGTTTTTTCATTGTATGTTAGCCAGTTCCTTACTGTGCCATTTTTCATTTAGAAGGCTTTTTCGCGATTAAAAAACTCAATTAAAGCTGGTTGTCTCGGATGAAATGAAAAAAAAAATTGAATGACGTACAAATTTGGTGTTTTAAAATAACTATCATAGTGACTATCAGTAATATTAATTGCGGATTGAAAGCTTGATTTTGCTTCGTTGGTTTTTGCAATGCTTTGAAAATTACAAGAAGTTGTTAAAGCAGTAGACGTGGACGCTTGGTTTTTACCTTCGTTTTGTATTCTTGTTTCAACTTGAGAACTTACGGATTCAGGGAACGAAACAATTTTTTCCGATAATTCTTGAGATGGTTGCGGTTGACTAATAATAGAAGAAGAGGCTAGTTTTTCAAACATAAATTTAATGTTTTTTGACTTGTGTGCCTCAGCTTCCATTGCCTTCTTTCTCTTTTCGCGTAACTTCTCCGCTCCTCCTTTCAGTTTTTCTTTGTCCATTTTTTAATGATTTATTATACAATATATTATAATACGGCGATAATGGATAAACCTAAACCATATTTTTATTAAATTCTTTTTACAAATTTTGTTATTTTAATTACCTTAGGTCCGTTTCGAATATTCAGGGTAAATAACACACGCAAAACACAAAGCACTTTAAGCCTGCTCTTACACAATTTTATACATTAAATTTCTGTGACCGAATGATTCCGTAGCCGTATGAAAATTAAATATTTCTAATCGCTGGTGGTACTTCTTTCTTTTCAGTAAAAAATTGAATTTGTCCCTCTCATTTCATAAAATCTAATAGTGACCAATCCACAGCGCGTGACTTATCTTAATTACCACAAAATAAACAAAACATAAAAGTTTGAGAGTTATTTATGGGCAGTCGGAGGAAGAAATATAAAAACTAAATTTTTTGCTGATTAATTATATATGCAAATAATATTGTAAAATACAGAAAAAAATGTACAAAAATTTGTTAAGAAAATGAAAAATTCATTCCGGTTCTTTATTATCGGTAAGTACATGTTTATGAAGATACGTTGGTAGATCACTTAGACGTACTATCAGCCACCGGCCCTGCGGGCCTCTGAACAGCCGGCCCACCGGGAAATTTCCCGGTTCGTCTTATGGCCCATCCGCCCCTGGAGGTGAGAGACGTTCCTTTTCGTCCAGCCTTTGAAATGTTTTTAAAAACAGCTATTGAATTTAGGTCACTGATCGGGCTGTTGCCATACCTGAACAAAGTTCGCAACTATCAATTCGAGTTTTTTGCAACTGAGCAACCTGGCCGGAGAAACTTTTTATTTGACTTTTCATTTGCCAAATCGATTAACTGTCGAATTTTATTTGGATTTCATTCTCAACGACTTCAGCAAACTGCCAGAGGATGTCTCCCTGAATATTATTATACGTTGGATTTAGACATTATGGAGCTCTAGCACATTTTTCGCAAATCGGCAGAAATCTTAAATAAGGGTTTTCAAAAAAGATGAAAGTCCTATTACATGCCTCAAAGATTTAATCATTTAACACTTCTGGATTTATTACCTCAGGAACATTTGAAATCGACGTAAGTTGAATTGAGAGACCGGAGAAATACTGGTTTACTTGCGATGTTCGATGTAACACTACTTGTTAAGGTTTTGCTCCATTTCAATTTAAAATTATATTTTACCTACATTTACAATAAATTTTGTCTGTTTCATGCGCGAATACGAGGCTATTTGGCACATCAAATGAAACTAATCATTTTCCAAATTACTATTTTGTGACTCCAAAGGTACGTTTAAGTTTTTTACGTTTCAGCTAAAATCACTACGGGAGTTTCTTTGAACGACTTGCAAATGGTAGGCCCTGTACTGCAGGACGATTTAATTTCCATATTAATAAGATTTTGCAAACACAAATATGTAATTTCTGCGAACGTAGCTGAAATGTATAGGCAACTTCATGTGCAGCAAGGACAAAGGAAATTCCATTCTGTTGTTTGGAGAGAAAATCCTTTGGATCCCATAAAGTATTACACATTAAACATGGTAACTTATGGCACTGGCGTCTTTTTCAGCAATTAGTATTTGCAGCAGTTGGCTCACGAAAATGCTGTTTCTCCTCCACGATTCCCTAAGATTATTTAGCGTGATTTTTATGTTTACAAATTTCCTGATGGGGCAAACTCTATTGAACAGACGATAGCTATCTTAAATGGCGTTATGGAAATCTGAAACAGCGACAGTTTGACTTACGTAAATGAATATCAAATAAACAGTGCATTCTGAAAGATTTAGAAGATTCATCCAATTCTATGATACAAAAGTTGGGATTTCAGGAATACAGTAAAATGATTAGGTTTTATTTGTCCCCCACGTACTGGCAGTATTAGCTATAATATAAACATAAATAAATGCAAAACCTATGTAACAAAACGGCAAATTCTTTCTATAACGGCCAACATTTTGTATCTTTTGAGCTTGCTAGAAATTTGCTCAGTTGTCGAAAAAATTATTTTACAAAAACTTTGTCAATACCAATATTGCCATGCTCCACCGATTTTAATAATAATAACAATAAATCAGTTTATTGCATATACATAATGGTACACAAATGGTATTCCATACTGAATAGTTAATGTTTCAGAATGAATTAGGTAGTCTGAGTTTTATTCGTATTCATCGTCATGCTGTAATAAATAATGACAATTGACAATTAAAGTGCACGTGTTTTCTGATGCACTAAAAAGCTCAAATAGGGCAAGTGTAATTATATCTACGTAGTTCAGCTAATTTGGGCAATGTATCTGCCAAATTATTATGTGCAAAATCAAAAGTAGCTTTCATAAAAATAGTAGGTATCAATCTCCACACTGGAGTGTGCAGCTTTGTTGCTTTCAAAATTGGTTTTCAAATTAAAGGACGCTATGAACTCCAACTTTCAGAAAATCATTTATTGGTGTTATTCTACTATTGCTCTTGCCTGGATCAAATCGTCCCCAAGTCAGTTAAAACCTTTTGGAAATAGGGTCTCAGAGATTCAGGAGTTGATCTCACAAGCAGATTAGTGTTATCTGGACACAAGTGACAACCCCGCCGACAAGTTATCTCATGGAATCAGTGCAAATTATTTACTATGTTTAAAGCTGTGGTAGAATGAACCTACCTAGTTATCACAACTAAAGAACATGTGGGTCTCACAGAATTCTCCACAGTATTTAAACGAAGTGCGATGCCAGGTAATGTCAATGATAGCAGTAAAAAATTATTTTAATTTGATTTCCAAATTTTCGTTTTCATATAAACTACAGATGCGTAGCCGCTTGTTTTAGGTTTATACATAATGCCTTCGAAACGAATATATTTAGAAATTATGATAGTCTGTCCATAAAGGAATTAGATTATGCAATAAAGGTACTACTAGAAATCGCACTCGATCAAGTTTTTTATACAGAAATAAGAGTTTTTGCAAGAAGTGAGACTATTCATTTAAAAAACAGACTATTGCCTTCAATTCTATTTGTTGACTAGCAGGACTTAACACGCTGCATTCCCTTAGAGTAAAAAAACATACTTATCTGCTACCCGAGAAGCATAACCTAAGCTTCCTAATAATGCAGTAAGAGCATAAAAGAACTGAAGGCTCTCAAGCTTTTAGCCTGTATCGAGTAGAAATATTGCAACAAGGGTTGTGCTTAATTTTACGACTTGTTTTAGAGCAAATCTTCAAGGTGCTTATGCAATGTGTTTGCTCCATTTAATATCTATGGGGTTGATTATTACGGGCCAATTATTATCAAGAAACGACGAGGACGGGATGGTACATCGATAAAATCTTATAAACTCGGTATAATCATTGCCACATTTAAATTGTTTAATGCAATACTCGTTCTTAAAACTAATATAAGATAGTCTAGAAGAGGCTAAAATAAAATTTAAGAGTTCTTACCTATTCAAAACATCCAAGGTGTCTTTTGGCCAGGTAAGAATATTGTTACTAGCTATTTAGTCTCCTCTCCACTGTATCTTATATTACGTTACGAACGAATATTACAATAAACAACTTAAGTAGCATAATGATTGTACCGGATTTTAACGGTATATTTGGGCTTGGTATCTAATCTTAGCACTCAGTCATTTATTGCTGCTTTAAGGCAATTTATTGCTAGAAAGATAAAACCTTCATAATATATAATATAAGAACATTTTTAAACGTTTAAATGAAAAAACAAATAATAGAAAATACATTGATCCCCAAAGGCATTGTATACCACTTTATTTCTCCACATTCTCCACATTTTGGAGACTCTGAAAAAGGGATGTCAGAACCGTTAAATACCAAATAAAAAAGGCGTTTGAAAAATTAAATGCAGTTTTAGCTCAAATTGAGGCAGCATTCCGCTATCTTCTTTATCCGCCTATCCAAATGATCCCAATCCTTTAACTGCCTTTCACTTTTTAATCTGGAGAAGCTCTGGAACCACATCGGAACCAGATTTGATAGACGCCAAGAAATCTCGATTGATCAGTTTTCAACATTTCCAGAAAATTTTTGGCATACCTTGGAGAATTGCAAGTTTGATCCAAGTGCCATCGTGCACTCGTGTAGCGGACAGATCGATCCAGGAAGGAGCCATGATCCTCTTAAAAGAATAGAACAAGCTCCTTCTTAAGTGGCATCTAGGATGGATCATCAAGACTCACCCGGGCGTAATATTTCTGATTGTTTTATATGTTATACGCTAATTGTACATTGAAGCGTATAACATATATTAATTTTTAGGTTTAAGTACATCCTGGGACAGATTTCCGTTTTCGGGAAAAATATATTTTATGATTTTGGGGGTCGTATTAAAAACCCACTATCGGCAGTGCGAGAAATTTTGGTAATTGTAAGCTGAATCCTATAACATATCATATTTCTTATGGTTAATTACATCGTGGAACAGAGTTCCATTTTCGAAAACAATAATTTTATGATTTTGTGGTTTATGTGGTTGTATACCCCCACAGACGGCAGTGCGAGAAATTTTGGTAATTATATATTAATATAATGCCTATAACGTAACATAATACTTAGGGCCAACTACATTCTGGAACAGAGTTCCGTTTTTAGAAAAAAATATTGTTGTAATTTTGGGGATGGCATTAAGGCCTCAAGGACGGCAATGCTAGAAATTTTGGTAACTGTACTTTGAAGCCTATAACTTAGTATAATCTTTAGTGGTAATTACATCGTGGCGCAAATTTTCGTATTTAGAAAAACCAATTCTATAAACTAGGTTAAAATTAAGCTCTCAAATTGTAAGAGGTTGTAATAATAAAAGTGGTTGAGGTGATTACGTGCTATATTTTAATTAGTTTTAATCAAATTATGCAAAAACGTATAGTAAAATCTGGTATTCTGTCTGCGCTGTCATTAGTGTTAACTCTGTGGGAGTCGGGAATCTTCGGAAAAGTGCTTGCTATCTTTGGTTACTGTCTTCACGCGGGTACATCTGTCAGTGTAGGTATTGACCATAGTTTAATATAATGCCAACTGCGTGAACTAACAACTATGAAAGAATCAATCTTCCGAGTATAGGATGAAACTAATTATAAAATAAATAGAATATCACATCATTAACACGCTTTACCAACAATGGTTAATAAACAAACAGGTAGTTAATTATATAACTATTAATGGCAGCATTAACAAATATCGGGACAAACTATCAACTAGTATCATGAGGGCCGCTGCAGCAGGAATATAAAACCCTGGTTCAACGAAGAGGTAAAAATACTTGTATCAAAGAAAAAGAGAAAGCTTGCCTAAGTTATTTATTTATTTATTTCGCACTCAGCCAACAGCCGTTAGGCCAATTATAGGCGTCGCTGTGCATATCCAGAGAAACATAAGATACTCACGAGATAAACTCTGAAACATGGGCAACTCACTTCGAAATACAGATAAGCTAAAGCTTTACTAAAAGAGAAACAAAGTAAAAAAGGTCCAATAAACGATAGCGGTTTGATAGATAAAATATATAGGTAAATATAGGGATAAAAAATGTAAAAAACAGAAAACCAGCAAGTATTGATAACACTAAAGATATGACAAAGGCGACTACATGAAAAATAAGAAACTAAACGTAGTTTGCTAGCAGATGAAGTAGTGATCACGACTGAAAAAGAAAATGATCTAAAACTCTCACTTTATAAATTTCAACTACCGCGAAAACGTTTCACATGCTAATATCAACGAAGAAAAATCAATGACTATCTCCAAAAAACCGGTTCGCTGTAAATTAACCATTAATGTAAAATTATCCAATAGACCATGCTTTTCAATTACTATGGATCAGTAATATCTGCAAAATCTAGCCAGTAAGATCTGGAACCCAAGTTAAAAATATCAACTGTAACTAGATCACCAACATGACTTGACAGAAAATTTGGACCACAGAGACATATTGCCTTTTTTCTGTCTTTGCTGTCCTATTATATATATTTTTTTCATATTTACTTGCTTTTTATTGCGCCTTTTCAGGGACGAATTTATACTCACGTCAAAAAAGTTCTTTGAGCTAAAGTCCCACAATTTTACTATTTCAAGCTTTGCAGAAACAGTTGTCATATTTGATTAAAAACATATAACCTCCAGATAATACGTACATCCTATGATCTAAATTTTAATAAAATCATATTGGTAATGAATTTACGGCTTATATTTGTAACTTGAGTTGCAGTTTTGGTGAATATAGGTTAGTGTCCAGAACATATACTCGTACAAGGTACAGCAATACGTGATGAAAGCTGGTACAATATCAGATTTTCTGTGTGATATGGTGTGGAGAAACAACTGTATAACAACTGAGTAAAAAAAACGTAGATAAGGCCAAAGTTAACATACGTCGCCGAAGTAAAAGCAAAATCCATATCAGGCTTTAACCTTAAAGACAAGGCTACCAACGATTACATTAGAGAGACGTCTGAAGTAATCAATGCTATAAGATGGTGCAGATATAGAAGACGTAAATGGCCTCAACCTGTTCAAATAATAAACGACAGCGCACGGTACATCGAAAGCTGTAAATTTGTATCCCAACAAGAGACATAAGATAAAGAAAAATAATTTATTTTAGCATTAAATGTGGCAAATTATACATAACTGAAATCAAAATTGAAGCGAACCAGCTGTTCATTAAGAAAAACATATAGGCGTCATATTTCCCTGGAAGAACAAACAGGATTATGTGATAATCTTTCTGAAGATGTTGTTTCCCACTTCTTAATGTTTCATCTTTCTATTATCTTTTTATTATCTACTTCGCAATGATAGAATGTAGGATTTATTTCTAAACTACAATTTTAAGTTATTACTATTAGGTTCAAGCACGTACAAAGCACCAGCCTCTACACCGCTAAGGTAACAAGAGGTTGAAGATTATACATGCATAGATGCTATTAGGTTTAAATCATGGGTACACAGTTTCCTAAAGTTTTTATACAATAACTTTCTTGGGATGTATTTTTTATAATAATTTTCAATAGTAATATAACAAGGGCGAGACATACTTACCGATAATTTTGCACACGCCAAGGATCGAGTGCTGGTTGCAATGAAAACTGTCCCGAGGGTTGCCCGAGGGCGGTTTTCTAAGGGCAACCAGCACGATGACTCTTGGCACGGGCAAAATTATATGTAAGTGTGTTGCCCGCGTTTATATTTTGAAGATTATTACACAAAGCCCGTATACGAATTATGATGTAAAATTGATCTAATAATGCCAAAAACTCAAATTGCTTGTTTCTTGCATTTCTATTTCTAATTATGACACCATCCACGGGGTCGATAATCATCCCTAGGGAGCTTATCGCTTGGTAAGCAGCCCACGGGCGCTTATCAGCTAATCAGTTCAGGATTGGTCGATTTTCAAAAAATCCATGATTCTCATTGGATGATATCAGTCATGTGACAGTTCTGTGTAATAATCAGTAAGATTATCTAAATCATTTTCTCTTTAAATCCCTTCCGAATGATTTTTGAAGGCTGTACAAACCAGTCATTCAAGAATTTTCTTATTCCGTAAGAATCAATTTTTAGTACTTATTTTTTATTACTCTTCTCATTTCAAAGCTTAAACAAAGCGCGAGTAATTTCTATTTTGTAATTTAAACTGCAGAATAGCCGCTAATTGCTTTCACGAATGAATTGGAGCCAGATTTAAGCGCAGCTCAGTTTCTCGACAGTTTACAGACTGCTGCGGGGGGAGAACGGCCAAGAAGGAAGACCAAGGATAAGATATTTTAACGTTGAATGAGAGCCACCTCAGCTTAGACTCAAGCCTTAGCAGTCTCAGTCTGACCCCGGCAGCGATAACGCGCGTGTCGGCTTTCGCACGTAGAGTGACTGATGGCGATTCGTAGCGTCCCGGCCGCACAGCATATATGCTAAAACTGCCAATATCGTCTTAAGACAAGGTTTGTTTGTTTGGTAGATTGTTATGGACAAGGTTTAGGCATGCGGAGTACCCGGCACATTAGACACCTACTGCGGTGGTCATATGGTCGAAGTTCTACTTAGAATTTTACTAAGACTAAGGAATTCGAACCTTAGCAAAAAATTTTTTACATACTATACATCAAAGTAACATGGGACCCAAAGCTTTATATCACTTCCGAATGATAGCATTCTGTAGAGGTTTGCATCCATGTTTTTTACTTACCCCGTCTAATAGACGAAGGAAATATTATAATCGCGAAAAATCACCTTCCGAGATTTCTTCAGACAAACAAGTTTTCTCAATTCCGTCTGACTGTCTGTCTATCTGTCTGTCTGCCTGTCTGTAGCCGGTACAACTTAAAAACTATTTGTTGGAGGAAGACAATATTTTGCATACGGATTATATGCGTGGCTGGCATAAAACCGAGATAAATTCGGTAAAATATGTACAAAAATATAATTCTGTCTATTTTTGCTTTAACTCAAGAACTATTAGTTAAATGAAAATAATGGTTCGCACCTGGTTCAGGTTTTTCCCCTTGATAAAAAAACCATATTTTGGACCGGGTGAGGGTGAGCACCTTCAAAAAATAAAGTTTTGCTCAGTATTGCTTTAACTGAGGAATAGATAATAGTAATTTATTATACAAGACGATAAAGTAAAATTTTATCCACGAGTGAATCGTTTAACGTCGAGACGAAGTCGAGACGTTAATGATTCAAGAGTGTATAGAAATAACTTTATCGTCGTGTATAATACAATATTTTTTTCTATAGCAAGAACTTTAACAATTTCAGAAGAAAATAATGACAGTCAATCACATTTCAAAATGTCAGTAGCTAGATTGGGTTGCTACGATAATACGAAGCTGTCATGTTTAATTTAAACAAAAGTTAGAAAATTAAATTACTTTATTTATCCTTGATGTTAAAGTGCTACTTTATCTACCCTTGCTGTTAAAGTAAAACTTGACCTTTTGTTTTGAGTTGATAAAAGCACACTTTAACATGTGCTATAGAAAAAAATTATTAATTTGCGCATAGTTCAGGCTTTACCCTTGGCGAAAATGGAACCCAACAGCTACAGGGTAAATGTTGTAAACGAGGAAAAAAGGGTCAACATTAAATGCGCTGTATTTAAAGCAGCCGCATCTCACCGATGCGAAGAGTCCTCGGTGGCATTGTACAGCGAACGGGCGGTTATCTGGCCGTCTACCGCCAAGCTCTGAAATCGCATTCGCTGGCTCGTTCGCAGGCGCTGAAGTTCGAATCCTACCGCCAGTACTGTTTTTTTCATGAAAATTGATGTAATTCGCATTACCAAGTGTTTTCTTTCTTCTATTGTTTCAGTATTATTACGAACGTGAAAGTACTTTCACCACTATTTTCCTTTGATTTTTAAATGTTTAGTGTCACAACGTCCACTTGCGAGGGAATTTCTGAAGCCCTTTACAGATTTTTAATTTTTAAAAACCTCATCGGGACGGAGATCGAACTCGTGACTCTTAGACCAGTAGTCAGAATTCCTAAGCACTGAGCTACCGAGGCCAGCTAAGACACGGGAACTTAAATAACTATGCTATGATCTATTTTATTATACTCATAATTTATTAGTAAATCGTCACACATCTTGAAATAATATACGTTAATCACGCGTGCATCTATGTATCTCAAACAATGATGATGCAATTTTTTTTACCGAATTATATATTTAAACGAAAAAAATCTGGTGTGATACACGCCCACAACTTCCTTTTAGAGTGATCTTATATTTAGCCAAAAATTTGATTTTGTATTTTTAAGCATTTGTCAACTTATTTTTAAAATTACAAATTGTAGAAAAACCGTACAAAATAGAGCATTAGTTGAAGTGACAAATTTTCTCTAAAATTTTAAAAGGAATTCAAAAATAGAATGATATACCGGGTGTTCTATTTCAAATAGGAGTTAATAAAAAAACAAAACAAAAGAAACCCATTTTAGAAATATTCAACTGGAAAATCACCTATCTCACATCAATGCACATTAAAAATGTAAAGTTTGGAAAAAAATCGTTAGAGGCGTTTTTGAAAAAATCGAAAAAACTGAAAAATCACAAGAATAAACACCATACTTTCGGTTATGCGATTTTCTACAAAAGCTTGGTGTCGCATCTAAATAGTACATGAAGTTTCAACGCCGTACCTCTTTTCGTTTTTGAAATATTCTGTTCACGCACAGACTGACTGACAGATAGACCAATGAACAAAAACTTGGATTTTTTGGGGTTCAGGGGGTTCTAAACCGTGAAGATCTGTTGAAAACTCAATTTCAAATTTTTGAGGTGAATCCAATACTTCCTTTATTGTAAAAGGAAGTAAAAAATGAAGAAATATCGTATTTAGTTCACCAGCTTTTATTAGTCTGTAAAGTTTGGTCAATGTTTTCCTGATGCTAACTGTTGGCAGTCCATACGGGAAATATTTATATCTCGGGAAGTCGGAATCTACCTTTGTCTGTGAGAGTGTGTTGATTTATTTTACGTTCGGATGGCTCTACCATCAAAATCATCCACGAGCCGCCACTTATCACGCATACACACTCGTGAAAAATTAGAAAAACGCTGAAGTGAAGTATGCATTATCCAATTTTTGATTATTTCTTTGTAATTGAAATACTAATTTATTGAAAACATATACTGATATCTTTATTATATTACGTACTACAATACTGTCCTTTTGAAGTATGGGCCCGTTTTCAATATACATCTCAAGTGGTCCAATAAAACTTGTAATAATTGACAAGAAGCAGCGGTCGATTCTCAGTATTTATTGCCAACGCTGTTGATTTACTTCGTTTTCAACAACAATTTAAGTTTTAGAATTGAAAATTCTACGCAATAATCACCCATTAATACATATTATATACAACAAGAAACAATAACGAAAAAGTACAAATATTATGATTTCTATATTACTTATTTTCCTGCTCTACCTAATACAAATAATATACCGAAACAAAACAAATAAAATAAATTGCTTGGCTCTCAACAAACACTGTTCAGTTGGTAGAGGTATACAAGGCTGACAAGCAATATTTAAGTAAAATACCGTACAGCAAATAAATAAATAATGTATTTTCAGCCTAAGAATAACGCTGAATGTATGCTTCATGTTGTGTAAACCTCACACTAAAAATTACGCTCATAAAAATTGTACTACATATAAATTACCCCCGCTATCATAGAAATTTGATACTTGACGAAACATTACTAACAACAGAATTGCACTTTAGATGTAATTTATGTGTTTGTAGTAGAAATAATATACATTTATACAAGGGCGTAGCCAGTTGGACAAAAATTTATATAAACAATTAACTACTATTATTAATTATTATTATAGTTTTATTTGATTTTTTACAAATTAAAAAATTATAAAGTTAAATTATCATCAGATTTTACAAATCTGCTGCAGATCGTTTTATGACCTCATCTTTTAGCTCCCTCCCTTTTTCCAGTATCATTGTTTTATATACACTTGGCAGCCATAGTCCACGAAAACGGTCTTCTGACATTATTTATCCTTCCAGGTATTGTACGATAGTTCCGCCTGATTTTTAAAATTACATGAAATATCTGTGTATTTTGTACAGTTTTCAAGTGTCATGGCAGGTTTTCGAACTTTTTTCCCCGCACAGAACGCACACACACAGTCAGATATTGGAAGTGGGACAAAAACGTACTCGTCCGATATTCGGTGTAATATGACCTGAAGAGTTGTACTTATCGCAGAACGAAATACTCTTGCTGTTGTAACATGTACAGCTCCATGGTATGGTATACAGTGGATTGAGTCGTATGAGCATATGCGTCTTCCTCAATTGTTTTTATCTAGAATCACATGTATAACCTATTAAATCTTCTTTGTTTTAAATCTTATAAAATGAGAATTCCAATAATAACTATAAATCAACTGTCTTTTGCTCTTTATAAATGTTTAGGGGTGGGCAACTGCCCACCTATGCCCTTCCCTGGCTACGCCCATGCATTTATACGTAGTTTGAATAGCGCACATTTATAGTAAGCCGCATTTATGCGGAATGGCATTTATTAAATCAGTGTTATTTTTTAAATGTTGTTGGGAGTCGCTTTTTGTTCATACAAACCATGTAGCAAGCCATGGTAGTAATAAATCTTTATAAATATAATATAACATCATTTTTCTTCGTAGAAAGTTAAACCTGATCATCTGATTTTATATATTCATTTTTATGCAAGTATATACCGGGTGTCCACTCTCAAAGTAGAACATAGACGATTAACATGGAGCATTGTGGATTTTTAAATAGTTTGCTATTATTTCTATACTACATCAGTAAATATTATTATTATTAATGATATCAGTTTATGTGCAATAGTTTTAGCTTTCCATTGATACGATTACCTTTCTTATAAGTTGAATTAGAGAGCATGAAATCAGCAGAAACCTTCAATACATTTTAAATTCCTGTGTTCGAGTTTGAGACTGTACGTACACTCAGTATATTTCTTTTTGCAATCTGTTTACAAACAATAAGCAGAACATCGATAGTAGTTAATAAATAGGTTGCAACAATAGCATGAAAGTTGAAATACAGCGATTTGCAACACAGAAGTTACTCTAAAGGTATGATATTTGCCAACATAGGCCACTATAATAACTTAACTAATAAAATTTATGAGGTAGATCTAACGGTTTAAGTCTATTTAGCCTTTATAGGTTTTCACTATTGTCTAGTGGATTTATAGCCAAGGCATTGAGATGATGTTCTAATGTGCTTAAGTACTTTTCACTGAATTTAACTACCACTGCTTTAACCGAATCAACTTTTAAATCGCTTAGAATGTCTGTATTTTTTTCATAATAGGAATAAGCATCGCTCACAGTACATAACACTTTGGATTGAAATCTTTCTATTATCTGGATGTTCGAATTGATTGTTATACCCTACAAGTGGATGCCGTAGGTCCAAATGGGTTTGGAGACTGCATTATAGACGAGAAGCTTATTAGATAGGGATAGCTTAGAACATCTGCCAAGTAGCCAATAGAGCTTACTAAAATACAATTCAAGCTACGTTTCTTCCAGATATTAGACTTCCAGGTCAGACCTTTGTCGAGGTAGTATTTTATCTCAATTTCTTGTGTTAATCGTTTGTTGTTTATAAAAACTGTTGGTGAATTGCTCCTGCATTTGGTAAAGGTAATCTGAGAGGATTTCGCTGTATCTAATTTGATACGCCATCTTTTGTTCCATTGCACTACGTGGTCTTTATGTTTCACCATACTGAGTTTGTAAATATTGCAGTGAGGAAGTACTGATTTATAGGTATATTTACTGTGGAAATGAGGTACCAAATCGGGCCGAGAATACTGCTTTGAGGTACACACGATTTAATTGGATAAAGCTCTGTTAGATGTCCGAACTTTACTTGGAAGTATTTGTCTTTAAAATACGCTTTAAGAATGGTATAGAAGGTGTGTAGCAGCAATTTTTTGAGTGTGTGTAGTAGAGTTATATGCCATAATTTATCAAAAAGCTTGACTATCGTCAAGAAACGCACCTGTGCGGTATTGTTTTTCTTGGTTATAGTTTCAACAACTCTGTGAACTTGCTGAATAGTGGAATGGTTTGCCCGAAAGCCAAACTGATAATCTGGGATAATATCGTTTTCTTCTAAGATTGGCATTAATCTCCTGGCCAACAGCTTTTCCAATACCTAGTTTACCTAATACAGACAGTAAGCTAACTGCCTCTAGGAGTGGGCTTCATTTGAGAGTTTGGGAATGTGTATTATTTATTTATTTATTTATTTATTTTTAGTACTCAGCCAACAGCACTGTGCAGAAAGGTAACACAGTCTCAGGACAGCATCGTATAGCATAGTCAGCATTACTAGGCTCTTGCCTGGCAGTTCTTTAACGATTTTTCCCGCAATTAGGTCATATCATGGAGCTTTCTTAGGGTTTAAGTTTTTCATCACATCTTTGAGTTTCCTTACTTTCCTTACTTTCGACAGTCATTTGAGATGACAATGGTTGGAAAAAATTTACTAGTTATTCTGCAAAGAGAACTACTTCCTCTGAATCGGATCGTGCCTATAGACCATTTGCTTTCTTCGGAAGAAGAATTGGTTAATCCTGAACCTTTATTATTTTCGTAATAATTCTTGAAATCATTGGTTTTTTATGTCTCTCATCTGAGACATAAAAAACCAGTGATGATGCTTGATTATAATGTCTTTTGTCCAACTGGTATCTTGAATTTTACCATATCTTTCTTCGTCTTTTCTTTTTTTACGATAATAGGGCAACATTCTTGTTATCTTTTGCATGTAATTTCAGGAGTTGCTTCCACAGCTCTATCTTGAGTTATTTCGGTGAAGTTATATACTGCCGATTCTAGTTCCTTTTAAGTTTGGAGCAAAGTTTTCATGTCCAGCTGGTTGTAAATTATGTTCCTGTACCTGCACCCTGCACCAATCAATGCATTCGTTGAATAACTTAATTTCCCTTTCTTGTTACATAATTGTGGTACTTGCCGGGTGTGGTCCGAGAATTAGTCCAGGCACGATGTTATCTTGAGATATACTGCAGCTATGCCTCTAGTAAGAAAGAAGTCCAGTCCAGTATTTTACTTGGGTCAAAGGGCCAGTAAGTGGGTTCATACGTTAATAAGTGACCTCCATGAAGATCTTGTACTGTTTGATATAATACCCTTTCCTTGCCAGGTGGAGAAATACCGGAGCCCCATAGGGTTTATTTTATATTTTTAATTACACCAAAATTAATTTCTGCTACATTTTTTCAAATGTCTTATCTCAATAATTAAAAACAAAGTCCTTAACGATATCATTTTATACTTTTAACACTCTATATACTTATTTTTGATTTCTACCTACTATCTATAATAATTTATTTCGATTAAGTATTTGTCATTCCCTTCAAACCTTGTTTTTTTTAATATTACATTATATTTGAATTCATCTGTTTCTCAATTAGCCATATTCCACTCAATTATAAATTCGATTTTCTTTTCTAATTGCATAATAATTATTCATTAACCCCAATTCATATTTAAATTGATCCTGTTTATATTCAACTATTGTAAAACCTTAATCCCATTTTAAAATTGATTTTTATACCCCTGTGTATATCATTACAATATATTTTCTTTAATCCCGTAGAAAAAACCGAAGCCTGAAACTCGTTAAACACTTATTTGGAAGAACTTTGCCTAATATCAAAGTAACATGGTTTGCAGCTTAAACCTAATAAGTCGTCTGTTATACTTTTTGGTCCCAATAAATACAACATTCGTTTATAGATGACATTGTAGTGTTAATTAATAAAATTTACAAAATTTACAGTACTCGGTCAAAAATGTAGGACTGGTAGTGCAGCAGAAATAGTGTTGTAAAGAAAATGTATCATCAGCGTGTACCTATATTGTACTATCAAAACAAGTTTTAACAACATATTTTAACCAATTAAATCAAGATTCTGCTGTGTAACTCTCTGGTTTTGTGATGTTGTAGACGGTCCATTTTTAGATGTAACTCTATTTTATAGACGAGCAATTTTTATTGCTCGATTTTATATACCTGAACGCATCTTCTCGCTATATGAAGGTTATTGCATCGTATTGTAGCATATGGTAAATAATTTTCATTTTATACAATTCAACTTTGTTACAGCATAATTATAAATGCTAATATCGATTGGTTTTGTTGCATTTGATTGGTGTGGTTAGTCAAAGTTGCAGTTTTTCAGCTCAATTAAACCTTTACAAAACGTTATTATTCTTTTCATTTTTTGTACAAAAATATAAATACAAATGAGAAAAGAAGAGCAAAGAAAAGAATCACAAGGTGACGTTCAATAGTGTAAGTACTACACCGTATAGGTATCATACATGGTAGAGCAGTGAACCAGTACCAGTATATATTTCATCCTATATGTATGTATGTTTGTTCGCTAACTCGTCCGAAGATACTGGACCGATTAAGTTGTATGACGGCTTAAAAGTTTGCTAATTTTTAGACTTAGATCGTAGGCCGGTTTTTATTTTCAAAAAAGGTACGAAAAAGTTTTAATTTAATTAAATCCTCTAAGCAGCGGAGAGGAGCGTCTGTCGCCGTGGACTACGGTGTGACAACTGCTGTGGCCGTGTGCTGTTAGCTCGGGTGATTCCCTATGTTCATATATCATTATAGCGGCGCATAATTCAAACAAGCCATGTTGGTTTAAGGGTAGAATACTCGCCTGCCAAGCGGGCGGCCCAGGTTCGATTCCCGGCCGATGCAACCTTTTTTTAAATTTATATTAATAAAGCTCTCTTAAATTAGCGAACCGAAGCGTAGTTCGGGTGACTTGCTAGTTTATACATAAAGTTCCTAAACTTAGGAATTAAGTTACTAAATATTATATAATTATTCAGTGCGAGGCTGATCTTAATAATTATTCACTATTTAGCTACAAAAACATGTTTTAAATTAATACTTATGATTAAAAAACTATCCAGGATAAACACTGCAAAGTTCAAAGTAGCATACAGCGTCAGTTATAACTAACTTTGACGTGAGAATAAAATTTTAAATAAATTACGTTTAAAAATTATTGGAGTTAATGTTGTCAATGAGTTGGGTAGTGTATTACATATCTTTGAGACACTATACAAGAACGAGCGTTCATACACATATTCATATGCTTACTTTAATATTTGTTTTGCTTCTATTGTGATGGTATTGTGTAATGTAAATATATTCTCATGTTTTGTTTGCAACGTCGTTCATTAATTATTAAGTTGTAAAACTGTGACTATCTGTGATTCTAAAAAGAAAATAAATATTAATTGACATACAAGTTGCACTCAACTAAATAATTGTAGAAATTTTGAACTAGTCAAACATATATTTTATTAAGTAACTCTTGCTTTCTGAACAAACTCAAACGCAGATTAAAAATAATAATCAGTCGGTATAGACTTGAAGCGCTAAGTTTGAAGAAATGGAAATACTGGTTTATGATCGTCTTTATGTCTTTCTGCCTTTCTGAAATCAGCTTGAGTACTTCTACAAGCTTTAAATTTATTAAAACGTTCTTGTTCTTGATATGCCCCTAAAATCGATTGGGAAATACTTGTATTTAATGTTTTACCAGAATACATAAATAAGTTAATAGCTGTAAATACGGTGGCATCTTTAAAATGTTTATGATAATTAAACCTTTGCTGTATGTGTTTATAATTAAGTTTAACTTTGCATGACTTTTTACTTTCCTCGGCTAAAAGACGAAAGTATCATTGTAATTGTGAAAAATTCTTCCGAGACTTCTTCAGATCTTCACGTTTCAGAGTCCATAGACGACAAAAAACACGTTTTCTCAATTTCGTATGTCTGGCCGTCTGTCCATCTGTCCGTCTGTCTGTCAACATGTTAGCGTTATATCTCAAAAACTATTTGTTGAGGGAAAATATATTTTGCATGCGGATTATATGTCTACTTTGCTGGGAACCGAATATACTTTCGGGCAAATAAATACAAAGCGTTCGACTCCCATCGGTTGCATTTTTTTGGCACATTGATTTAGTTCGGATTACCAAATATTTCATTTTATTGTTTCAGTAGTATTAAGAACGTTAAGATATTTTAACGCAATGTAATACGCCAGAGAAATTCCGTGTAGACCCATTTACATATTTTTACTTCCTTCATCTAAAAGACGAAGGGAGTATTGTAATCACGAAAAAATTACCTTACGAAATTTCTTCAGATCTTCACACTTCAGGGTCCTTAGATGACAAAAAACAAGTTTTCTCAATTCTGTCTGTCTACTGGCGGTATAATTCAAAAACTAGTTATTGGAAGAAGACTATAATTGTCCTGCATGAAACCGAGGAAATTTCGGACAAATATATACAGGGTGGGCACTTTAAATAATAAAATTTTATTTTTTTGCGTTAACTGAAAAATAGATAAAAGTAGTAGTTTGCACATAGGTCAGGCTTTACACTTTGCTAAAATGGGGCCCAACAGATACAGAGTAATGTAATAAAAGAGTCGAAAACTTTGAACAACAAATACAGCCGCGCATCGCTAATCCGGGAAATGCAGTGGATCAAATGCCCGGGTTTAAATTCGAGTTCGCAAGCGCTGTAGTTCGAATTCCATCGCTGGTATTTGTTTATTTGAAATTGATCTAATACGTATTGCCAAATAAACACTTTTCTTGTTTCAGTATTATTACGAACGTGAAAATATTTTTAAATATATTTTTCTTTTATTTTTAAAATTGTTTAATGTCACAATGTCCACTTGCTAGAGAAGTTCTGAGTAAAGCCATTTACATATTTTTTACTCTAGTATAATACGAACGGTCTACAACGTCCATCTTTAATAATGAACTTGCTCTTATTGTGTTATTTTGTCGTATTGCATGCATTTGACATCAGCATAGGGATGCGATTATTTTGCTCAACTGAATCAGATGCCTTTGTCAGTAAAGACCGGTTACGAAGTAAGTGCTGCGGCTAAACGACTAACTGTTGCTTGGTTTTTGTGCTTTCAGCAAGGAACAAAAGGAGCGCTTTGGCACTGTGAGAGCCCCTCAAATGTTGCGAATATATCACAACGCAGACGCTTTGTTAGATAATATTCTGCCAAAATTTGTAAACAAGCATCAAAGATAATACTGTTGCAATTTATTCCTTGGTTTAATGTGATTATTATCCTTCTACTATACAGTTGCCACTGTTGAAGTTAAACAATTCTCATTCATGAGAAATCTGATTCAACAAATATAATTGGGACCATACATTTTAAATACTTCAGATGCATCTACAATACCAACTGATTCTAAATTTCACGCAATTCTGTTTTGCTGTCTTGTGTTTTTATAATTTTATAATTTTACATTTAAGCAACGCGAACTGGATTAATAAATTTAAGTTATGGAATGTCTTCTTCTACTCTAAATAGATTCAATTACGCAATTACAAACTCCCTCAAATTTAATTTTCACTTGTTACATTTTCTAGGTGCAAGACTAATTGAATCTCTTATTTCGTGGAATCCTTGATAATGGCCTGCGCACCCACTCCGACTCTTCACTTCATAACGTTGAAGTGAACTTTGTTACTAATTATGACGGTTATCAGTCGTATATTTCATTGTTAGTCTTAGTAACTGTCCGTTAGTGCTACTAATTTTTATTACGTGTTTTTGTTTTTAGGGAACATTAGTCTACTAATGGTCAATATAGACAAAAGACATTGAAATGTTTTCAATAAAAACATACTGATACCTTTTAGTATTTTATACTATATCAACAGATTAACAGATAGCATTTTGTTTGCCTGATTTTTATAGCTACCGGTACGCACTCTCGCGAAATTAAAAAATTATTTATTAAATTTTCATTAATCATTTTCCACCAACGCGTTAAACAATTTGCGCCATGTCGAACAATACCTTTCCAATATCGAATTCTCTACATCAGATTAAAAGTTCTGGTTTTGGGGAACCAATATATAACTTACTAATACAATGTAAAAACGTATTTCGAGATCATACTTAGCAAATCGTCAATAGACCATTAGTTTCTAGCAGAATGGAATCGAATCATCATGGCGACGCGTGAATTTAATCAAAATCAGGGGGCTAAAATTCACCACTTCAACATAGCTGTCAAAAAAGATTGTCTTGCTTAAGTACAATGCTAGGACTTTCAAATTGAACGAGGTACTAACAAAACTGAAAGTAGAAATGCGAAAAGGTAAGAAATGCAATTTCAGAGAACTATGTGCCGCATACGTCACACGGAAAATAACCAGCAGATGTCCTATAAAAATAATTCAAGTATACGCTTTCACTTCAGACAGACGACAAGGAAACAGACAGCTTTTACGAGAATATGACGAAGGCCATACAATATAATAAAACGCATCACTCCGTTATCATTGTGAACTTAAACCCAACATTTGAAAGGAAAGCAGGTAATAGAGATTCGGTTGGGAGTTCTGGAATAGTTAAATGAAACGAAAACTACAAAAGACATATGCTATTTAACTGCTAGTAGAAATATATTTATCATGAATAACTTGATTCAAAACAAAGTCAAGTCAAAGCAGTTATAAACCAGCACTAAGGTTTTAATGAGAAAATTGTAAAAAAACCAATAGAATTACAAAGAAATCAGATAAAATATGAACAGAACTAAATAAAGCTAATAAAGCAAGGAATTATATAGGATTTTGAGAACAATTAAGAGACATTCGAGAAGAAAATGAGACGGTGCAATCCCCGCATTCATACTACGCCATGCTCTCTTTGGTACGCCCGTCGTTAAGACACATCCAATCTTCGTAATCTGTAGAAACGGGACTCCCAATGTGGTATAGCCGTTATTATATTATGTTATAAATAATTGAACCTCATGTGCAGACTTGAACTAAAGCAAATTCTCAAAACAAATGGGAACTATATATAGTTCATTCAGATTCAATATAAAATAAAATCTACAATCCAAGTTACAAATATCAGCAGTAAGTTGATTACAATTATGATTTTGTTAACATTTATATCAAAGAGGCATGGCCCTTTTGCTGTTTTTAGGAATTTCATAATCAATTTGTCATGTTTTTTAATATTTACATTTTCAAGTTTCGCCAAGCAGTTGCCAAATTTGACAAAAAATATAACCCTTATATTATACATACGTATATCCTATGAAATTTTAATAAAATCATTGCAAAGCCTAAACGAAGGAAATGTTGGTTTATCACCGGTAATGGAGAGTGCGTGTAGGGCAGAGAGCGTCGATATGTGGTATTTCAGATTTAAAGGTGACAAGAAATAGAAACTTCCATCGTCATCTTTCATAAACTTTAAAAAACAAATTTCCTGGACCGATATTCGAACTCTCAATATCAAGCTCGGCAAGGCATAATTGTGACACAACACTGTGACAGCGTAATTACGAGATCATTTAATGTCTGTTTTAGGTAACACGAATATCAAGCAATAAATACATACAAGGAAAAAGCTACTAATTTCGCTCAAAAGCTTTTCAGTTCTTTGTATTAATATTCCACATAAAGTGGAGCAGAAACCGCCCTGATAGATTAAGTCGTTCTCAACTTACCGTGATTACGTCCATCCGGTATGACAAACACCATATTTATTAATTTTTCTAATTTCGTCTAACGCCAAAGCGATTGCTGTATTTATAAGTAGACATTGTGACACTTAACAATTTCAAAATCAAAGAAAACTAGGTGTAAAAATATCTTAGCGTTCCGAATAATACTGAAAAAATAGAAGAAACCACTTGGTATTGCGAACTTCATGAACTTTCAAATAAAAAACATTACCGGCGATGGGATTCGAACTTCCGCGCCTGCGAATGCGATTTCAACACTCGACCATGTGTCACATGCTGCCACATGGGACCGTTAGAATCTCTACGATGCAGCTCCGTTATATATAACACGCTTATTCATCGCACCATTTGTCTTTTACAACATATATCCTGTATCTATTGAGTCCCATTTTCGTCAAAGGTAAAGCCTGAGCTAGGTAAAAATTATTACTTTTATCGGTTTCTCAGTTAATCAAAATCTAAAAAAAAATGTATTACTTCCTTTTACAATAAAGAAAGTATTGGATTCACCCCAAAAATTCTAAATTGAGTTTTCAACAGATCTTCGCGTTTTAGAGTCCCCTGAATAAAAAAAAAATGTTTTTTTCATTGGTCTGTGTATGTGTCAGTGTGTGTGTCTGCCTGTGAACAGAATATCTCAAAAACGAAAAGAGGTATGGCGTTGAAACTTCATATATAAGTTTTGTCTACTATGTAGATGCGACAGCAAGATTTTAAAGAAAATCGCATAACTGAAAGTAGGTGTTTATTCTTGTAATTTTTCAGTTTTTTTTTCGATTTTTTCAAAAACGCTTCTAACGATTTTTTTCAAACTTTTATTAAATTTTTAATGTGTATTGATGTGAGATAGATAATTTTCCAGTTTAATACTTCTAAAATTTTTTTATTAACTTTTATTTTAAATAAAACACCCGGTATATTATTACATTTTTGAATTCAGCTTAAAATTCTAGAGAAAATTTGTATCTTCAACTAACGCTCTATTTTGTACTGTTTTTGTAGAATATGTAATTTTTGACAAATGCTTACAAATTTAAAATCAAACTTTTGGCTAATTATAAGATCACTGTAAAAGGAAATTGTGTGCGTGTAACACACCAGATATTTTTAAGGTATATATTGTATATATTGGGTCAAAATATACTCTTATTGTTCAAGGGTGATAGCCTGAGTTTTGTGTAAAACATTACTTTCATTATTTAAGTAATTATTCTTGAGTTAAAGCAAAAACAAGCAGAATTTTATTTTTTAAGGTGCTCACCCTATATATATTTTACCGATTTTTCCTCGGTTTTATCCCAGTAAGGTATGTAATCGGTGCAACATATCGTCTTCCTCCAACAAACAGCTTCTGACTTCCACCTGCAACAGACAGACGAAATTGAGAAAACCTGTTTTTCGTCATCTAGAAACCCTGAAACGTGACCACCTAAAGAAGTCTCGAAAAGTTATTTTTTCGCGATTACAATACTTGCATCATCTTTTAGACGAACAACCTTTGAAAAAGTAACCTTTTGTTCATGTGTTAGTTTCTTAATTTACTAGAATTCGCGAGAAATCGGTATTTCTGAAAACGAAACAAGCCTTTTAGAATTCCGGCTTTCTTGTCTCGAATCTCCATGAGTCGCAGTTTCGTCGTCTTTCTTCAACAAGTAATTTGTAAGCTATACCGTCAACAGGCGGACGTATAGACGAACAGGCAGGCAGACAGACAGACAGACAGACAGACAGAATTGAGAAAACTTGTTTTTCGTCATCTAACAACACTGAAACGTAAAGATCTGAAAAAATCTCAGAAGCTGATATTTTTCCGATTACTATACTTCCTTCGTCTTTTAGACGAGGGAAGTAAAAATAACGTCTCTTATGGAAAAATTATAATGACTATTGCATACATCTGTTGAACGATGTCATTTGACCAATGATCGCACTCGCTTTTTGAACTTTCAACCAATCAAAAATGGCTTGCGTCGATAATTATTGTTATATAACAACTTATCGGTAATACTCAGTAAAATGATGATTCGTTAGTTTTTTTTATCGCTTCAAGCAATTGTCACGCAAAATATATTGCGTGCATAGTTCCTTGCTTCGATAATGCTGACCAGATTGCACTCACGTTGGATTGTTTAGAAAATACGCCCGACAGCGGTCGTGCAATCTGACCAGCATTATCGGCAAGTCACTGTGCACTTAATACATTACTGTTGATAATTAGGAGGTTAGATAAGCTCAATGATCTAAAATGCCCGAAATTTAATCCAACTTTATTCAACCTTTTTATTAGTTATATACAAGGTGTTTATCTCGATCTCGACACCCACCCATAAGGTTTATTATTATTTATTTGTAATAACATATTAAATTAAATTAAAAGAGATGTATTACCGAAAATTTTCAATATACCTTACAGACTTAATCAGTATAGCTTTAGTTGCAAAACATTAATCTATTCTGATTTTAAATAAAATAATAGTAGCCAATTTAGTACTTGTATGTAGAATTAGTAGTGTAGATGACTGGAGAGCTATCAGAGAATACATTTGGCGATACCCTAATCGCCGAAAGTCTGACACAATGTTTAGCTGAGTGTTTCTCAAATTGGGAAAGCAGGTTCTGCTACATTTACTAATAATGGTTTGCTCCTTAAGGACGAGATTTTGTAGAGGAAATGTAGTTAATGCAGTTCTAGATAATCCTGAAGTTAGTACTAAATGGATATCAGTGCTGTAGAACTTTCTTGGTGTATTTTAAATAATGAGAAGTTGCAACGAGTGAAGGCTTTTGATTCTGAAAATACTGAATAAGGCGCAATATTTTGCACATAGTTACCTCACCAGATTTCCCAACTTTTCTGGAAACGTTTTTATAGTCTGATGAAGCACAGAGACCAGATACGCCAGAAATAGCATTAATAAATTTTATAATTATCAGATTATCACACATGGTCTCTCGAAAATCCATAGAAAATCTATAGAACTTTACGTACGAACACGGTATCTAACGAGCGAGTGACAGCGAGCTTGTTATCCGTGTGAGAACGTAAAGTTCTGGTAACGGTCGAACATTGTACAACGTTTTATACGAGTAGTATTCTGAATCGTAATTTTTTTAATAAAAATTCTTATTAAAATGATGTTGCTGCTTTTATTTATGGGATATGCCCGTTATAATTCTGTACGGGCTCAAGCCGTAGAGGTTCGTTAGCCCTAGAGCTAGAGCGTTTAGTATTCAAAATACCATAGACAACGTTATCGTTGCATACGTTAGAGAATATATTGTTATGGTACACTAAGAGCAGTTTTGGCTGAAGATTAAATGTATAAATAAAATTTGGAAAATCAATGCAATCAATTTGGAAAAATTTAAAAAGAATAGGCTGTTTGAATTAAGTTCATTAAAAGAAATCTAATTTGAGACAAATTTAATATGAAAAGGATAACTTTTGAGTATTCTATAGAAGTTTTGGAATTTAGAAAGTAAATACATGCTTGTATCACACATGACAAATGTAAATTCTATTGAAAAAATATGTTGAAGTAGGTAAGACTCAAATGAACTTAAATTATAGATGGCATTAATAATTAAAAATGGTAGTTAGGCGAATTTGTTACGATTATGAGAAAAACAATTTTGTATAAACATATAATTTGAAAATATTGGTCTGATTAAAAATATATAAATTTTACCCTATTTTGAATGCATTTTGAGTGGAAATATTAACAAGAGTAATTATTAAACATACGTGGGTAACATGGAAGTGAAAGAAGTATAAAAAATATGAAGTATAAGTTATGAGAAGAATAATGGAAGATGGTCAAACTAACTAGAGATACAAGAAGAATTATTAATAAATGAAGAATTATAGAATTGGATTGAAATCGCTTTATTTTGGGAACTACAATTGACAACGATTTACATCAAGTGGAGTATTACTGAATAGTGAGTTTGTGGACACAGCTAGGCAGTAAGAGGAACCAATCAAAGGAGGATAGCAGAGGCAGGACCATATCCGAGGTAGCCTGTTGGTTACTGACAACAGAGATTGATGAGTCTTGGAGGTTCGGAAGCGGGGTGACATTTCCAGTTCATCAGTGACAGCTGATTACTACAGACCTGATTGAAGAGGGTCCATTTCGGAAGGTACCAGTGCGTCAGTGACAGCTGCTTGCCAGAAAGCTGTTTGAAGAAGCTACCAGGAGTTGGAGAGTGACAGCTGTTCATCAGTAGGGGTTTGCTGTCAGTGTTTATAAGCAGGACATTACAGCAGGATGCATGCGGGGCCCAGCTACTCTTTATAAGTGGATTGCTCTCTTGGAGGTGAAGTGGTTACTAATATAAGATGGGTAATAATCTTGTTCTGACAACGCTAAAGCAAAGACAAGACAATTTAAAAAGTGCAATTAGTTATAAACAATTACTTACAGTATCATATAAAGCTAATGGTATGCTAATGAAATTGAGCATTTGTCATTATTGATATGAGATTGGTTATTGACATTTACCTTGACATAAAAGGTGACAAGTAATTTCAGCACAGTTGAGAAATATTTGAAAATCAAATTTACATAAAGAAGTAACTAGATAATCGAACCAACCCTGAAAGAGTTTAAAGGCGCTATCATTTTTAATAATTAAATTAATTTAATATTAAAATTCGAACGAAATATATTTAAGTTAAAAATATTAGAGCAGTCACTGCAATATGTAAGATAACACTTCTAAAATCTTTACTTAAAATAAGTAAGAGAATGAAAATCGTAATATGTTAAAGTTTATGAGACTCTGCCAATAGAGTTTATCGTGATACTTAGTTAGAACATTCGATACCTTGTTTAATATTAACTATCTTTTCGAGCAGTAGAATATGCAATCTATAAAAAAAATTTTCTTCATCTTCTTATTTTACTTCTTTATAATATAATCTATGTATCATCCTAATTTTCGTCGAGTTATTTAATATTTGCTAATGCTTTTATAATTTCTTCAAACTATGAGTTTATAAACTAGTTAAGTACTAAGAACATTTTATAAAAATAAAATTAAAGAGATAAAAAAGTTTGAGGCTAAGCAAACACGATGTTTAGAACCGAAGTGTATTACTCCAATAGATTCAAATCGAAAACTTAGGAAACGAAATTTAATCGCGGCGTCGTTTTTATATTTAATTATCGATAATAAAATTTATTCTCCCACATCCTACATGGAGAGAAGCGTACAGTCAGTCACATTGCCATCGCTCCGTTTCTGTGTTAATGCAAAGTTATTGAATTTAATATTTCACTTAGACCACTTAATTTTTATTTAAAAATATTTTTTAAATTCTGGGAAAGCTTTCTTAATACAAAGTGTTATATTTAATTTCAATGAATAATTGTATTAGTGGATAAGGATAAATTGTGAGTAGTAAGATCCCAAAACATGATCGAGGGATATTTTGATAGACTATTCCCTAAATACAATTTCAACACCAGAAATCAATGATCGATTTGTTTAATCATATTAACAAATTAGGTAGAAATAGGCAAATTTTATATTTTTAAGGTCATCATCCTATATGTATATATATTGCTATGGTACATAGAGAGAGAAAATAATTTAAATATATCGAAAATTAAGTGCAAAGAATGGAATAGTATTCGTATAGTAATCATTGAAAAAGGCTAGGAAATATTATAATGCAAACAACTTAATGTTGCAGGATAACGAATCAAAGTCCTAATATAAAATGTCTAGAGTGTGGCATTCAATTTAAATAATGGTAGTCAAGAGATAGAAAAATATGTTTTAAGGGATTATTAAATAAACAAACTTGAAAACTGAAATGTAAAGTATTTTTCGACTAATAAACTTTAATATACTCTAGTCCTATTTATCTAAGAACTATTTTGGCATGATAAATGGACTATACATGAAAGTTACGTGGTACTGAAGTGAAAATATAACTCGACACTGTAAATGAATTTTACATGGTATAACTACAGGAGTGCAAGTAAATATAAAGATAAAATATAGCAAGAATGGAGGATCAAGATTATTAATTGGAACTATATAATAAAACATCAGTAAGAGTAACGATTTGGATATAATTGATTAGAATTTTAATACAAAGGATTGGCGATTGGAAGTTCTTTTGGGAGTGTTGACGCTGCTTGGAGTTTCTGTGTACTGCGCCGGAGGGTGTTTGGACTTGGTGGAGAACTGTCATCTTCCAGCTTAGGACGAGGTTGCTGTTTGGAGTTTTGTCACAACAGACTGGGTCCCATTGAACGGAGATCAACTTCCTGACGACTGAGGGAACATACATGAGGATTTGGATTGTTAAACAACGAGATTATTTTGAGGCTACTCACAGCTGGACAGTTTGAATCGACAACGTGATGGATGCAGCGAGTTTACAAGTGAGGTGATTAGTGTTTATTTACAGATAGAACTGAAGAAAACAGGCTGATTCAAGCTACTTGGAAGTTTGAGCGTTGCAGGTTAGTTAATAATAAATACTTGCTAATGTTATCTGTAACAAAGAACATTTAAAATTGGTTCATTAAGACAAAGAAAGTCATACTTACGAATTGATTTATGAATTTTATATAATTTGTAAAGGATCTTGATTAGTTATCTGCACAAGCAATTGCAAATGACATAAATGTCAAATTTATTGAAGTTTTAACATAATTCAAATTACAATTAGATTACTTGATATTTCAGAACCTACCCCTGAGTTGAGATACATGCTATTCCTTTTTATTAAGGTTAAAACCATTATTATTAAACGAACATAAGTCTATAATCATAGCAATATATATATATATATATATATATATATATATATATATATAGTGATACCTGTTAAGTTGTCACTTCCGGGGCACAGATGTGACGGACTGACCTCCACCTTTTCTACTAATATTATATACAAAATAAACCCATATTTGTGCTGAGGGGAACTTCCGCTAGAGATCCATCAAAAGAGGGGAAACAATTTTTGGAAATAAAATTTTCATATATAATGTTCATATGTGAGATAGAAAGTCACTTCCGCAGGTGATTAACATATGGAACCATATATAAGACATGAATCGCACGAAGTCACATCCGCCAGTGTTGTCAGTTTTTCATATTATAACGCTTAGAATGAAATAATCGCAGCCGTGTCTTCTGACAAGAAATGTGGATTACTATCAAGCAAATATATTCTATTTTAAAAGAAGGTACTTTTCAGCACGTGAATGTGAAACGCATTAATTAATATGTGCCGTTAAATAGGAAACGCCAATCTGTAACGCAAAGTATATTTTTAAAATACAATTATTTGCACGTCCGGGAGTAGAAATCAGTTTCCAGGTTAAAAAAATCATGACAGAAATAATGTGTTATGCCCTAGGGAAATAATAACTTTATTATTTTCCTAGGGAGTAAAAACGATTATTATATTTTCAGAGACTACTAAAATGTGTAAATCTGTCAAAATTATAATATCAATAATTCAGGTTAAATTATTTTTTCACTTTTAATCTTACTTGGGGCGTGACAAAAAAGTATATAATCCTCAGGAGAGGATGCTATTATTCCCTCGGTGCTTTTTAACGCTCGGGCTTCGCCCTGTCACTACAATTGCACCTCGGAAATAATCATGCATTTCTCTCCCTTGGTGTATAATGTACTATTTTACTGTGGTGTAATATTATTGAGAAGAGCTATGATGTAACATTAATTTAACAGATCATGTACTTAATGTTGAATATTTAGGTGTAATTTAATAATTTCAATAACAAAAAAATAGATTTAGTTTGGCTTATGTTAGCATAACCAATTTGATTGGATACCGATTTCAAATCCATGACAATTGCCAATATGACAACCAAAATGTATAAAATGTTAGTGAAAAAATATTTTCGCCTACTGTGCTAATATTACTAACAAAATATATTACTCTACTAACCTTTCAACCAATGTCTACATTTGGTTTGAATAATACTGATATTAATCATTTGATGTAGATACACTGTGTGTGTAATAGGTAATTATAATTCTCATTAAATTCCTACATCAACAAGTCTTTTTATGAACCTGTTTTTTATAATAATCTGATTCGAGAAATACATAGCAAATACACATAATACGCTAGATTTGATTATTTTTATATATTTTTCATATTTTATGCTTAACCATTTTTGTCCTCGGTAGTTTACACTCTATTGATTTGATTATTACACACAACTGTCACGTGACTGACATCAACCAATGGAAACCATGCATTTTTTGAAAATCGACCAATCCCGAACTGCTTACCTGATAAGCGCCCGTGGGCTGCTTACCAAGCGATAAGCTCCCTAGGGACGATTATCGACCCCTTGGATGGTCTCATAATTAGAAATAGAAATGCAAGAAACAAGCAATTTTAGTTTTTCTGCATTATTAGATAAATTTTAAATCATAATTCGTATACGGGTTTTGTGTAATAATCTTTAAAATATAAACGCGGGCAGCACACTTACATATAATTTTGCCCGTGCCAAGAGTCATCGTGCTGGTTGCCCTTAGAAAACTGCCCTCGGGCAAGCCCTCGGAGCAGTTTTCATTGCAACCAGCACTCGACCCTTGGCGTGTGCAAAATTATCGGTATGTCTCGCCCTTGTTATATTACTATTGATAATTTATGTTCAATGTTTGAGACCTTTGAGATACATCTCACGAGCTCTAATCAGAATATAGATCGCCCAACTGACAGACTGACTGAACAGACTCTTGTTACCCGTAGCTTTGAGGAAATTAATTCTATGAAGAGTTAATTAATCTAGAAACCTAGAAATCTGTTTTGTTTCCAACATCACAGAGGAAAAATTACGTTGAAAATAAAGTAAATTTAAGAAAACATTTGTATTAAATCAGTAATAATAAAAATACGAGTATATAAAATAAAATACAGTTCGTAAATACAATAGAAAATTAAAATAAAATACATTTAGTAAATACAATAGAAAACTAAAATAGAATACATTTCCTAAATACAATAGAAAATTAAAATAAAATACATTTCGTAAATACAACAGAAATTAAAAATAAAATAGTTACAATATTAATTTTGAATTTGCTTTTTAATTAAATGTTGAATTTTAGACTTTACTACTGTGATAGATCTATTTATTTTATACTTTTTGAGAAATTCTTTTATTTCCGTAGAAGGGGGATAACGTTCTTTTCGTATGTATGTAGAGAATTCCTTTTTCAAAACATGTAATTCTTTATTGGACCATACTAAAAATACAATATTAAAATTTTGTTTTTAAAATCTACTTATATGACTTACAAACTCTTTGCTGTAAAGATTTGGGGGGACGTTTATAACTTTCATCTTGGTCATTATTAGAAATTTCATAATTTTTATCAGTATTATCACCATCTGAAATGAAACCATGTACTTTAAATTAATTTTTGTATACAATAATTTTACTATTGTCGTGCATTTCTATATCGTGCGACAATTTTACTTCATTGGAAAAAACTTCTTCATTTAGATCTTTGTTTGCACTCGTTGTATACTCTACATTCTGAAATCTTTTTGTTTTAAGACAATCCTCAATTCTAACTTCGATTTCCTGATGTATACACTGTTCAATCTGAATATCAGATGTAGTATTGTTTTTTCCTACAAATAAAACCAAAATTAGGTTACACAAGTATTAGTAAATGTTAAAGAAAAAGAGTTTATGTAAAAAAGTAGATAACTTAGTTTAGTGCAAAGTTGACATATACCACTATTTATATCTTCCTCAGCAAATTCGACATTTGGGTCCAAATCAATATCTGCTAGAGATTTTCCTTTATATTGTACAGGTAGAGATCCTTTTTCTATCATAAGCAGCAATTTAGAAATTTTAGCAGTCTGGTAAACATCTACTGGTAATCTAAAAGACGAAGTTAGAACGTTTACATTTTAAAGTAGGTATCTTTAATAAAATAAAAATATCAGATGATTAAAAAAACTCATCCTGTAAATTTAAAAAACATTTACTGGGGATAAGTTTCTTTGTATCTGTGGTTTTTACTTACTCGTAAAATTCTTCATGGGTTTTTTGGGTATGACCCATAAAATTTGAAAATTGTTTGGTTTCGTTGGGACTTAAGTTAAGAATTTGCATAACCGTTGCAATTTGTTTACGTAGTGTATTACTTGAAAATGCTTCTGGAGATTCTAATTTTATTCTTTTGCACAAAGTACGTATGGCAACATCACCTTTCCCCCATTTAATTCGACTACCAGGCATCGCAAAAACATATTCATTGTCTTTGTCGATGTATTCTAGCCGATGTTCCAGTAAAGTATCAATCATTTTTTCTAAAGTTTCTGGTATTAAGACAACAACAGCTCTGGATCCCTTTCCACTATTTATAACCCTCTTGTACTTTGTTGTTAAGATTTTCTCTGCTTCCGTTAGTACTTGGTCAAAATCACTGTAGTTGCTTTTTTTTATCAGATTTATAATTTGTAATTTTCATATATTGTACATCTCCAATTCTACGCCTGTTGAATATAATTAGTAATGATAAACAACATTGTACTAACAGTTTGTAGGTTTTTTCATCTTTGTTAGAACTCAACGTCTGTAAACTTTCGTGGGCCAATAATGAAACTTCCTCTTTAAATTTTTTAACATCTCTAACTAACGGAAGCAGCAATGGCTTATTCCATCGTTTTTCATTAAGATCTTTATTAGCAAGAGATGCCATTTCTGTATTCCACCTTGTTTCAACTAATTTTTTAAATTGTTTTATATTATCTATCCAAATTCTAGAGTCTTCTGCAGACTTGCATTTAAAACCAGAACTCTCTTTCAAAATTAAATGTGTTAATTCATCACATACTGTTTTTAGTGACGTGCCTAAGTGCATCGCTAAACTTGGTGTTTTGTATGTTTTTTTAGCATGATCGTATCCTACAACAATTCGTGTGGCATGTAGAACGTTGTCAAAATTTCTTGGATGTAACATATCTTTACAAGTTATGTTTTTATTATTTACTACGCCTCTGTAACTGAGCAGAAGTCGCGACAGTTCTCGCATCTTGTTACTACAAGAGTAAGCCATTCGTTCTTTTCGATGTCTTTTTAAATATGACTCGCCGAAATTGGCAATTAGCAGATCTTTTTTGGCTTCAAGGGCAATATCATCGGGTTTCATGAGATCAAATACCTGCATATGCACATTAATTATTATTATTTTATGTCACATTCTTAATTTTATAACTAGGCATACCAACTTCCGAATGAAGTATAATTAATTACATTTGAAAATTTCATAGACTATACCTAAAAATTTCTGTAATTTTGCTGAATTCAAAATCTGTTTTATATTATTTGTAAATTAATTACAAAAATGAAATAGTTACCCAATACTACTACTTCTACTACTCAAAATTATGAGTTGGCTAGTTATAACATTAAAGACATCAAATCGTGTTTTATGTCGTGGTACTTACTTGTTCTTTAACATGTAACTTTGAAATCACATTTGTAGGGTCCATAGCACATGCAGTTAAAGTTTGCGACAATGACAGAGGGTTTTTCTGTTTGATATTGTTGAAGGAACATCCTTTAACGTGACGTTTTAAATATTTCTTTTTATATATTCCCTTACAGTACGGGCACGGGTAATATTTTGAATTTTCCAAATTCATAATTTCTTGGCGTTTTGGTCTTATTACTTGGTTTATGTATAAGTCAAAGTTGGTGTCGTTTCGTAATAATGCGACAGCATATCTTCTCTCTTTACTTTTTAAGGGGTAATCCAATATGTTTTTTACTTCCATTTCATCCTTATGATGTCTTTGTATATGTCTCATAAAGTTTTTATTATTAATCTCGTCTTGACAAAATTTACATCTAATTTGTTTTTCATTGCGTTTCTTTTGCTGTATTAAAATAGTAAGAAAACAGTAAGATAATAGTAATCTATGCAAGTTTGTAAATGGTGCTATTTGAACCGTGTGAGTTTAAGGAACGAGACGTAGTTGAGCTCCCTAAAGAAACGCGGTTCAAAAAGACACTTCGGGGTGTGTTTCATACACTATCTTTTCTACGACCAGAATGCAATTAATAAAAAATTGTGAAAGTAGAATGGTTTTCTAAATTTTTAATAAACGTCATTATGGCACGCACGAAAAAGTTACTTTTTTTACTCCAACCACAATACCAAACTTTATGCATGGAAATAAGTGAAAAATAAACTGTTTTTTAACTGTCGCAGAAAAAATTAATTACCAAATTCCCACTAACTACAATTGAAGACATTAGTAGAAAAAAATACTTGAAATGACGTTTTCAATAGTCATACGTACTTCAGTCAGTGTTCGGGGGGGAGGTGGTGCGTGGAACACCAATGGCTCACTAACTTCCAAAATTTCTGGTATACTAGTACAAGATGTTGAAGAACTTTCAGTATTTTTGTCCAAATAATCACAAATATCAAAATCCTTGTCTCTGTCATCATCACATTTCGATTCGGATATGTACATTGTATACGTACTACTGCCACTGAAACGGTCTTCAGGATTAAGGACAAACTTATGGATAGAATCTTTTTTATCGTTAGCATGAGAACCACCCAAGAGGGTAATATCAGTATTAGTATTTCGATTATCATTGTCAGGTTCATCTACGAAATTGTAAATGCAACTAGTTTTGTTTTTGTGGTTTTCATTTTTGGAAATGCACGCGTTATTATTTTCACTTAAAAGTTCAGTTTTAGAATATTCCAGAAAGTCCTGGTCATCAATCCATTTCTACAACAGCAAATTGTGTGTAATTAATTATTAACCTAACCGCATAGGTTAAAATTCAGGTAACCCAAAAATTAATCAAATGGGCATTACAACAACTGAGAAACTACAAATGAAAGTTTTGCGTATTTAAAAGCCTCCCTTATGCCATTAGAGATTTTAAATTATTGTTCACGTAGATACCACAAGCCGGTGGCCAACAGAGGCGCGTTAATTGTCCATTTTAGAATATGCGATAACGATGATACCAGAATAGTACAATTTAGGATAATTTTGTTAAATGTATAGTAAGACGTAATGATATATTACTTATACGTGCTCACAAAATAAATAATTTATTATTATAATCATTGATTATAAATATGAGAACTTTTGACAAAACGTACATAATTATAATATAGCCAAATTCTTAAACTGCTTTTTAGCTCGATTCTCGAATATCTGCCCCCGTACCTTACAGCCACCTGTCCTTAAATAGGGTTCTTTATGGTGTCTGTTAAGGTAGCTTCGTTCCAAAGACGGGGAAGTCCCCGAATGATTAGGCCATAAGCGTGCAGCATACAGGATTTCATTGCATAACTGATACTTTTTGTTAAAATATTTCGAGAATCGAATGAACTCAGAAATACAAGTTTCTCATATCAAAACATACAATAAAAATAAACCGAATGAATTAACGTTTCGTCTTTTACTAGGCAAAGAAAGGAAAACATTAATGCTTAATAATTAGTATTGGGAAGAGTAGAACACTTTTGAGAAGCGGGATATAATTAATTTGAATGCAGAATAAGCGAATGTAACCATTTATTCCAAATGTATGTCACACCAGTAGTATTTATTCAACTCAATTCGGACCCATCGTAAATCGTAATGTTATGACTCGATTGTATCGCTTAGTCAACACTAGTGGATCCGCACAATGCAATATAAAAATCCTTGAACATATGCGTCTTATTTATTCTCGACTATTAATATGCTGCATACGGCATACTCCAATGACATAAGGGCGCCTTAGCAATTTTTTACGTTAACCCACAACGGAAATACCGGCCCTTATTGCAGAATAATCTGAATTAACTTCCGTTGAAACACCAATCAAAGTACATAGGTACTTACACGAGTCTTTTCAAAATTCGTTCGTCGTAATCCTTCCGAGGCTAAAGAAGTGCTTTTTGATAATTCCATTTCTGCAATTTAAAAAATAGGCTTCAAAGTTTTAAAACGTTTAGAAGCGGACGGGCATAAAATGTACATTAAGTTAAAAATGTGAAATAATTTTAACACATTTACTTTGGCAATTGGTATTATAAGCGCAAAGATTGATAAAAACTTACCTTTGTTTAGTGCCATTTTCACCAACAAATGACCTCTGATTCCCTGCATTATTAAACGACAAATCGGACTGACTCGATGTGGGCGATTCCAACCAGTTCAGCCCATGTGAAATTCACGACTAAAGCAACTATTCACGCCGTTTACAACGTTGTCATATTTTGGAAGTGACTTGTGCGAGTTTATTCATAAAAACTTTGGCAAATACATCGGAAGTCACTTCGTACTAGGAGTACCTGAGCGCTGAAGAGATGGCAGCGCCAACGGTTATACGCCGAACTAATTGACGAACTCACTTTGATTAGGGGGTCAAAGTCACCTCCAGAACAAAATTGGGATTTGAGCTCTGGACGACATCTACAATCGAATGGCCTAAAAATTTTAGCAAAACGTTGTCACTTCCGAAATCGGAAGTGACAGCGTTATATATGAAGTCACAGCGTGTGTGCGATACCTATTTCGGAAGTGACTTAGTATACTTTATCAATATATATATATTACCGAAATTTTCTCGGTTTCATGCCAGGAAGGCATATAATCCGCACGCAAAGTATCGTCGTCCTCAAACAAATAGTTTCTGAGTTACACTTGCAACAGGGAGACACACAGATGAAATTGATTGATTTGTTTTATAATGTTAAAAAGCAGGTATTCCTTCGATTCTCTAAAACCTAAAAAATGCAGGAGAATTGTCGCTAGGGTGTTATCAAAAATTTCCACATTCCCTTGGTCAGACGAAATTGTGACGTAATTCGCAATTGGTTAAATTTCGAAAATTCCAGTATTTTGATTGGTTGAAATTTTATGAATGGAATAATCAATAGTAATTACATAAGTGGTGATAATTTTTTGATAATTTTAACTAGATTCCACGAGTGGAATTTCTTATTCTGAATAGCAACAAAGATGAGTGCTAATCTAGTTAAAATTATTTTAAAAAATTATTACCACGAATGTAATTCGCCGTGATTATTTTTTAAACAGTCCTGTTGTAGATAGGGTTTAATGGAGCTTCCAGATGAGTGTCTTGTTATTTTTAACAACTGCTGCTCACCTACTCCACTTTTAGCTAGTTGTGTTACAGCAGAAGGACGATTTGAATGGTTTGTGAAAAAATAGTCGCTGTAATCAGCTACTAGCAAATAGTCAGTGTAATTTTGATGCTATTAGTCGATTTGAAATGTTTTTTTCATTACTATTGGCTGATAGGACTGTTTAAAAAATAATCACATATAATCTCATAAGAGCATTAATTCTTTCCGGAAATTTTTTGAGTGCATTCCAACAACGTCGTATTAATCTGCCCGAGCGGGACGCGAGGGCAAATTAGGACGTTGTTGGAATGCACGAAAAATAATTTCTGGATATGAATTAATGCTCGAATGCAGATTCGGTAAGAAAATCGTAACGATACAAGCCATCACAGTTAGGCTGATCTACCTACAAAAAATTTCCAAGAAATTTTGTTATTGTCTTGGTTACGGCTCGTGAACTAATTTTTCTATTGGTCATTAATGAGTGTCGTACGATTTTCAATGTAATTTATAGTGTCCACATAACGGTGCTGCACTGCACAATACCGAAATAGTAACTGCTTTCTAGAAATATTTCTCAACACACTTATTGGAAACTGTCGAAGTAAGCTGTTGCCTTAGATTTAGTAAAAATTATTATAAAATAATTTAAACCGTTCGTGTAATATTAGTGAATTAGGGATAAATATTATTTCACAATTAGCACTAATAAAAGGAAACGACATTGGTAAACTACTGCACATATGAAAAGCGAACAGATTTGTATTCGAAACTAAACTGGGAGAATATATTATAGCTTACCAGTATGTGTTATTTTTAAACTCAATTGATTATCATATTCCTCTCCAATTTGAACTTTTAATGTGTTCCAATATAATCAATAATGAACTAGAACATACTGGGACCACTCTGTGTGGTTTAAGACACAAAATACCAAAGAATTTAGGGGCACGCAATATTTATGTTCTTCAAGCTGATACCTTTTTATGCTTATACACTACTAGGGTGACCACCTCTCAGGGTTTCACCCGGAGTCTCAGGGTTTCATCATCAAATCTCCGGACTCCGGGTTTTGTTATAATTTCTCCGGGTTACGCTAATTTTGTAATAATGTTTAACATTAACTTCACCGTAAGTTGGTTATATTAATAAAAATAAAATCGCAACAAAAAATCTTGTGCGGTGTCGCAGCGTATAATCTTTGATTTTATTGTAACCAAAGGTATAATATTGTAATGCTTTACTACTATATTAACTCTATACATTAATATTATTTGTAATACCATAATAGTTATTTACTATACAAGTGGGGTAACAGCATCATTAATATACGTGTGTGTAAGCACACAAGTATATTAATGATGCATTATCACACATGTATTGTACAAAATGTTATCTACGACTGCCTAAAATTGAGAAAAGTGCATTAAGAGAAATGTCATATCTGTCATTTTCAAAAATATTTTAGTAGGCAAATGTCATTATGTCATTCATTTGACACTATTTCAGTTACGTAATGAAGTCATTACACAACTCAGTTACGTAATGAAACCATTACATAACTGAGTGGTGTAATGAGCTTCATTACCTAACTGAACTAGTGTCAAATGAGTGACGTAATGCGTTACTTATCCCACTGGAGTAGATAAATAAATAAAATTGCTCCACTACATAAAACTTAGTTTCAATTTTATTGCCTCTCTCTAACTAATTAAAAATATGATTATTTAATTATGCTTCACTGTAATAACGGTATGTTGCTCTTTCTATATTCTATCCATCTGCAATTTATTAATGCTTTTGCGCTGGCTAGCAATTTGAGACTCTTATCTGCAGGGTTGGATTCTTACACCTTTGATGAATTTAACCATTGTGGTCGATTCTGACGAATGCCGGGTAACCATAAAATATTTAACCCCAAACAAAGCTGTTCGAAACAGAGAAAATTCAGCGTATATTGACAACAAATTAATCAACAATCAATCAGTTCACCTCAGGTAAATTACAACAATGCTTTTATAATAATCAAGTAGTTTGGCTTACCTAGAGTTCGTTTTTCAAGTGCAAAAGGACGCCAACCCGCTTTTATTTTTTTCTTCAAAGAACGCCGATCTCGTTTCCGGTTTTCACAACGGACACCAAGCTTGTATTTGCTTCCTGGAAAGCTCTCTGCTGTTGGTATCTGTTTATAGACCACGAATACGGCCTCCTCTAAGTGCTGCCCTTTGCTGTCCGCTTCCCGCAGCTCCCAATCTTGAAGAATCTCCGCTCTAAAGGACGAACTCGTACAGGCTATGGTTGGAAAGGACGCCAAGCCCGTATCTGCTTCCTGTCAATATTTCAGCTGCTGTTACTTGCTTCTGGATCACGAATAAAGCCTCTTCTAAGTGTTTTCCTTTCTGCTTCCCGCAGCTCCAAAACATGTAGAATCTCAGCTCCGAAAACGATATCGCACAAGCTACGCTCCAGGTTTAATTTATTCTGAAACTGCACTCCAGAACCCTTCCAATTTAACCACAGCTGGCCTCTGCATACAGGCAAATACATAACACGCACAACTGGGCATAAAATATTTACTTTTATCAATAAAACACACAAGCTTTCGGCTTGGCTTTCCCTACATAAAAAAAAATACAAGCGACTTCCTAGGTTACATAGCGATATGATTTACAATTGTTTATCTGTAAGTGTAATTATTGTAGAAACTTTTGCTTATTTCGCATTGTGCGCAGGGCTGATTTATTGGGGTAGCGAGAAGGGGCACCTTGGAAGCTGTTGACCGAGGTTGCTAGCATTTTAAAGACAGTCTGTATATTATAGCTGTACTGTTCAGTTTATATATTTTCGCCAATATACGTTTATTTAATTCAACCGTGTTATTATTTGATATTTGGTGCCGAAACCCGGGAACGGAACGGAACGGAAAGTGAAAATAAAACTGAACACTAACGCGAATATTCTGAAGTTAAAGTGGTACGCGAACGCGAATATTCAAATCGTGCGGTTAAAATACGGGCTCAGCGATGGAAGTGAAACGAACGGTGTGCAGGTCGCAGTTAACGAAAACAATAAACTACGTAAACGGTTTGCTAGCAGAGGAATACGGTGCTGAAGACATTTATACGGCGATGGCAAAGCTAAAACTTGCGACCGACAATCTTAAAGAAATCGACCGGCAATTAGAATCTTCCCATGCCGAAATACTGAAAGAAGAATTCCAGAAGCAGATGGAATATGAAGAGGTCGCGGTAACCACGATGTCTAAGCTTGAGTTTAGATTAAAAATGTTAGATAGAGCACACACAGAAGCCATGCAAGTTGGGGCAAATGAGCGACATGCAACAAACGAAACGCGGGAAGAAGCACGACCTCATCCCGTAGTCAAGCTGCAACGATTGGAATTGGTGAAATTCGACGGCAGTCCAAAGGGTTGGATTCCTTTTTGGGAGCAATTCAAATCTAACGTTCACGAAAACCATCAGTTGAATAATGGAGATAGATTCAACTATTTAAGGATGTCTGTGACAGGCAAGGCAGCAGAGACAATAGAGGGATTTCCACCGTCGGGAGCTTTTTACGAGGAAGCCCTGAGTATCCTAAAGGAGCAGTTCGGAAACGCTGAACGGCTGATCGAGCAATATTTCGACAGTATAATGAAAATTGAATCAGTGAAATCCAGAAACGACGTAGTTACATTACGCAAAAATTATAATTTGATTACGTCAGCTATGCGTGCTTTAACGATCCTGGAGGTTTCGAAGTCACAATATAACATCATCATAAAATCAAGCCTGATGAAATCGTTACCCACGGAATTGGGTCTAGGATTTTATAGACAAAGGGCAAAGTTTTGGATCACCAAGAAAGTGGTTCTAATGCGTCACTGGACCAGTATTTCGACTTTAAAACCCTTTTTGGACAAGGACGGACTGTTACGCCTGGAGGGTCGCCTTCAGAATTTAGAAGCAAACTTCGATCTTAAACATCCCATAGTTTTGCCGAAGAGTGCACATTTGAGTAAGATATTGATTACTAAAATTCATAGAATTGTTCACCACAGTGGTGTAAATGCCACTCTTTGTGAACTTCGCAAACGGTTTTGGATAATTCGAGGTAGACAATTATTAATAATAAAATCGGTGTTATCGAAATGTCTCATTAGTAAGAGGTTACACGGAAAGTCAGCATCGGCGCCGTTTGCACCATTGCCCAAGGACCGAATAGAGCAAGCGAAACCATTCCAAATAACGGAAATTGACTCCGCAGTGCCGTTGTAATTCGAGGAAAAGGGCCTTACACAAAATTGTAATATTTTTCTGTTTACCTGTGCGGTAATAAGAGCCGTGCATCAGGAGCTCGTTTTAACCACGGGTGCCACAGCCAGTATTTGTGCCATGAAACGTTCTTTTGCAAGCAGAGAAATTGAAGCTACAATTAACGGACGACCACTCACGTACCTCGGCAGTGAACATACGGATCCACTACCGTTGGCCCCAGCACATTTTTTGTTAGGTCCCGGCTTAACTACCATACCATCCATCAACGGAAGCGTCAAAGGAAATGCGCTAAGCAAGCAGTGGAGACAAAGGATTAGGACACTGGACTATTTTTGGAAAAGATGGCGGGAGGACTATTTGCAGCTACTACGAGGAACCCATCACAACTTTAATGTGCGCGAGTGCCCAGTGAAAGAAAGCGATGTAACGCTAGTGTATGGGGTTGACAAACGTCGTCTTTTGTGGAAATTAGGCATAGTGAAAGAAACGATTTTAGGACGTGACGGAAAGGAGCGTGCGTGCTACGTAAAGTTTGCGAACGGAGCAATTTTAAAGCGCCCAATTCAACTTCTATTTCCTTTAGAATTAAGTAGTACATAATTTCGCGGCCGGAAGATGTAGAAACTTTTGCTTATTTCGCATTGTGCGCAGGGCTGATTTATTGGGGTAGCGATAAGGGGCACCTCGGAAGCTGTTCACCGAGGTTGCTAGCATTTTAAAGACAGTCTGTATATTATAGCTGTGTTACCCCCTTAAACTACTATACGACACAACAAATAACGGCCAACAATGCGTTACAACAAAATGCCCCTCTGCGCTACTACTGCTCCAGAACCTCTGCCACCAAATAGGGGTAGCTAGGGAGTTTACGCTCGCGACCGCTCAGCCGCAGATAGGGAGGGTTCGAAAGTACGAATTACCTGTGATTCCAGGATCCTAGGGCGCCACGCCGTTGCAGCTCGTATTAATACTCCCCGTTGGAACGTGTAACGGCGAACCTAAAGTGCTTATTAAAGAAACCAGAGATTCGACGCAGTAGCAATCAAAAGACAGGGTACATATTTACACATATAATACCAACAATGGGTTCAATACATTCCACACAATATACATGAGGTTTAAGATCAGATTTGTAAACCAAAGACAAATGAAATTTAAAGCCCTATTTAGAATTTACTTATTAACTTCAATTATAGTCAAACGCAACTATTGAAAATAAATTGCTGCCAAAGTGGCAACAAAGGCACAACAATTCGGCCGCATCCTGTGAGGCAGGGTACGCCGAAACTAGAGCTATGCAAGCAAAAAGGCTAACTAAAACCCCGAATGTTAGCTTATGGTTTTAGGGTTACGTCAAGATTTCTAAGGGTTGAAGCCCGCTGTTACGGTTGTATGATCATACAGGCGCTGCGGTTTCTATGTCAAACACACCATGTTATCATAATGACCACTTAAAGCAACGGCTTGAATTATGCTCCTAACAAAGCTCAAATACAAATTATAAGGCTACCGTGAACGGCTCTTTAGCCACAATCTACCCTCAATAATGACAAGTTAACAAATTAACCTCTGCAATAAAGTTAATAAATTACATACAAATACAGCTAGCCCGTAATCTATGAAAGCTAATCTGTCTTAAGCTAAATTTACAACATAACTGAATGGTTTATGACGTTACACAAACCTGATCGTAGCAAATAACTCGTTAAACCAAAAATATCTATCTGTTCTGTCTTAAGATAGTTCAACAACATAACTGAATGTTTTATTAGGTTACAACTAAAACAAAGCAAATGAAATGCAACCGCAACGAGTTGCAAAGAAAACGAAGTGGCACTGATCGCAGTTTAATTAATTTAAATTAATGAAAATGACGGGACATTGTCCTCGTGAGCATTTCCCCAAATAAAACCCATAAATATTTTCTACGTTGACAAAGCATAATAGCTGCATTTCAATTCATGGCAGCAACGACGCAATTAATGAACAGAAATACAATTGACAAGAAATCGTACAACACCTGGTTCGATGGTTCTTCAAACCTCCAGCGGAGAATTAAATGGAGTCCCTTTGGGTGGAAGGCTCCAATCGGTGGAGTCCTGCAGGTGAATTGCTCAGCCTGGCCCCCAGAGATCCGCACGGTGGGACAAACACGTGGTTTTAACCTCACCAAGAAAACATTGCACAAATTCGAGACAACATCAAGCAGGTTTCAGCGAGGGAGATCGATCGCTAAGCGTGGTCGCTGCTAAAATCTGGTCCAGCAGAAAAGAAGTAGAAGTCAAAGTAGAAGAAGTCCCCTGTGTAGGAACGTCCAAATTAGAAATTTGCACTTAAAATGAACAAGATTACATACCAAGGATTAAACAGAATTTCGCACACAAGCATCTAGCGCTATGATCCCTGAGGACTTCTGCACAAACTACATTTCCCAGAAATGGGCGAACATCGGCCAAAAACTCAACAATTAGCACAAGACGAAGCGGGTACAATTACATCCCATAATGGACGCCAAACCAAATCGATTCAATTGTTTGCCAAAAATCGATAAACGTTAACATGGCCTCTAGCAACTAGCCAATCCGAGAATTTCTTACGTCAAAATTGACGAATCGGATCGATCTCAAGGATCATACACTAGCGACTAAAATGAACAAGGTTCGATTCAAAAATCGTTACATTGCGCGCCACCTCTCTCAAGATGCGAGAGCTTGAGGACCGAAATCTACAATGACATTACAGGCAACTCGGCTAACCGAGCACTAAGTATTGCCTAAAATCAGGCGCTCGAAGCTACTTAAAAATTGGGATGTAACAACTCCCCTTCTACTTCGATAAGGTGGAAAATTCCCACAATTTTACACCTTACAACTTAAATGTAATAAAAAAAAGAAAAGGAATACTCCCACTAATATATACAGAACCATACTCGGGATCAGAGTACACCAGAAGGATGCCTATCACCAAACTAACGAGGCGAAATGAGTCAGTGAATTATGGAACACTGTGCTATCTAATCCGCACAACGGCGCAATGGAATTCTCTACAACAAGGAGAAATCCCATAATCCAATTAGTTGAGAGTCTACATCCCGTATAAATTACGGTATCCACAAAGCAGATCCATCGACAACCCAACTACAACACGCGGTCCCAAAACCTTACATCGTCATGACTCGATCCAACAAGAACAAAGGTGTAACTGTAACACCCCAAATATGAACAACTTAGAAAACTAAACAGACAAGACTGGCAATGACTCCACAACTCGAAATACTGGTGTTTTTCGTAGACAGCCATAAATCCACACAAGTGTATAGACCAATGCGCTGCTGACTGCGAACGATATACAGCCCAACACGACTACACTGATCCCGTCGGCCCGCGAAGGCGGTAGGATCCTGAAACAGAAGCGACTCTCACAGTCACATAGAACCCCCTAAGCGTTGTCAAACCAAAACACACTCAGACGCGCTGAGAAGCCAAGCAGCCGAATAATAGAGTGTATTTACACACGGTACCTACACAATAATACAAAGAAAAGAAAAAGCCTCCTTGATCGCTCCAACGACAGCGCTGCTGAAATCCAGCTGGTCCACCAATAGGATAGGGATCAACTACCTCGTCGCTACGATGACAAAAGCGCCGATGAGGAAAGTTGTCAACGCTCACTACTACTCTAACACAAAAGTACCCATCCTAACAGCAAAGCCAACTCAACACCAACAACACCAGTCGCGAAAACGGCCAAGACGACGCCTAACCTAGATTACAAGTTACCCGCCCCAGTAAAATCCACCCGCCCCACCTTAGAATTACTATCTACAAGAACGTTCACAAAAGAACAAATGAAAAAGCCTTCTCAATCATTCCAACGACAGCACCGCTGGAATCCAGTCAGTTCGCCGATAAGACAGGGATCAACCACCTCGTCGCTACGATGACAAAAAAGCGCCGATGAGGACAGTTGTCGAATCTACCAACCGAAACCACAATTACCCATCCAACCAAGAAAACTACCTCGACGCCAGCGACACTGGTCGCAAAAAAAAAAGCCAAGAAGACAACTAACCTAACTTATAAGTTACCCGCCCCAGTAAAATCCACCCGTCCCACCTTAGAATTACTATATACAAGTAACCTACTTGACAAAATGAAATAATGAAGATAAGAGTCAAAGCCGAGAGGAAGTTAAAGAGACGACACAAGACCACTGCGAACCAAGATAAAGCAAGAGGAAAGAAGGGAGAACTGCCGAAAGGAAAATTGCTTTAGGGCTTACTACGGCACTGAACTAGGTCTGCCCAGGGATGGAGGTGGCACCCCGAATCAACGATTGTCAACATTACAAGTCCACGTCCAAATGTGAAGGCTTCAAATCCTGCACATGCCAAACACCTTTTCGATTGCCAAAATCGTCTTCCAGTTCATAGGAACAATAACCAACCTTACGACGAATCTTAAAAGGACCTACAAATCTGGGAGCGAGCTTAGCATTAATATAGTCCACGGCACTCGACAAAACCTTATTCCTGCGCCAAACCAATTGGCCTATATGATAGTCGACGGGACGACGCCGCAGATCGTAAGTGCGCTTACCACGCTCATGGGCTTGCTGCAGTCGAGTTCGAACTCGTTCGAACATCCGACGAAAGCCTTGCCGACGTTGATCAGCATCAACAGGCTGTTCTGCTGGGTCAGTGATATCTCTAGGCTGACGATGTTCGTCGCCGGTACTTATATAATTTCTACCAAAATTAACAAAATACGGGCTATATCCCGTGGTCTCATGCTTAGCTGTTCGAATAGCACAGCCAACTGCAGAAAGATGCAAGTCCCATTTACGTTGGTTTTCCTTTACGTACGATGCCAACATGGTTTTGACAACACGATTGACCCTCTCAACAGGATCGGCACGAGGATAATACAGTGGAGTATAACAAACATTCACATGGTATTTGGCACACATAGCCCGAAATTCTCTACTTTTCATTTGCACACCATTGTCACAAATTATGGATTGAGGAACACCAAAAACGAGAAAGATATCCTCCTCAACATGTCGAGTAAGCGATTTAGCCGTAGCGGATCTAACTGGAAATAAAGAGACATATTTGCTGAAGTAGTCTGAAACGACAAGAATGTGCGCATAACCGCGAGTCGAACGAGGCAAGGGTCCAACGAAGTCCAGACTAATCATCTGCCAGGGTCGAGTGACGTCGGGTCGAGATCCCATTAAGCCAGCTGGAGCTTTCTGCTCGGGTTTCTGCTCGGCACAAATACGACAACTCTTGACATAACGAAATACATCACTCTTCATTCCAGGCCAAATATAGCGATTGTGCAACTTCCAATACACTTTATACCCACCTAAATGTCCAGCTCGAACGTCATCATGATGTTGACGAAGAAGTTCGGTTCATTTATCCTTCGGCACGACAACCTTCCAATAATCTTGTTCCGTCGCAAGTTCTGGCACTGGGCAACGGCCATACTTAAACAAAAGGTTGTTTTCAATTCGCCAACGAGGATACTTTTGAGGGTTCTCAGCAACATTGCGAAGCATACCTAAATACCAAGGATCGGTGGTGTCATGAAACTCATGAGGGGTATCAACAAGATCAACTACTGGAACAGAACGAGACAAAAAATCGGGAACGACATGCTCTTTCCCTTTCCTATGAACAATATCAAAATCAAAGGGCTGCAATCTTAAAGCCCATCTACCAAGTCTACCACAAGGGTCTTTCAATCGATTCAACCACAGGAGCGAAAAATGATCCGTAACAATGGTGAAGTGTACACCTTCCAAATACTGACGCAACCTTTCCACGGCCCAAATAACTGCTAAGCATTCCCGCTCGGTGGTGGTATATTTACGCTCAGGACGAGTGAGTGACCTAGATAAGAAGCAAATAACTTTTTCTTCTCCATCAAGATTCTGAGTCAAGACAGCTCCGAGTCCATACGCCGAAGCATCAGTTTGAACTACAAAGGGTCGGGAAAAATCTGGACAACTTAGAATAGGTGCTGAAATCAAATGTTCTTTGATCGAACGAAAAGCAACATCGCATTCCGCAGTCCACACGAATGGAACACGTTTCTTCGTCAGGCGAGTGAGTGGTTCTACAACCGTCGAAAAGTTTGGTACAAAGCGTCTGTACCACGACGCCATACCTAAAAAGGACCTCACTTCAGTTACTGACGTAGGCACAGGAATATTCACGATCGCATCAACTTTACTCGGATCCACGCGCAATCCATCTCGATCCACGACATAACCTAAATAGCGTAACTCCGAACGACAAAATTGACATTTAGCCTTACTAACGGTTAACCCCGTAGCACGAAGGCGATCAAAGACTTCACCTAAAATACGAAGATGAGTTTCGAAGTCGGAACTGACAATAACGATATCGTCCAAATAGACCAAAACATGCGGTTCTAAATCTGCACCAAGGGCTCGATCAATCAGCCTCTGCCAAGTCGCAGACGCATTAGTTAATCCATAGGGCATCCGTTTGAACTGGAACAAACCTCTCCCCGGGACTGTAAAAGCTGTACATTCCCTAGAACGCTCACTCATAGGAACTTGCCAATATGCCGACTTAATATCTAGCGAACTAAGAAACTTCGCGTCTCGAAGGCGATTCAAAATCGTTTCTATGAAGGGAAGGGGATAAGAGTCCTTACGAGTCACAGCATTCAACTTACGATAGTCCACGCAAAAACGATGAGTTCCACCCTTTTTGGGCACCAACAAGATGGGTGAACTCCAAGCGCTCTTAGAAGGCTCTACGATATCATCCTCTAACATCTTACGCAGTTCTTCATCTATAATACGTTGTTTATAAGGCGAGACCGGGTAATAACGTTGCTTGATGGGAGGCGAATCAGCTACAATATCATGTTCAGTCACGGTGGTACTTCCCAAACCTTCACTTAACGGAACGAATTTCTCATCCAATAACGCTTTTAACTCACTATGTTGTGCCGAGGTCAAACAAAATTCATCTTGAATAGCAGACACAACAGGCAATTCAGAATTCGAAGAAAAATGCCAAACGTTACGCTTGAGATCAGGAACAATTCCCATGGCAATCCAAAAATCGGTACCTAATATAAGTTCTGCTGAAATATCAGGAACAATCAACACTGTGATAACACTCAACTTTCCCATTAAACAAAAAGGAGTTGCAATACTTCCTATACATTCACACGATTTCCCGTTAGCGACATGACACTTTTGGACGAAATTCCTGTCCAATTTAAGGCCTAAATTAATCAAAGTTTGATAGCCACGCTGTCCAGCGATAGTGGACGACGCGCCCGAATCCAACAATCCTAGAATAGGGACACCAAACACAGACACTTCCAAATAAGGTCTCTGGTCAGTTTCACTATGTGCTATAATATAATCCAAAATAACTTTATAAGGGTTTCCACGAGTCGAATTGGTCGAAGACGAAGAGACTTGAGAGATTGTTCGACCAGGTAACCTCTCTGCAACTAGTTTTTTGGAGGCGATTTACTTGACGATGACGTCGGTTTGTTCGACGTTGAAGAACGAGAACAACTAGGGCAAGTACGAGAGGTCACATCTGGCCTATGACACCTAAAACACTTCTTCCGAAGAGGCAAAGAACAATTTCTATAAGAATGGCCCGATTTCGAACAATTCCAACAATTAAACTGAGGTGCATTAGACGATCCAGGATGAACCTCATAAACTTGTTCCTTTCTAATAGGAGTAGATGCCCTCCAAGCTAAGTCCGGTTCTAACATAGGTTCCGCACGAGGTCGAGGGTCGAAACGTCTATCGCGAGTTTCAGCCTGTTCGAGACGTTCCAAAGTTGAATTCAATTCTTCAAATGAATTTGGGGGTGCGAAAAGTAAATGTCGAGAATACGAAGGTCGTAGATTATTTACGATTGTTGTCAGCTGTTCAGCCATTGGGGGTACTACACTCAAACGGTGAAACAAGTTCCGCATAGCAGCTACATACAACATCGGCCTTTCCCCACTACCCTGCAAATGTTCCTCAATTTCCCGAAGTAACTTCTTATCATAATCGGCAGGCAGGAACATACGTCTCAAACGAGCCACTAAGCTATCCCAATCGTGAACATCTTCACGGACCGACCGATACCAACATAACGCATCACCCCTAAACAAATCGATTGCAGATGCAAACAGTTGCGAGGTCGAAACGTTGCGAGCCACGCGCATCTCCTCAACACGCTCCAAGAAGGAATTTACCGAAGAAGTCGAACGTCCATCAAAAGTCAGATTCCAGCGAGAGACAGGTACATACTTAATCGAAGGACGAGAAAATGATTGATCATCGGTGTCATCATCGGACGACTCAGAAGTACTAACCGCATTAGCGTCGACCGATTGTCGAATAGGCGTACTAGTCGAAGGTACCAACAACGCAGCCATCGAGGGTCGACGAGCACCCTTCTTAATAGCTCTCTCAATTTCTGCCTTAACCGTGCACGCTCTCAACTTAAGTGCATTCAACTCAACCGTTTCCGCGTCAGCATCAGGCGTAACGCGATCCAAGCGCCGTAACAAATGCATCATCAGAGCCGACATACGTCGAAACGTCGTAGAAGAAGTGTCCCCCGAAAAATTTGCAATAGCGGATTCCAATTCCACCAGACCACGTTCAATCGCTACTCTATCCGTCGCGAAATCGACTGTATACTCAGGAACCGAAAGAGTTCTATCGGCCTTATTCTTCAATAAGTTGCGCAACGATTGTCGCATAACATCTACCGTACCGCTAGGCAACCCAAAACTAGTCAATTCATATTTGAGTTCATCTTCATGAAGACGACCTACCTCATTCTTCCATACCCCTCGTAAACGCGCCATGTTAATCGTACTAGTACAACCCACAATGTAAGAAATATCACACAAGGCTAAATATTCAAAGCACTACTAGTTAGTGTTCAATTATCAATATTAAAATGTCAAAACTCAAACTTCCATACCTCAAATATCAAAAATCCTCAATCCTCCATACTTCTATCATCAAATTCAAATATCAAATATCAAAGGACGAGTTCGCAAACTTAGGGTGCAGTCCGATTCACGAGCAACCAATTGGTTCTAATACAAAAATTCAAATTACAAAATAACCAATGGTTCAAAACGAAAATCCAATACCACGAAACCCCACGAACAAACGTCCAGTTATCCGAACCAACTATCCTGCTTCGGATAATTCAAAATCGAATAACAAAACTTCGAACTAAATTCTGTGCCAACAACAAGGTACCAAGGCACCTTTGCAAAAACAAGCCCCTGCGTTGGGCGTCAATTGTTACCCCCTTAAACTACTATACGACACAACAAATAACGGCCAACAATGCGTTACAACAAAATGCCCCTCTGCGCTACTACTGCTCCAGAACCTCTGCCACCAAATAGGGGTAGCTAGGGAGTTTACGCTCGCGACCGCTCAGCCGCAGATAGGGAGGGTTCGAAAGTACGAATTACCTGTGATTCCAGGATCCTAGGGCGCCACGCCGTTGCAGCTCGTATTAATACTCCCCGTTGGAACGTGTAACGGCGAACCTAAAGTGCTTATTAAAGAAACCAGAGATTCGACGCAGTAGCAATCAAAAGACAGGGTACATATTTACACATATAATACCAACAATGGGTTCAATACATTCCACACAATATACATGAGGTTTAAGATCAGATTTGTAAACCAAAGACAAATGAAATTTAAAGCCCTATTTAGAATTTACTTATTAACTTCAATTATAGTCAAACGCAACTATTGAAAATAAATTGCTGCCAAAGTGGCAACAAAGGCACAACAATTCGGCCGCATCCTGTGAGGCAGGGTACGCCGAAACTAGAGCTATGCAAGCAAAAAGGCTAACTAAAACCCCGAATGTTAGCTTATGGTTTTAGGGTTACGTCAAGATTTCTAAGGGTTGAAGCCCGCTGTTACGGTTGTATGATCATACAGGCGCTGCGGTTTCTATGTCAAACACACCATGTTATCATAATGACCACTTAAAGCAACGGCTTGAATTATGCTCCTAACAAAGCTCAAATACAAATTATAAGGCTACCGTGAACGGCTCTTTAGCCACAATCTACCCTCAATAATGACAAGTTAACAAATTAACCTCTGCAATAAAGTTAATAAATTACATACAAATACAGCTAGCCCGTAATCTATGAAAGCTAATCTGTCTTAAGCTAAATTTACAACATAACTGAATGGTTTATGACGTTACACAAACCTGATCGTAGCAAATAACTCGTTAAACCAAAAATATCTATCTGTTCTGTCTTAAGATAGTTCAACAACATAACTGAATGTTTTATTAGGTTACAACTAAAACAAAGCAAATGAAATGCAACCGCAACGAGTTGCAAAGAAAACGAAGTGGCACTGATCGCAGTTTAATTAATTTAAATTAATGAAAATGACGGGACATTGTCCTCGTGAGCATTTCCCCAAATAAAACCCATAAATATTTTCTACGTTGACAAAGCATAATAGCTGCATTTCAATTCATGGCAGCAACGACGCAATTAATGAACAGAAATACAATTGACAAGAAATCGTACAACACCTGGTTCGATGGTTCTTCAAACCTCCAGCGGAGAATTAAATGGAGTCCCTTTGGGTGGAAGGCTCCAATCGGTGGAGTCCTGCAGGTGAATTGCTCAGCCTGGCCCCCAGAGATCCGCACGGTGGGACAAACACGTGGTTTTAACCTCACCAAGAAAACATTGCACAAATTCGAGACAACATCAAGCAGGTTTCAGCGAGGGAGATCGATCGCTAAGCGTGGTCGCTGCTAAAATCTGGTCCAGCAGAAAAGAAGTAGAAGTCAAAGTAGAAGAAGTCCCCTGTGTAGGAACGTCCAAATTAGAAATTTGCACTTAAAATGAACAAGATTACATACCAAGGATTAAACAGAATTTCGCACACAAGCATCTAGCGCTATGATCCCTGAGGACTTCTGCACAAACTACATTTCCCAGAAATGGGCGAACATCGGCCAAAAACTCAACAATTAGCACAAGACGAAGCGGGTACAATTACATCCCATAATGGACGCCAAACCAAATCGATTCAATTGTTTGCCAAAAATCGATAAACGTTAACATGGCCTCTAGCAACTAGCCAATCCGAGAATTTCTTACGTCAAAATTGACGAATCGGATCGATCTCAAGGATCATACACTAGCGACTAAAATGAACAAGGTTCGATTCAAAAATCGTTACATTGCGCGCCACCTCTCTCAAGATGCGAGAGCTTGAGGACCGAAATCTACAATGACATTACAGGCAACTCGGCTAACCGAGCACTAAGTATTGCCTAAAATCAGGTGCTCGAAGCTACTTAAAAATTGGGATGTAACAGCTGTACTGTTCAGTTTATATATTTTCGCCAATATACGTTTATTTAATTCAACCGTGTTATTATTTGATAATTATTTGATCTTAATTTTGAATTGTTTTTGTAAATGTCATTCAGGAAACTATAACCTCACAATTTTGTCGTACTTTTAGTAGGCTAACACTCGTAAAAGAAAGTGCTTATAAATGATCGAAATTAAAAAAGCCCGAATGTTATCAATTATAAAACAGACATTGAAAATCTAAGCACTATTTACCATAATTTATTTAAATAACACCCTTATTATTATGTAACAGATTTTTTAATTGAGTAAAACTGTTCGAATTATTCTTTCCAATTTGTAGTTTCCCCTAAATTTAGTTAAATTTTAATTATTTCGTCTCATCAAAAATTTTCCGAAATACGGACCTGACCACAAGTTAAATATGCGTACGCATACATTTGACAGCTTGCACTTTTTCTTATTCTGGCAGCTTGTTTCATCAAAGCAAGATGTCTTTCATTTGTTTCCTTATAAAAGTTTAATTAATCAATTACATTGACTATATTAGTTAATGTTTAACCTCAATCGCTAATGATTGTTGAAATTTTTCTTCAATTTTTATCTACTTGACGCCGTATATTTCGCAATGTGGCTTTATTAAGTCATTTGCAATCTTTGTTAATAATTATCATAAACATTTTTGGAAGCCATCTTGGTAAGCCTTGACAAATTTGTGTGTTCCTTAAGGAACAACAACATAATTTGTATTTCAATAAACTTTTTGGCTAATTATCTCCTACAACATTATTATTCTCCGACTCAGCCAAACTTCATTTACCAATTGTATGATATTGATAATGTCTTCGTGTAGTCAGGAAATTTTTTAATACCTATCGTATATTAAGTTAAGCATAAAAAGTTGCCTTAAGTAAACTGTTGTAGAGAGAAACCTCTCTAAATAAAAACAGGGCGGCCAGAAAGCTAAATTAATATATTTTGTGAAAAATTAAGTGAGCTGAGTTAAATTTGTTTTTAGAACATTCACCTCTGAATTATGTACTATCGGAAGCAATTGAATGTAAACCGTATGCAGATTACATGTCTGTTTAGGCAATATTCTAGTTATATGAATAGAGATTTTAAATATCAAGTGGGTACTTGAACTAAAACAGTATTTAAACAGTGCAAAATGCAAGACCTAACATTGGCAGCAGAACTACTTACTAGATAGCATTTAAAATGTCTGCCGTTGACTTTCAATTGCTCCCGATAGTACCTTAATCGATATCATATCCCTTAAGATCAACAATATTTTCCCACGGCAACTCGAAAAATGAGTAATCATATACTTAAACTAGTGAATCACCCGATCTACGCTTCGCTTCACTAATTACAGGATTTAATTAAATTAATACTTTTTCGTACTTTTTTTGAAAATGAAAACCGGCCTACGATCTAAGTCTAGCAGTTAAGAAAATTTTAAGCTATCATACAATTTAATCGGTCCAGTATCTTCGGAGGAGATAGCGAACAAAGATACATACATACATTCAAACAAAGAAAGAGACCAACGATTTTATGGTATAGATTTAAACCGTAATCGTAAGCATAAAATCCTTCGATGCGCTTTGAGGATAAAATCTTATTCTATAGATATGTATAGAAGATACGATGCCACTATATTTGGTAGTAAATTTTAAATCAAATTAACTTTCTATGTACCGGCCCGTGTAAGATCAATAGCTATCACGACCCATCCCGTGGGATGCTCGTGCTGTATAAATTATACTTGTTTTGCTTTGAATGCTATTGGGATCTTGAACTTATTGGTCGCAATTTTGATAATAAATCGGTAAATTATACATACAAGTACTGTGTATACGCAAAGCAATAGAAATCAAAAATTTACATAGAAAAATCAGATGGCGTGTTTTGACTGTAACTTCACCTTAAAATGAATTTTGTTGTCTGATTTCTAATCACCAGTTCATATTTCAAGGCAAATTTAGGTAGAAAAAATGGAGCTGAGTCTATCTCAAATAAAAAACGATCGCGCTCCAAGACTAGACAGAATTATCAGTGACATGCTGAAGCTAGGAAAAATAAAGCTAGAATCAATGAAAATTCTTTTAACTAAACGCCTCTCGACTGGTCATCTTCCCAACTCTTGACAAAATGTGCGGGTCATCCTAATGCACAAGCGAGGAAACAAACTAAAAATCTGGTATGATACACTCACACAACTTCCCTTTACAGTGATCTTATAATTAGCGAAAAATGTTATTTTTAATTTTTAAGCATTTGTCAAAAATTACAAATTCTACAGAAACGGTACAAAATATAGCGTTAGTTCAAGAGACAAATTTTCTCTAAAATTTTAAGCTAAATTCAAAAATGTTATAATATACAGGGTGTTCTATTTAAAATAGGAGTTCATATAAGAAATGAAAAAAACAAAAGAAACCCATTTCAGACGTATTCAACTGGAAAATCATCTATCTCACATCAATACACATTAAAAATGTAATAAAAACGTAAAGTTTGAAAAAAATCGTTAAGCCGTTTTCGAAAAAATAAAAAAAAACTGAAAAATTACAAGAGTTAACACCTACTTTCGGTTATGCGGTTTTTTTTTAAATCTTGCTGTCGTATCTACATAGTACACGAAACTTATATATGAAGTTTCAAGGCCATACCTATTTTCGTATTTGAGATATTCTGTTCACAAACAGACAGACAGACACACACACACAGCCCAATGAACAAAAATATGTTTTTTTGGGTTCAGGAGACTCTAAAACGTTAAGATCTGTTGAAAACTCAATTTTGAATTCTTGGGGTGAATCCAATACTTGTTTTATCGTAAAAGGAAGTAAAAATAAACAATTATAGTTCAAGTAGCCTTCTAGCCTATAAACTTCTGATGAAAATTATAACTAAAGCTGATATTATATGGCAAATGGATATGTTGTATAATTGATATGCTGGCGAAACGTTTGGCATGTGTATACTAATTATATAAAAACAAATCGTTTAAGATAAGTTTCATTTTGCATATTTTGCATATTTATACATTTTTAAGCATATAGTCTGGATTTTGCATATTTGCTTATATTTAGCAATAATTTGTAATATATGAACTTTTTTGTGTCTTTTTTGTAAAATATACTATTTTATAAAAATTTTTAATAACATTTTAGTGTGCAATTGAGATATATACTTTCACTTTCTGCCGTTGAAGTGCAGTGGGCTTATCGAAATAAGCAGAGGAAAGGGGAAGTCCCTGTTAAAATATTTGACTACATAAACATAATCTGCCACCACCCCCACTTTTTCCATAGTAGAAATGTATAAGGATTCAGCCAACATAGAATCCATTTCAAGAGTCGAATTTCTTGTGTTGGGTGAATCATACCCTGGTGGAGTTAGAGGAGATCTCATTTTTATGTTGGCGTACAACGTGAAGTTGGGGTTGGCAGTCCATGTTTATATAGTCAAACTGTTACAACACAAATTCATCAGATCGACAAAAACGAGCCACACGTTGGGGTAGCTAGTTTGTTACAGTACAAAACGGTAACTACGGCCTAACCTCCAGCCCTTCAAGCGTGCCACACAAACTTATACGCTTGGGGACCAGATAGTTAACCGCAAAAGAACTATAAACGACGACGAAATCGGGAATACGCCGAAAAGCAAGCCCTGACTCTCGTTACGAGATGGTTGTAACAAAATCTCACCGGCTATTGGTTGCTCAAAGGAGAAAGGGTCGTGGTAAAAACACTACATGAAAGTCAGGGCGGTACCTCGGCACAAAAGGATGAAATGATGGTAAATATAGGACGCCACTCCATTCTAACTAACTAAATCGAACCCACTTGAATGGAGAAGTGTGGGCTCAATTCCCACTAACAACTAGGCAAGCTTGGTTCGGCTAACACGCTACATCACTGACTTACCTTGACGAAACAACTTCCTGAAGCAGCTGCTGAACTCCTTTACAACTAACTGAAAAGGAACACAACAACAAACAAATATCGTCAAAACAAATCAAAGACATCAGTACTTAACAATGAGCTCTATTCAAATAATAAATAAAATAAGCAGATAACAATGGACATGAAATGTTTGACTAGTTACAAGAAAAATAATCAAAGGGGTTAGTTACTAATTTACGTTACAAGTTACTTCAATACGAACAACAATAAACTTTACTGTACAGACATGACCTTGAAATCAACAATGTTAACTATAGCAGTAATATTAAGCCGGAACGTTCAACACTTTTTGACGAAAAGAACACTATGTAGTAGGCACGATAATTACATAAAACGTTGACGAAAAGAACACTAAGTTATACACGACAGTTTCATAAAATACAAGCATGGTTTACCTTGTAGGAATTCAGCTGGCTGTAATCGACGGTCGGCGCGGTAGGGTGTTTTGCCTTCCAAGCACCTGCCTTAAGATTCCTGAAGAAATGGACGAGAACGGGAACGGGGAATCCCAGAGTAGATGGAATGCGGAACTCAGCCTCGATATTAAAGATGGTAACGACAGCAAACGGGGTCGGTAGAATGCAATCATAATACCCTCGACGGGTAGACGACGTACGTAGCGGTAATGTGCAAAGCCCTCGACAGGCGAGAACGAAACACGTCATGCTTAGTTAACGATGGTCTGGTTAGGAGTCCGTAAACAAATCCGCCCATGGCGACAACTTAGAAGATCTCGCAATCCTCCGACGATAAAGAACTCCGACCACGTTTTAACTAAAACTTGATTCACTTCAATTCCCCACGGCTGTTGTAACTGATATTCCCTCGTACCGATAGCATACGACTCCTTCATAAGGCACCAACAATAACGAAACACATAAATTAACGCAGAAGACGGAAACGAGAACAAAGGCATCACGCAAAGCCGTCAGGGGGTGCGATCTTAGAACATGTGCTGTATATTTCAAGATCGGGTCGGGACTGAATTTCAAAGTGCGGCTAAAACCAACGGCCACCAACGCGTCCTGTATGCATCTTTCTCTTGCATATGCGAAGACGAAGGAAGGTAACGGAAAATTTCAACAGAATCGCAGGACATCTGACTGGACGATTCACACGGGACTCGAAGGTTAAATGTCTCGGACTAGCGAAATACTGGGAAAAGATAATCTGCATCCGCCTTGCAGGCAACAAAGAACAAAGAGTGAATTTAACAATGGAATTCTGCTAACGAAACGTGACTATCTGAATTAATTTTAACCGATACACGGACTGCGAGGTACAAATGCCTAAAATACCTTCAAAGCAGAGGACAGGCAGGGCGGGATCGAGCCCAAAATTTAAAATGACGACAGGACTTAAAGATCATCTAACAAAACGTTAAAATGAATGACGTTTTTGAATAAAAATTAGAGAATTAGAGAAAATTCGTTTGGGGAGTTTCTTGATTATGGATTTTAGTTCAGCGGGTGATGTGGGCTTAATAGGCTGTGTGATACATGGTCAGCTCCTTTCTATGTGGTTTGTTATGTTCGTTCTATGGGTGGGGCCGCAAGTAATTTCAGGTGTAAAGACGAGTTCAAGATGTTCAGCAAATGCTGTGGCTTTTTAAGCATCCGTGCTATAGTTGTTTGTTTCTGCGGTTAAAGTTGGTATCTCCTCCACATGTTAGGCTCGCCTGGTTCTAGTTCTTCGATGTATTTTTGATGAAAACGTAATGCATCGTGATTACACTATCTTACTCCGTTTATTTAATCTTAGTACATTTGATATGAAACGTACTAACCAACTTTTAGTATTTCTATATAACTTACGAAATTATCACTTCCCGGATTTATTATCTAAATTGAATTTTAAAATTCCTGTTTCACACACTAGATCAAATATTAGTTGTTAGTATATGTTTCCTAGAACCACTAGTCACCTGCTTTCCCCAGTGCTGGCTATGTCCAGAGCGTACAATAACTTACCGTCAAATGTAGACATGTTTAATATTAGTTTACATCAGTTTCGGTCAAGCTTGGTTCAAGCGCGGTCGCTGGTTTCAGCATCTTAATCAGTGTTGTAGTTGGTAAATTGTATTTTACTGTTTAAGTGATTGGTCACATTATTATAATTTTTCTTTTTGATTCATTCTCGGGTTGCTGTGTTGAAATTGACCCATGTGTTTAATTTTGTTTAGTAATTTTTTTTATGAATTCTCATGTAATTGAGTCTCTTGACTTGTTTGAGAATAAAGATATTATTATTATTATTATTATTATTATATGTGGTTATTCTGAATGCGTCCAGTTCATTTTTAATTCGATGATTAGCTTATTTAAGGATCTCTTGAGTTCTACTGATCTTGTTCTCTGCCATTCCCGACGTACTCTATTCTTCATTTTTATGAGGTCAGGTATGTAGTTTGGGGTATTAAAATTCCTAGGGTGTTGAGTTGATTTAGTTTGTATTATCGCTTGCTGTACGCTATCTACAATTGCCATTGTTAATTTGGTTACGGCGTTATCTATGTCTTTTGTTGACGTCAAGTTTGTGGAACATTGTAGGTTTTGATCTAAGCTGGTTTGAAATTTATCCCACTGAATAGGACCAGTAATTAGTCAAGGAATGTGTGTCTTGTTTGTGTGGTGCTAATGAATGATATGAGAACGGGAAGATGGTCGGAGTCGAGCTCATTAATTCTTCTTCTTCTTCTGGTGGGGTTTGTTGAACATATCTGTAGGAGTAATAGGTGTACTCTGTGGGTGATATAATTTGGTGGCCATTTTCAATTGCTAGGTTTTCCAGTTTGATTCCATTTGGGTTAAGCGCTCTACATTCCCATATTGTATTTTTACAGTTTGGATCACCTATTACCAATAATGGTTCAGTTGTACTGAATACTGCTTGGATATCTGCTTGACTTAGTTTTTTATTTGGTTGTTTGTATATGCTTGTTATTGTGTGACGTTGATTATTTAACATGATTTGTATGTTTGTGGTTTCTATACTGTGTAGTGGTAAGTTAGGGATACTATGGTGAAGAATCTGCTTTTTGATGATTATTGCCAAACCGCTTGCAGTCTGAGTTTCGGTCGTTGCGATATATTTGGTAGCCAGGTATTTTGAAAATTTGAAAAAAATGTCGATAAGAGAATATATTGAGCAAATATATTTAGAGATCTTTACAATAAAACTACAATATCAAGGCTTATTAAAAAACCGAGAAAGACATATATTAACCAGAAGGACTTCGGCACCACTTAAAAAACTTCGTAAAACAATGGATTACTTCACTGATGAATTCTCGTATTTTAATGACGATTTCGAAGATCTTCACGATTTCAAAAATTAATATGATTGCAAAATAAAGCTGTCTTATAAAATGTTTATTTTCTAATTCCGACTAGTTATTTCTGTTTAAAAGTTGTTATTGAAACCCAAACACTTAATTTTTCTATACACGTATATATTATTATGATACACATAGGTCACTTATTAAATAAAAATTAAAAGAAATAAATTTGAAAGATTAATACAATCAAATTTAGAAAATTTTTAATAAGATTGCTGGTTAAGTTGAATTGAGTAATAGAAATTAAATTTGAGACAATTTATAGTTAATTTTGTTAAGTTATAGCAATTGAGTATCCAATCAGGGTGGTGAAAGTTAATATGAAAGATAAGATAATGTTATCATATGACAAATATGCTTGCTACTAGAATATAGCATGTAGTAGGTAAAACTCAGAACATTTAATTTAAAAAAAAGAGTGCATTAATAATTGTAACTAGCATAATTTTAAAATTTGTTTAAGATAGTGATAATAACAAACTCATAAAATGTAGACATATTTTTGGAAAAAATAATTTTGTATTAATAAAAACTGGAAATTTAGCCTTTATTTGTACAAATAATTTGGTTGAATACAAATAAAAAGGTTTTTAACAAATCTGCGAGGTGAGATTAAGTGAAAATATAATTATGAAATGATACAAGTGTGCAGTCATTGAAAAGATAATGGAATATGGTTTAATTAGATGCAAGTAAGAAGAATAAAATAATATTTAATTAAAATTGGATGATTTACTACATACCAGGAATAAGTTATACTAATTACTGGATTTGGTGATTGTACGGAGGACAGATCAATGATTTGAAGGGTAGCTGATTGATTTGGGTTGGTTACTACAAGGTAGGAGCTGAGGACAATGGGAAATTAGTTTGGATACCATCTGTTAGTGGAAACTTACCAGGAGGCTGTTCAATTGACGGTAACGTGCAGGAACCTGGGGTTTGGACGTGTTCGAGTTGGTTGGAGGAGTATCGAGGTTCGGCTGTTAATGAACTTATCTGTGAACGTCAGGAGCAGTGGTGTTAAATGTGAATAACAGTAAAATAAGAGGAAATCAGGTTGGTTTTTAATTAGTCCTATTGAAGCATATTGAATAAATGACAATGAAACATTTGAAATAAATATAACACAGTACTTACTTTAATGAATTGAGTCTTTGATTTGTGAGTAGAAAGAATATTTGTCATTTTGATTTGATTATTGTTTGATAGTTGTTTAAACTGACATTTGGTAGCAGTCAATAGTTGAAAATTCATAAAAAATTGGAATATCAAAGAACAGATAACTAGATTAACGACCCACACCCTATTAAGAGTCTCAAATTGCATTAAGTAATATTAAAGTAAATAAATATAGGATTTAAATGTAGAGTGGTGCAACCATTCCAATATATATATTTGGGCTTAAAACGTCGTTCGACGTTGTGTGGCCCCTTTTTTCCTTTCCACATAATCTGCTCACTACACTTGTCACTAATATTTCTCTGTAGTCGTTGCCATGTTGTTTACTTCCTTGTATATCTACTGCCATATACCTAAACAACTTTCCAGTTTTTAGGGGTACCTTTCCACTTAAGCATTGTTTAATTATGTGTGTTAGCATCATCAACCAATTTCTATCACCCACTTTTAGAAATTCTGCATAAATTCCTTCTGGTAAACAGGATCTTCCATTAGTTAGAGTTTTTATAGCTTTTAGTACTATAGTTTCTTCTACTTGTATTGTTATACGGTCTATATTTATTTGTTTCGTTGAGTAATTTTATCTTACATCTTTGTCTCTAGATTCTGTTAGCAGTTTTTTGTAATGCTCCTCCCACTTTTTTGTGAACTAATTTATAAAATAGGTATTTCTCTATTACAGCTTTTTGTATTCCTTATAAATGTTCAAGGCTCCTTCTTCCTATATAGGTATTTATCTCTTGACATTTTCTATCCCAGATTTTATTCCTAGTCATTTTACTAAAAGAGTGCAACATAAGTGCTATTGATGTAAAGCAATCCATATTAGAATCTTTCTTCATTTGTTATATCTGGAAGTAACTGAGTTTCTGTATTTCACCAATATGTTTCACAAGTGTAACAATGAATGCATAAAATGGTAAGGAAAAGCGGTCATATTATCAATACGTTATAAACAATACTACTAATAACAATTTGTATAATACTCTTAAAACGTTAGATATTGATAATAAGTCCAAAAAATGCGAATTTCCTAAAATAATCCTTAACAATCTGTTACAGCCTAAAACGCTCTTTAAGACAAAGAAACAATTTGTTACAACGTAAAAAAGCTACATCACGACAAAATCGGGAAAATTACACCGATTCGTTGCCCTAACCCCGTTACGATGAGCTGTAACAGAAGGTTCCGGCTTAAAACGATCGGCGAGAAGGGCGGGGTTCTTAACGACCTTAGATTAGGGCTACGATCCGGTAAACGAAATAAAGATATTAAATGTTTAGAGCCACAACTTTCTGTCTAAATCGGGAAAGATCAACAGAGGTAAGCTCGCTCTGAAAGTAAAAGGAAGTAAGTCCACTTTTCTATTTTTAACTTAGCGGAGCTTGGGCGGCAAACAGCTGGGCTGAACTTACCTTTACTTGCATTAGCTACATCCGTCTGAATTCCTGTACATCTAAAAAACATTACACAATATATGCATGCAAACATCAATTCAATAATGAAAAACATAAATAATTAACAAAAACTTTATTGAGGTATTAAAATATATATGTGACAAAGAACATTACAAGACTTACTTGTTACGGTTGAAAATATGTGAAAAAGATTAGTGGGGTTAAATGCGCAGTTTAAACTAAACACAGGTAAAAAAATTACAACAACCGATATAACTCTTTCAACAACGGTGACAACTTTAAATCTTCACAAAGGAACTACGTTACAACAATCAATGTTTGACAATAAAAACTAAAAATTTGCTTCAAGGCAGTTAGTTTTGTTCAACGTTTAAAATTTAAATAACCAATGGCACGGCGGCCAAAGCGACACTTCTAAATCACTTCACTATAAATTTATATGCGTAACAGCTGCTATCAGCTAACTAATACCTGTTGGAGAAATTCAGACGTTCTGGTTACGTTGCTCACCTCAAGCTGCAGGTCGCATCTCAGCTACTGCCCCGAAGTACGGGAACAAACTACTGGAAACTACATAGGGGCGAAATTCGCGCGGGTGTGAGCGGCATTACATCCATAGGTCGGGTTAATTGAACCAGGCCCGTATAACAAGAAAATTCGGTAAGACATTCGGGACTCTGTTCCACTGGTGAGATTTTTACTTAAAATCCGCTTTACTCGTAAATTGGAATTGCCTAGCTCCACGGTACAAGAAGAAACTCTCGGCTAAATAGTCACTAGCGCGTCACATTACACAGGACTCGACGATAGCAACAATGTAGCTTCACCAATTTCGACTTCAACTTACGCGGCGAAGCAAACTCCTCGTCGGAACCAACCAATTTATGCTACGGCCTATGATGCCAAAATAAAAATTCGCATATGATACTCAGCTTCGCACCTTGTTTAACTTATGGCCGCGTGGAAAAGTCATATAATGAAGAAATCCTAACTCAGCAATATGTCCGGAAACTTCAGGAAGTTATGGGCCGTCAGGCAACCACAACATTCTTAGAATTCGATAAGGTAGATTGCATACAGGAACAAAGCTAAATTTAGAATCGACGAACATGAATAAGCTGCAAGACGCTAATCTTTCAAATGAACGGAATACAGTTGTAGGTACACCTCTAAACTGTTAATTTAGGCTTAAATGAATCGGGAAAAATACCAAAATCTGAGCCACAAATGCTGAAAAATGCAGGAACGCCCTAAATTCTAAAATTGTGCCTACAGATCGTTTTCTTATATTGTAACACTTTCAAAAAGTCCTAAATCTTTATCTTTTCCTAACTTTAAAGTCTATTATTTTTGTTACTATAGGTTCAGCCCAATAAAATATTAAAGCAATTTAATTTTATAAATCCAATATTGATCTTAAAGTGGTTCATTCTTCCAACTTTACACTGGCTTTTGAAAATAATAAGATAAATATTTTATTTACTATTACTTCTAACTCTGCAAGTGCCGATTTCCTCAGCATTATGATGATAAAAATGTTCTTATACATATAATTCCATATAGTACAAAATTCGGCTGCGTGATTTATAAGTTCGTTTGTTATTTTATCAAAATGGATCATACATCGCGGCCGGTTTGCCTAGCAAAATAATGCCGCAAGTACCTGTAATTTAAGGTCTTCTTCTTCTTCCTCTTATTATAGCCCTGTGGCCTGTTTTAACCACAAAGTTCTATGAGCCTTCTTTTCCATTGGGCCGAATAGGTGGCTAACCTTGCCCGTCGAAACTGAGGAAGAGTTCCCTTGTTAGGGGTTAACGACTACCGCAGGTGTTAGTGTCGAACCCGGGCCGGCCGCCTGTGAGGCGAGCATTTGCTCGCGGGGCCATCCGCTCACCGGTAATTTAAGGTATTTTAATTAATTTTTTTAAACAAATTAGTTTATTTGTTTGCGAAGTAAATCAAGCGCCATCTGAAAAAAAATTATCTAAGAAACTTGAAAAAAATAGGTTTTCGCCTCTCAGTCTGCCGCAGCCTTCTGGTAGCCAGGTGCAAAAAGGTCCTCTATAGTTAATTAGCATCGTGTATCAAAAATTGTTTTACACCAAATTGAAGATAAATTTATCCTCTACACGATGGAGTACGGTTGCCTGCGTAAAAATAACCACGACTGAGCCAGTGAGAAGGAACGGGCGCGCTTATCCTTGTAATATACAAGAACGTAACATAGCAGCTGCGACCGGTTTCTAGGCAGGCGCGTTTATTTTTTTTTTTTCGTTAATGATTAATTAATTCACGAGATATAAAAATGTACTCTCATTGTAAAGTGGCATATTTTGGGTTACCATTTTTGATGTTAAAATGTGTTATAATGGACTAATTACAGATATTTCCTTTAATTTCAATATTTACAGTAGCTCACTAAGGAGTGTGGCCGCAGGACGAGACGAAACGAGATTTACACATTCTCGATCTCGAATTCGAAAATTCTCGAACATCGATTCTCGATCTCAAACCCGAAAATCTCAATTCTTGAATTTTAAATATGTGCTGTGCGTACTGAATTAAAACTGCAGTTATTTTAAGGTAACACTTGTGAAAGGTTCATAAAAAATTAAAATAAGGTGCTTTAAAACTGCAATTTTTTGCAGCACTATAATGGGTAGCCTTAATTTTGTACTGACTCGAGTGTCAGCTGGATGCGCCGTATTTGAAGTTATTTTTACGACAAAACAGTAACATTAAAAAGCCCTTTTCCACAGATTCTTTATTCAATTTCAACACTGCTCCACCAGTGTCACACAGAAAACACTTTTTTATTTTTGAAAAATGCTCATGTCCAGTGTTGGTGACGCATCATGTACACTATTGACGCAGCGCATTTGCCCCGAAACCGGTCGCACCTGCCACGCTACGTCCTTGTCTATTGCACGGAGCATCGCGTGCGTTCCTTCTCCCTGGCTCACGCTCGCTCATGCGAGAGCGGGTCATTGGAATGCTGGAAACCATCAGTCGCGGCATCTTTTAAGCAGGCAATCATATTCCATCGTGTACAAGAAAATTTTAGTTTCAATTTTATGTGAAACAATTTTCGAAATACGATTATGATTAACGAAAAAGGACCTTTTTGCACCTGGCTGCTAAGAGGTTGCGGCAGACTGAGAGATGGAAACTTATTTTTTAAAGTTTTTAAATCACTCTCTTTCAGATGTCGCTTCATTTACTTCGTAAGCAAATAAACTAAGTTGTTTAATAAAATTAATTAAAACCTCTAATTAAAGGTAGGTACTTGCGGCAAGATTTTGCACCCCGGTCCGAATGTATGATCCTATATATTTACTTTTCCATTAAAATGGCATTTCTATGAAATATCATATGAACATATAAATCAAGCGGCCGGATCTTATACTAATACCTTCTTCACATAAACTGCTACATTGAAACCTTCTGTTTCCCTGATAGTTGGAAAATCGGGTACGTATTGCCTATATCTAAAACTAATACTCCATCAAATAAGAAACAGTAACGGTCCATTACTATTCTTCCAGCTATCCCGAAATTATTTATTAAGGAAGATAATGGAAAGACAAATTCTGGAACATCTTAATGGTTGTGATATCTTGCCAAAGATGTATTTCGGTTTCAGATCAGAGTACTCTTGCACTACCGCTCTTGTATGTGTCACTGATGACATAACAGCAACAGATTATAGTTCAATACGATCATGACTGCCAATAAACTTACAACTATCTTTGTACAACACATTTTTGAACACAACTCTACATAAGTATTTACTGCTTCTTATCATTTACGTGATTAGGCCATATTTATATTTCTTTTCACAATAATATCAAACATATGGTTTATTTAAAACTCGAAATAAGTCATGCTATTGTCTTTATTGTGGTAAAATTTAAATAAGAATCTTAAAGAGTAATTTCCCTTCAATAAAATGATATTGCATTTTGTATTTGACAAAGGCACTACTAACGTACGTTCATTCAAACTTGATGTAGGGCTGGCCCTTAGAAACAGGATCAGATTTCAAATTTCAAAGCCTTAGAACGCTTGACATGAGTAGAAGCCTGAATTATGTGGACAAAGCCATTATAAACTATTAGTACTTGGATGTTTTCCTTAACGTCGGATATCTACCAAAAAACCATATCTGCCGAAGGGACGGCCACTCTCGAAGAACTTTTTGAAAAATGTAGTGTAAGGCTATTTTCTTTTTAACAGAAGTAGTTCAGATATGTATTTATGGGCGCAAAGGTGGCGGTTGCGGTGTCAATTCGCTGTCTGCTGTAGTTTATAGCTCTCTGGTGTAGATTTTCCTCTAGCAACTTGGTAGAGGGTTGAAATATTAAAATGAGAAAGTTAACTTGCTTGAAATTCGATAGCACTAATTAACAGAAGAAAATAATGCGATTACGTCTAATAGAAACAAAATTCTTATATAAAAAGATAAAAATTATCATAATAGTCTACGACTTCCATGATTTATGCGAAAAGATTGATGGGAAATTGCTAAAGCCCTTTTAGTTAATCGCATAGTAATACTAGCTAGATATTTTTCGTCGTCATTTGGGGTTGTAATTATGATCCTTTCTTGTCTACTTGCGTTCATGCTGTTCCTTCCTTTTCTAAATGCCTCTTTTTAACGGTGTACTATTTTACATAAACTTCATATATGTTTCATTTAAGCGAGCCCCCCCCCCCCCCCATAAATCCGCTTTACGAGGTATAGTTAATTACTTAAGAATGGAATTCAAATATTCTAAAAGTACTGTTATGTTAGTTAAATATATGCATATCGGTTGCTCATCAACAGCGGTAGTATTATGCGATTTAATTCAAATTATGTGATAAATTATCAGGGCTCAACCGCTGTACAACAGTAAACCGTAACTAGAAGATAGTGCAGTAACGATCCCCTAGCAAATATGTAATAACTAATAAGTTAATCAGCAGCCAGAAGACATTACAAAATAAAAGAGCATCTTTAAAATGCAAATGTGCTGACTAAGAAAAATAGTAACAAAATTTATATCTTAAAACATTCTAAAGAAAGACCAACTACGTATTGTTACGATTTGCGTTCTTGAGTGCAAATAAACTATACGCGGTTGTACGAATACACTGTAGTTTAGTTAGCCATAAGCAATTTGTATCGTAAATATTTTAAGGTAGAATTTCGTAGGCAAAATGGTCCTATTAAAGTTACAACAAGCGAGTATTTAGCCGGTATTTAGAACGTGCTTTTCTCTGGGAAGATGGAAATATTCAAATCTCACGAAATTGATACGGGTAAATTTATACGGGGTTTACCTCGTAAGCTGAAAAGTTGGGCGAAGCTAGATGATTAGTACGTGATCAGAAGTGCAACTCGGTCATAAAAATTACGTACCGGCTGGAGCAAATTCCTTTAGGAGAATTGTTAAATTTATTAGGGATTCTTTGCGAGGTGTCGACCGCTTGACAAATTTTAACGTGTGAAACCTTCAAGTTTGTAGAATTCATAGAGCTATTATGAATTGTCACGTACGTCTGTATGTGACAGAAGTCCAAAATTTAGAGCTGCTCTGATAGGCTTATTAGAAAATTTGAGAACGCCTACCGAGTTTTCTTGGTCAAACTAGACTTAAAATTTAGTTAGTTTATAAGGAACGGTGTTAAACTTAAGTTGTTCTGTAAACGGCGGAAAATAAATGCAAGTATTTAAGTGTCTTATTAATTTTGCAACAGTAGCTGTAGTCTTTGCATACAAGTATATTTAAACTAAAAGGATTGTCAGTTACCGCGACTTTAGACGAATTCGCGACAGTATAAAGTCGTTTAATGATTTTGCTGTTTGATACTAGCCGTGAAGAAGAAAGGATAAAAAAACGCATTTCAATGTCTAAAAAAAGAGATAAAAATTTATTATCTTGTTTTAAAAATACTCAAATATATTATAGAAAACAACAACAGAATAGCATCGTTCGGAAGAGATGTGAAATCATGGCATTCATGTCATTATCCTAAGATTGGAATATTTTAACACCGGCTAAGTTTTAGTAGAGTTTCTACCATATAGCTGTAGAAAATTCTGTGTCTAAATACTTCAAATGTGTAAACCTTATGCATAACAAACATCATATAATTCTTCGTAATTCCTTGGATACAAGGCAAAAGGTGTGACATTTTTTACCACTGTAGTTTTGTAGCTGTCGTTTAACAACAGGTATCGTTAATTGTTTTGCTGCAGCTATAAAACGTGGAAAATACACATCAACATATTTTTAAAAGAGGTTCCTCGCGGCACGATGACTTCTAGGAGAAAGCAAATCATGCACTTTTTGTGCGTGGAAATTAGCTCGTTGAATGTAATTTTCTACATTTTCGAATAGTAAGTAGACCATGTATCTATAAACACTCAATTTCCATATTTGTCCTGTTTTTACACCTTTGATACAATTAGAAACTGTCCATAATCCCTAAATCGGATCAATAATACTCATAATTCGGTCTGATCCGCGGATTTAGGATCAACTTCAGTGTCATTAGAGATACACATAATTAAATAAAATAAAAAAATCAGCTATTTTCTAGATAAATTGTTTCGTAAATTATAAACGCTGAAATGCAGTTATTCTGCGCCTTTAGTACGACTATTATTAGTATAAACTAAATTGAATTGTGGTGCAAATGCTTGTTTAAAACATAACTTTAACTCCATTGGAAAGAACATCTTGGTTTATATTGATGCAAACATATATCATCAAATTAATAATTTAATTACTACTTACTACAGATAAATAAATATAGACAAAACTAAATATATGGTCATTGGAAATGAGGATGACGTTATATTAACAGACAAAGATATCCTGAAGTACTGCATAGAATACAAATATCTTGGCATAACGATCGCTAAAAACAGGGTTAAAGACAAAGACATATTAAATTAGATTAGACAAGGAATAAAAACAATTCAGCTATTAAACCCGGTCTTGTGGAGTAACGAAATTACGAAAGAAACCAAACACCATATTTAAAATAATTACAGAAAGTGCAAACACCTACGGATCAGAAGTATGGGTAATGAACAAAACACTAGAAAGAAGAATGAGAGCTCTAGAAATGAACTTTTACAGAAGAAGTTGCCGAGTTTCTCTATTGGATAAAATTAGAAATGAGGAAATACTAGAAAGGATGAAAGTAGAAGATTCGATAGTAGATACAGTTGAAAAGAAACAGTTGCTATGGTACGGGCACCTACGCAGAATGCCAGAAGTACAAGATGGCCAATTAGGCTATACAATCGGGTTCTATGGGAAAGAAAAAAACGAGGAAGACCACGCACGAAATGAAAACAACGCGTACAGGAAGCAATGTTATCAAGAAATCTGCAAGATAACGATTGGACCGATCGTAAAAAGTGGCGTGTAAGAAGTGAAAAGTGGCGACCACCGTAGAATCTCGGTAAATAATAATTACTACTTGCTACGAAAGCAGCGACCGCCAGTAGTGTAACTAGAGGGGTTCTGGCTCAAAATGTGTCACTGCGCAGGTTTTCTGCGCAGGTGTCTGCGCAGGTTTCTGCGCAGGTCTGCGCGCGCAGGTTTGTCAAGGTCGTTGGTCTAGCCGGGGTCAAGGTCATGGGCCTAGCCGAGGTCAAGGTCACAGGCCTAGCCGGTGGGCGTGGCCTAGTCGGAGTCATTGACCTCGGCCACTTCTGGGAATTTTTTGGGTTAAAAGTGTAGTTTTTGAAATTTTCCCACGCTCGAGCGTCTGGGATGCAGACATGTTCATTCTTGCAGGATGTTATCAGTAAATAGAACAATGACGTCCATTGTTTGAGAAATCTGCACGACATTGGACAATAAAACCATTGTTGTCTGGAGATTAAAATGTGCAAAGCTGGTAAAAATTCAACAATGAAAGCCATCGTTTGAGAAAAAATCAGCACAACTGCTAAATTGAATGCTGTCTTTGTTTGAAAATTTTTGCTGACGCTGTTAAAAGTCTAATTTTGAAATTTTTACAAGATTCTCGCGATACATTTTGGAGGTAAAAGTCTAATCTTTACAAGATTCCCACGATGAATTTTGAGGTTAAGAGTCTAATTTTGAAATTCCTATACCGGATGTGAGTCATTGTCTGGAAATGCCAGACTTGTCAAAAAAACTTGCCTGCCTGCCTGCTGCGCAATTAAACAATGAAGCCATTGTTTGAGAAATGTGCAAGGTTGCAAAAAAAAATAAACCGAATTAATTGTGGTCTAATAGTATATATCGAATTATTTCCAGCTAAAAGACGCAATATGAAAATCCAAACCATTTTAAATACCTTGTTAGGTTTTTGTTTTATTACGCGTTTAACGAGATGTATGTCTGGATATTTAACTCAAATAGGCCGATTGGAAGCGGTAGACAGTATTTAACATAATACAAAAGTGTTGGGGTCTTAGAGACATTGAGAGTAATTCTCGTAGAGATTTACAGGTTACAGTTCGGAGTGTAAACTGAGTTAAACATTTTGGATATTAGCAATAGTACCATTTAATATTGTGTTCTTTTACGTAAGCCCCAAATTTTAGATTCGATAAGCTCGAAAGCACTGCTGACAGACAGACAGAAAACTTGTAAACCGGGCCTTGTCAAATATCGAACAGCAATATATATATTAGTAAAAAATACTCTTCTAGATTAAAAAGTTTGATGTAGTTTTAGCCAATCTTATACACATTCCAGCACTAAAAAAATGGTAGGAAGCGGAGTCTCAAACAGCAGAAGGAGCGATAAAATAATCGTCAGCATTTTTCAGTTTATCCGATTCGGCATATCGCAAAACAAACACCTTCTTTGTTCTTGTGTTAGCACCTTGGCTTTCAGAATGGTATTAATCCGACACCACAGCACTATATGTTTTAACTACATTTTTTCAATAACTACAAAAATAAAAAGCAGCTTAAAATATTGTTCCTAAAAGGAGTGGTGCTGTAGTTTTATCATTGGAATTTCGATTTCTTACAACGGTATTTGTAAATAGTCCAGTTTTTGGTTGCAACGAGCATAGTTCTAGCAGAGATATCTGACGAATAGAAGATACAAACAGACAGTAATATTAATCTAAAATTGAATTAACAAAGTTGTTAAACGCATGATACAGGCAGTTATTAATTACTTAATATATACAATTGTCCTATATCCGGTATTCATGGTTTATCTGATTTTAATAGTCGAATAACTAAGGTTATTACAATGCTAAAGACTGTGCGCAAAAAGGTAAGATATCAAAATTTTAAAATAAAACCCAGAGAATAAGAATTAAATAAAATAAAGCTATTAGATCACTGCAATATATTAGTAAAAAATACTCAAATTAATAAGGATGCTATACTCAATGGTAAGGGACAGTATAATTTTGCCAGATAAAAACTTATCTAGATTGGTTAAAAATCAGATGTATGTATAAGAGAGAATCTCAAACTTCTTTAAAAGCATTTTGTAACTAAAGAATCACATTTGAAATTGTGTAAATAAAGCTAAAATTAGAAGGAGGAGCAAAATTTGCAGACTATAGAAATACGTGTCAAGACCTGTGGATGTGAGTCATCGTCTGGGAATGTGCAAGGTTGCTAAAAATGAACCGGTTGTCTGGAGTTTCTGCACAGGTCAGCGCGAGGGTCTGCGCGGGGGTTTGCGCGAGGGTTTGGCGGTAAATTCAAATTCTACACATAATTTTTGGCGGGAAATTTAAATTCTGTACAGGGGTTTTGGCGGGAAATTCAAATTCTGCGCAGGTTTGGCGGTAAATTCAAATTCTGCGTAGGTTTTGGTGGTAAATCTGGGAATGTGCAAGGTTGCTAATAAATGTATGGTTAAGAAATTTGCTTAAAATTGACTGAAAATTTACAGACACTGTTTGTAAGTACCGAATGTAAATATTAAGTGTTTCTCTTATAAATACACAAAGTTTAGAAATTGGACGATAGTTATTTATTTCGGTTGGGTTTATGTACAGAAGGACAGCATTCCCTCACTTTAGCAATAAGCAAGTTCCTAAAGAAATATTATTTGTTTTTAATATAGGTTCGAAAGCACTGCTGACAGACAGACAGACAGACAGACAGACAGACAGACAGGTAGACAGGTAGACAGATAGACAGGTAGACAGCTAGACAGGTAGACAGCTAGACAGGTAGACAGCTAGACAGGTAGACAGCTAGACAGGTAGACGGGCAGGCAGGCAGGTTGACAGGTAGGCAGACAGACATGCAGGTAGACAGAAAGAGGTTGAGAAATTGTACGGTGATGGGGGATTGACTGTCTCATATGGATAAACTCGAATTAAGATATATAAGTCCATTATCGACTTTATCAATTGTCCCGGATACCTGATTAATGGAAACATTTTCGCGATACAAGATTGGGGCAACAATATATAATTATACTAAGAAAATTCAAATTCTGCGTAGGTTTGGTGGTAAATTTAAATTATGATCAGGTTTTCGGTGGTCAATTCAAATTCTGCGCATTATATTGACGATATATTCAAATTCGACACAAGACAAA